>OZ007555.1:70290230-70876860 GCA_963931855.1 Philhelius festivus
ATCAGAGAATTTTTAAACATTTGTCTTGATTGACTTAATTCAATTTGGTTGCAAATTGAGTTAAAATTTGATATGCATCTTGTAAGAGGTTCATTTGATCCATAATTAGTTCTATGATAAGGCTGAAAAAGAAAATACCGTTGTCTAAGTGGTCTTCCGGGAGCATATATTAAAAGTAAAGCTAGCAGTTTTGGACATTTTATATGATAACATAAGATATCTCTCACAAACATTATGTCATGGGTTTTTCTGCGGATATCCAGTCTAGAGATACCTAGAAATATGCATCTTGCTTCATAACTTGGTGAGGATCCCCACCTCATTTTAGCGAAGATGAATTTCGTAAATCTTCTTTGGATTTTTTCAATACGAACAGATTGCACCTGAAAAGCGGGGCACCAAACAATATCGCAGTATTCAAGAATTGATCTTACTAAAGCAAGATAAAGGCATAAAAGAGCATGTGGATCGCTAAACTCTTCTGTATTTAAGTTTTAATTCCGAACACATTGAAATGGTTATAGGCCAACTAATTTCAGTAAATTAATAAGAATACTTAATACTTACATTCATTTACTGTTTTCTCCAAAATTTAATGTTTTTTATATTTTTTTTTGTCAACGAACTTTTTACAACATTTAATTGGTTCTACTTTTGTAGATGGCTAGAGACAGTTTGACCTGTAAAATTTTAAACAATAGCTTGAAGCTTCTAAAATTTTGTTTATGTCAGTGATGCCAGAAAAACTAAAGAATTGTGTTACCAAGACCTTCTAATTCCGTTCGATTCTACAATTTCTATCAAGGGGGCCATTTTACCTTGGTGGGCCATTTTAGGCCATCACCGACTGACACATAATTATAAATGTCAAATCGACTAACATAAAATGTCAAATCCAGAATATGAAAAATGAAAGCATTCAACGAAAACGCAAGACCCAAAGCCAGAACCCGAAACATTAAGGTGGGTTCACAGTGGTGTTCACATTACACAAATCCGCCAACACGACAGAAGTTGATGAACATGTTGTTGTTGTTGAATGTGAACCTCCCTAAATGAAGAAATATTATCAATATAAATATTAGGCATGTGTTTGTTTAGTATTTGAGCTCTTATACAGTGGCGATTCCTCTCAGTTAGCAGGTTTATCGCCGCTAAACCAAGAATTTAAATAAATAAATACTACTATGATGAACATTTTATATTTAAAAAGTAACTTTCAAATCATATTTTCCTAAACACAACACAAAACTACCATACTAAAAGTATACCTTAGCGTTAAAATTTGCGATACCAAATTTCCTACAATATAACACCATTGACATAAATACACAAAACTACTTAACCTACCCACATTCCTATTCTAAAATCATATTTACTAACACAAACGCAACACAAAACTCTCATGCAAAAATATATCCCTTGAAGCATTTATAGCGCGAAAAGTTGCGCTAACAAATTCAATACAATTTATACAATACAACATCGTTTGGCTACAACATGTCCTAAGCAAAGCCCAGCTAAATAATATGAAAGCGTTAGCGCAAAAAATTGCGATAAAACAAGAGAGACATCAGGTTGAATGAAAGAGGAGTAGCCCGAGTAGGTATAGTCGTATAGTAGCAGTAGCAGGTAAATTTTGTGTGCGTTCTCTTGCTTGTATGCAGTAGAAAAAACAAGGAAGGAAAGGGTCTGATTTTATTTGTGTTGTTATTTGATTGGCCTTTATTATCTAGCGACATTAAGTTAGATACTAAATCTCAAAAGTTTAGTACGAAATAAACATAAATCCTAAGATCTAAGATCAGTGTGAAATTAATTAAGTATGTATGTTATATACATATATTTTGTATTTGACTGGATTTTTAATATGAATAAATATAGATATTTTTGATACTCTGAAGGACGATGGTGTGACCTTGTTTTTTTTTTTTTTATTTTTTTGTATCAAGGTATCTTAGGGTCGTCCTTATATTGAACTGACCAAACATATTTAAATTTACTCAATTAAAGAATGAATTGAATGTTTTTTCATGAAAACGCAGATGCTATATAGCCAAAAGGTACGACATCAGCTGAGACTTTAAAAGCGATAACTTCATTTAATATCTTACTCTGGGTGGAGGTAACCCGACAGTTTTTAGCAGGTGTACTAGCTTATAAAACTCCAGCTTGAACGGCGTGTAAGGAGTGCTTCTTTTATGCATTGAAGAGGATAAAAACGTACTTTCGAAGTACTTATGGTCACAAGAAATTGAGCTATTCGGCTCTTATGTCTAAAGAAAAGGTTCTTTTAAAAGAATTAAAAGCAAGTGACGAAATTTATAATCAAGTCATCGAAAGTTTTGCTACCGTTGAACGACGAACCGAATTAATGCATCGATACATTTTTAAACATTTTATCTTATGTTATTAATTTATAAAGTATTCACCAATATTCCACAAGTCGTATTTTGTCTCGTACTCGTAGTCGTACTCGAACTCGTTTCGTATCAAAATCGTTATTCTTCAAGTCGTATACGTTGCGTACGAGAACCATAAAAAAACAACGTATATTGTCGCCCGTAGGTAATTGTCAAAATCAATAAATTTGAATTGAAAGTCATTTGTTGTTTTTTCAATTAAATTATTTTATTTATAATGAAATTCTGATGAGCTCCATTGATTTCAAGTAAAAAATGTTTGATCCTTTGGGGATTAACAATTTAAATTTAAAATGTTAGCAATGCAATCCTCAAATTTGCTCAAGCATATGATTGTAATTTCACCACCCCTGTGCCTTTAAATTGCTTGTTATTGTGATGCATTTTCTGTTTTAACTTAATACTTTTGATCATTGCAAACCTAAAGAGAAATGTATTACAATTTGTTAAATATATCTTACTTTAAGACAAGCTAGACCATTTCGGATGGGTGGTCCAAGGCTATTTATTTTTATCGAAAGGTCCGCCCAAAACTGTTAAATATTTGCTTTGAGTTTTTCACTCTTCCTATGACCTCTTGCTACCTCCAAATTTTCTTCCAACGCACAAACAAATGCATCAAATTGAGAACGATTTATTATTTTACTAAATATGAAGGCGTTAATAACGTTGAGTCCAAATAAATAAACCAATAAAAAACGTACTTTAAAAAATTTGGTGGTGCAACAGCTCGAAGTGAACCAGGACCTATAGTGACTTACAATTCTCAACCATTCCTGTGTGCGTGCTGCTAGGAACGGAGGGTTCCTATAATTTTTGCCGATTCCGAACGGCTAATGTGCAGCACTTTCCAAGACAAGAGATATATGATACTCTTAGAGGATTTGTCAATTCCTTGCAAGATGCAGTACACTCCTGAAAAACTTTTTACTGCGGCTGAGAGAACTCCAGACCTTCCGCATGACAGTTTAACGCCTAAACATTGTGCCAAGAGGTACCAATGTACTTACATTAACTTTTTGTCCATTTTTATCGAACAAAAAAACAAGTCTCGTTTAGAAAATTTAATACGAGTAATAAAGTACACAAATACGACTTCAAGTAAATCGAATACGAGATTCGGAATAACGATAAAATACGAATAGTCGTATGCGATGTTTTGCGTTTCCCAATATTAGTACAAGTGAAGTCGAATGTACGACTTCTGGAATACAAAAATACGACTATAGTCGAATACGAGTCATAAATACGAGTTTCAGAATACGGGTGATTGCTTGTGTTTTGTTTTCCTTATTAATAAAATTAAAAAAAAAAATTTAAAACTACGATTTTTTCCTGACCCCATGGCGCTAACCCAATACTAAAGATCAGGAATCGCCACTGCTCTTATAATAAAATTTTGAAACATTAAGCGTTAACTACATACAATCGGCACTTTTTGCAAAAAGTGAAAAAGAATACACACATGCGTCATACACTAGTCACATCTGTTGCTGAAAAGAGCGTATAATTTACACCATACAATTTCAGTTTAGACATCTATCGGTGATTTTCTGAAAAAAATATATTCCATGTAATAGTGTTTTTAAAAAATGAAACAGTAAAAAGGTAGAACCATTTAAACCATCAAGCGTTAACTACAATTGGCAATTTTTGCAAAAAGTACAATAAGTGAAAAAATGAAAAAGAATACACACATACACTAGCGACATCTGTTGCTTTCAGTTTGGCGACATCTATCGGTCATTTTCTGAAGCAATTTATTCAATGTATTAGTGATTTCAAAAAGTGAAACATTGACTTTTTGGTTTTTTTAAGATGGGAGATACAATTTTAAATTGAGTTGGAAAAGGAGAGCAGATTTTTTTTAACATTTTTACTTTTTTAAGTTCACTGCAGTTATGACTTTACAATAATAGGGGTATTCATGCAAAAGTGTAAGCTCTGCGTATTTGTATAAGCTAATTATTTTCAAAACTTATTTACATTTGTCTGCATTTGAATTTTAAATATTTGCGAAAAAAGAGAATACAAAATACTCGAAATGTATTTGTCAGGGAAAGAGAGAAAATAGAAAATGCAGACGTGAGACGTCGGTCGCGTCGTCAAAAATGCGGACGATAAAAATTTAAATCTCCATGGCTGAATGCGTTCCATGGGCTCAAACCTACCTCATTTTCGGAACACTTCCATTTATGTCATTTTTTGTTGACAATACACACCTGGCCGATCGATGTGCAAACAAAAAAAGTTTTATAAAAGCAAATTGAATTTATGTTTTTGAAGTTATCTATATTTCTTTAGGCGCGTTATGAAAAAATTATGAGAGTGAATTAAAAAAAAAACATTTATGTAACAAAAAATTCACAGATTGACGTCACTGCAACGACGTGGGATCGAGTCCCAATAGAATGATAAATATTTTTACTTGCGACTAGGTACTATAAGGCAAGTTATGCATTCGTAAAAAAAATCGAACTCGAGATTTTGATCAAAGTTGACATTACGATGATAGCGAAGACTAAAAAAGTGGGTCTCGCAATTCTGTCTGTCTGTCTGTCTGTCTGTTCGACTACAGGCTAAACGACTCGGCCGATTTTCTTTAAACTTGGTAGATATCATTTTTAATTTTTCCCCCCACACGTTTTTTTCTTTTTTTTTAAGACCAAAAATAACGGTACCCCTCATACGAATTTTTTTCGAAATTTTATAAACATTTTTTTTTCTCAAAAACTGTTCGACAGATTTTAAAAATAAAGATACAGAAAAATTTCATTAAATTAAATCTAGGTATTGGTTGAAAAAATTTTTCCGAAAAATGGTTATTGAGGGTACCCCCCATGGAACCATTTTTTTTGTTTTTGATTTTCTCAAAAACAGTTCAACCGATTTTGATAATTTTGTTTTGCTAAAGCTCCCCAAAAACATAAATAGAATTGTGTACTCAAATTTTCAAAAAAAGTTTTTTTGGATTTTTAAAAAAAACTTCAAAATTTTTTTTTCAAAACTCAATATTTCGAAAACCCCATGCTAGATTTTTTTTAAACTTGATAAATAAAAGTTTCTCAATATAATCTACAAAATGTGAATTTTTTTTTTATTTTACCTAAAAATAAAGGTACCTACCATACAAATGCTAAAAAATTAAAAAAAATGGTTTTCAAAAATCGTATTTTTCTCGAAAACGGCACCTAGAATTTTGATAAAATTTTTTTTCTTTCAATTAATTTTTACGATCTTTAATTTAATAAAAAAAATTTGAAATTAAGATATTACAGCTTGTACCTACCATAGAACCATTTTTTCGAATTTTGAATTTCTCATTATCCACATAACGGATCTTAATGAAAATTTGTATAGAGAAGCTTCTAAAAAGTCTAAAACACATTGCATTTCAAAACTTTAAAATAAATATTTTTTGAATTTTTGAAAAAAAAAATCTATTTTTTTCTTTTTTTTTGAAAATTCGATATCTCCGAAACGGGTCAATATTTCTTTTCGTAAATTTAATTTTTATTCGAACAATGATAAAAACTTTAAATTAGCGTACCAAAATTTTTTCTTAAAAAGCTTTTAAAAAGTTTGTATATAAAAGCTTCTTTTAAAGAAACCACTACAAGGACTTATAATTTTTGTTCTTGCATAAATTCATATTTGCATAGCATTCTGTTACTACTAAAAGAATTTAAAAATTAATTTTATCCTTATGAACAGTTTTCTCTAATAACATTCGTTTTTAAAATTCCCAGTCGATTACATAGGAGCAAGTTCGTGCGACCCAGTCGTGCATTTTATATATTATACTATTATACTATACTATAGAAATTTAATTTATTAAGTTTTAAAAAAATCGAGCATGGGGTTGGAAAGATATCGAGTTTTGAAATTTTTTCTTAAAAATCCAAAAAAAATTGTTTTGAAAATTTGAATACACAATAATATTGAAACTGCTGGGGAGCTTTAACGCAAAATAAATGATGCAAATCGGTTGCACCGTTTTTGAGGAAATCAAAAACAAAAAAAAAATGGTTCCAAAAATTTAAAAAAAAATCATGGGACAGTTTTTGAAAAAAAAAAATATTTATAAAATTTCGAAAAAAAATCGTATGGCAGGTACGGTTATTTTTGGTCTTAAAAAAGAAAAAAAAACGTGGGGGGGGGAAATTAAAAACGATATCTACCAAGTTTGACGAAAATCGGCCGAGCCACTTAAGGCTGTAGTCGAACAAACAGAGAGACAGACAGAATTCCCAGACCCACTTTTTTGGTCTTCGCTATCATCGTAATGTCAACTTTAATCAAAATCTCGAGTTAAATTTTTTTCCGAATGCATAACCTGCTCTATAGTATAGTACCTATAAGTCGCAAGTAAAAAGGGCGTAACACACATCATAGACCTTACAAGTACTGCCTTAGTCTCATCCTCATTCCACAACAGGACTTAGAACACAAAGAACTGTCGTATATACACCGTATTGGTACTACATTTATTTGCATTACATTTTGAAACATCAGCAATAATGTTCTTAATTTAAAGAGATTTCCGAGTGTTACCCAATGAGATTAGCGAAATGAGAGCAATATAATTTTAAGCAACATTTAATTTCCTTTTATGAATAGAATCACAATTTCTAAATATTTCAGAACCAAATAGCATTATTGGTTGGACAAGTGTTTTTGCAAGAAAGATTCTCGTTTCAAGGGCTGTAATTTTTTGACTTTTCCATAGTAAACGCAAGCATTAATAAACGGTCAATTTTATGTGATCATTCTATGAGAGTGTCGTGTTGAATACTATGCCTAGATTTTTAGCCTATTTAAAAAAGTTATAAAAATACGAGGTATTAATACTCGCTCTTGAAATAACAAAGCACTTAGACTTAGAGGGATTCAAACATAAGCGATTCGATCAAGACCAGCATAGAATTCTGTTAAGATCTTTGTTAACTTCGTGAGCTGCATTTTCAATGAGACCTAAAGGAAAGCTTTTCCAAACTTGAACATACATGTCAACAGAACAGTTTAAAGTACTCAAGCGGAGATCATTTGTAAACATTGTAAAGAAAAGAGGACCCAATATTGTGCCCTGCGGGACACCTCTGTTTAGTGGAAGAAACTCAAACAAACAGAGTTATTTGACACAACTGCTTGACACCTTTTATTCAGGTATAAAACGAAACCAGATTTTTTACATAAAACACGATGGTTCACTGTATCAAATGTTTCATTAAATCTAATAAAACAAGAAAAGTAACATTGTTTTTGTCTACAGCTTGAGTCTTCAACAACTTTTATCAGAGCTGTGTTTTGGGCGAAAACCAGACTGATAGTTACGCTTCAGATGTTCTTGAAAATTTGAAAGTTTCTCAAGCGCCTTGGAAATGAATGGTAATATAGCAATCGGCCGATATTCATTGTGATTCTTAGGAACAAGCACAATGTTTGCACACTTCCAAGTAAAAGGAAAGACTCCAGTCATAATAATGGTATTGAAATGTGAGTAAATGATTTAAGGATGTAGGGAAGGATAGCTTTAGCGAAAACTGGATGAATTTCATTGAACCCAATTGAATTGGATCCTATTGAGATACAGCTTTGTCGTCTGCTTCATCAACAGCTTTAAAGTTAAAACTTTTAGTAGGATCAGAAACATAAAGACTATCATAAAACAGTGTGGAAATTGTCCATTATTATTATTATTTTTAGCAATATAAATGCTTTTCAAGTTTTTTTCAGAGCTTAGATATGTTTGACCTGAGAGGGATCAAATCTTGGAGCATATAGAGACGAAGTTTTGCTTCGCGTATTTCGCAATACTCGATATGCATCATGGAAAATATCTAAAAGGAAACGCTTCCAACGCTTTTCACGTTTCATAATTAAAAACTTTCCTTTATTAGTAAGCCACGCCGGATCACTTCATGGTCTGATTTAATTTTAAGTGGATTGTTTCCTGGGTTTTACAAATAACATTTTGTAATTTTAAATTTTAATTATTATTTCATTTATTTAATTTTGAGCTCTATTTTTTCTTTCATCATTTAAAATTAACTGAAATTTTTCCAATAAATTAAATAATAAAATCCTCCAGTACAATCTGCACAACATAATAATACAATTTCTAATCGGATTTTTCTTCTTTACTTAATTGTCAAATAAACCACGCTTAATTTTGCACTCTTGCTTCAAGGTTAGCTTTTAACTTTTTTATCATTCTTTGTAAATCGTAGAATAAGGACATACATACTTTTTTTTAATAAAGTCTCACAGCAGAAATCTTTTAAAAAACTTTAAATATACTGTCGATTGTCAAAGAAATTATTAATATTCAAAAAAGCTTGAATATTCAAAAATATACAGATGTTGAAAAGATTGCGAATGTTATCTTCATGTTTTAGACAAAAGATGATGAATATCAGAAAGACAATCGGAGATAAAATGGAGCCCAGTGGCACACAAGCATTTATTTTATAGAGCAGTTCGAAAGAAAGTTTCTAATCCAGTGAAGAAGAGATTCAACAATCCAAATACACGCATTTTCAATTAAAGAGCTTGTATTCTTACCTTCTTACTTTCTTCAAAACGATGTACAGATTTGTGCAACTGTTCGGTGAGATATACCATCAGATTCAGATTACCAGTCGACCTATTGCTACGAAAACCATACTACCGGCCGATAAGAAGCTTTCATTCTTCAAGATATTTCTTGAGCTGATAATTTATCAGCGTTTCCATGAACTTTAAAAAGAAGAGATGTTAGTACAATTGGACGATAGTTAGAGGGGGAAGAAGATTCGCATTTTTTAGAGACAGGCTGGACAAATGTTTTCCATCCACTCGGAAACAGACCAGTACCAGAGACCAGCTTTTAATAACTCCTCAACAGAACATTAGTTGAATACTATAGGGGCCAGTGGATTTGTTTACATGGAGATCTTTCACTACTCGTTTACGCTGTCAATTACAGAAGGACTCATAACACTATTTGGCAGCGTCGAATTAACAGGAAATTATCCTACGAGCAAATTGGCTTTATCTTGTGAGCTGACATAAGGAGTGCCATTGAAGAAGAGCGTTGGAACCAAAGACGAAGTAGTATTTCGAACATGTTTTACTTAAATTTGAATATTATTTAAATTAAAAATGTGTTCTTGAAAACTCAATGCTTCGAAGACCATGTGCTCAATTTTTTGGAAATCTGAGAATTAAAAGTTTTCTAAAACTATATAGGTATATACAAGATGTAGAGATATATCTAAAAATAGTAATGTTAAAAAATGGTTTTGTTTTTGAAAACCGTATTTTTCTCGAAAAAAGAACTTAGAATTTTCATTATGTCTTGCTCAGTTGTTACAATTTATCATTCAGTGATAAAAATTCAAAGTAAGGAAATACTAACTATATCTACCCTTAGGCCAGGCGCACACATTCAATTTTTAGTTTCGCAACTGTTTAGTTGCTAAAATGAAACATATGGGCTTATATGGGACACCGCGCACTTAGAGCAACTCGATTCGAGCAACTAAAAAGTTTGAGTTTTGACACAAACTAAACGATTGGCTTCGCAACAGTTGAGCTGTTTTCTATAAGAGCAAGAGAGAAAAGAGTGTTAGCGTGAGTAAAGAGTTGCCAGTGCGCGGTTCTCTTTCAACTGGTGATTAAACTATTTGATTTCGATCACAGTTGCCAGTGCGTGACTAGCCTTAAAATATTTTTAGATTTTTCTCAATAAAATGTCGAACAAAAAATAAACAAGACAATTCTTGAACGGTTTTGTAATCAAACGCAGAAGAATCCCTTGAGATGATCCTAAAAAGAGGTGTAAGCTATGGTATGAACTAGCTATTTTCGAGATCCATCGAATATAATCATTTGTAAAATATCACTTACTTCCGTAAAATAAGCTGATGCGAAAGTTACCTTTGAAACTGAACTGAGTCGTTGCGTTCAAATATCCCATAAATGGGGTGCCAAAAATCGCGCATTACCTTATAAAAGCTTAAGCCTTGATTACCAATTTTTATGGCTAACCAATTTCCAAAACAAGTACACTTTTTTGACCAATTACTGAACAATTAGATGGCATTTATAATAAAAGTGAAAAGTGCTTCTCATTTAATCCGTTCGGATTCAGTAGACATTTTTAGATAACCCTTCTAATTCCATTTTTAAATAAACTACGAGTATTACCTACCTCTTTTTTCATTTTTCACATACCACTTTGATATTAAAATTTCTATAAAAGCTGCATTTGCTTAGATTTGTTCAAAGGTAGTTTAAAATGGTGCAGGGAAATAAGTCCACTGAGGGACTAAGTTCTCACTTGAGGTGGGAAATAAGTCCACGGGAACTAAGTCCACTGAGGGACTCAGTTCTCACTTAATGGGAACGAAATCCACTTTACTAAAGTGGTTTTTGTTCCCATTAAGTGAGAACTAAGTCCACTTTCTTATGGGACACACTCGAAAGTATAAAGTAGGAATGAATTTCCAACAACACAAACTTATTGATTTTATGTTGGTTATTTTCCAGATTCTTTAAATGCTAAAGAAACTTTGCATACACCCAACCTCGCACCTACCCCAAATCCTAGTGTGCCCCTTACATATCTCACTGTTTATACGTATCGTTCCCATGGCTTAACATCGGAATTTATTTCACATTCAAAGGGAACTAAAACCCACAGTTTTTTGTAACGAATTTCCCACCTTGCATGGGAACAAAGACGACTTTAGTAAAGTGGATTTCGTTCCATTAAGTGAGAACTGAGTCCCTCAGTGGACTTAGTTCCCGTGGACTTATTTCCCTGCACCGTTTAAAATAGCTTAGGCACCATAATATGTAGATATATTGTTTTGACGCCATCTTAACACGTTTCAGCTTTTTGCCACATCTTTTGCAAATCATCATAAATATAGGGAACAGAATAGTGTTGTATTTTTGTCGACCGATCCAATTTCCACGTCCTAGAATTCTGTCACACTTTGTATATCTACATATATACCTTTATACCTATTTATAAATTTACCCGAAATATCTATACAAGTTATAGGTACATAACATAAAGGATTCTCTGCTGATAATAATGCGTTAACTCCTTTCATAGTCATGGCATGACATATGCTCGAAACAATTACATGTACCCGCAACGGGTGGTATATCCAAGAGTGCGCTCTCGCTTCTTTATAGCGACACGGTATAGGTTAGCCTTATACAGATGGCGTGAAACGTTAAGCTGTGCAATTGACAGCATTCGGACAGCTCTTCAGTTTATGATAGATTAATATGTATAAATGTATATACCTTAAGTCTAAGTTGTAAACAGTATCACATTATAAGAAGATACCATCAGATCGGCAAGATTCGACAAATAGGAACTCTGGCCAGGACGATCACGACGACAACGACCGACGATAGATAATCCTATCCCGCAGTTGGAAAACCGCCAAAGGAAAAACACCATCATGTGTTTGGTCCCTGGATAACAAATAAAAAGCCAAGAAAAAAAGTACCAACCAACGTTAAGGGAATACTAAATTCTAAATTCCTCAGTCAGTGTTATGTATGCGAAAGGCCAAAACATGACACGTTTGTGAATATCCACATGTTTTCATCCAAACTGAAGGTTCTACCTGCGAGATAAACTTGTTTTTTGCTAATTTACAGGACAGCTAAAACATGACCGGAATCCTTACGGCTTATTTAGTGGCTTGTTTTGGTCCAACTAAGGAGGTAGAAACTTTCTTGCTTTTAAATCGTTTGGGGTATGACCTGGTAGGTGATCAAGTCAGAACTATCCATAAGTGCAACGAGCTCAGGATACTTTAAATTTTTATTCAGTTATAATACGAGTATTCTTTTGAATGTCTTGAAAACGATGTTCACAAAAAAAAAAAATAAAAAAAAACATGAGATCTTGGCGCCTTCTTAAAATACAAATTTTATATTTACATGTATAAGTGTTTGTTCGCGTCGAGTCGCAGTTATTTAATTTTAACCTAAAGCTCTTAGTTTTACACTGTCGTTTCCGAAAGTCCTTGAAGGGGACAACAGAAAACAATATAATTCATGGGAGGCTATGAATGACTTTAAGAATGTGTTCCCTAATTTGAAGATATAAACGATGCGCAGGGCTGGATCGCATGTACTTCCTCTTGTGATCCAGATCCATTACATACATTACTAAAGGGTAGTTAAATTTTAAGGGCCAATGTTTATTTTGAATAAAACACAAATTATTTAGGAAATTATTGTCATTTCTTTTTATTATGATAATATGGTATGGTTTAATTATATATGGAACAAAATATCGGCCAAATGGCCGCCTCGGCGGCACACCTCCATCCGATGGTCCAAATTTTCGATGACGCTGAGACATAATTGAGGTTCTATGCCGTTAATGTGCCGAATTATCTCATCCTTTAGCTCTTGAATTGTTGCTGGCTTATCGACGTACACCTTTTTTTTTTCAAATAACCCCAAAGAAAGAAGTTCAACGGTGTCAAATCACATTATCTTGGTGGCCAATTGACATCGCCACCACGTGAGATAACACGGCCATTGAATTTGTCGCGCAAAAGAGCCATTGTTTCGTTAGCTGTGTGGCAAGTGGCACCGTCCTGTTGAAACCACATATCATCCGCATCCATATCTTCCAATTCGGGCCATAAAAAGTTCGTTATCATCTCACGATAGCGAACATCATTCAAAGTAACTGCCTGACCGGCCTCATTTTGGAAACCGCACCAAACAGTCACTCTTACTCTTTGTGGGTGCATTTGTTTTTCGACAATCACTCTTGGATTATCATTCGCCCAAGTCCGGCAATTCTGCTTATTGACAAATCCACTGAGGTGAAAATGTGCCTCATCACTGAAGATGATTTTCTTCGAAAATTGATCATCCACTGTTGCCATTTCTTGCCACCATTCTGACCATTGACGGTGCTTGAAATGGTCAAGAGGCTTTAGTTCTTGAGTCAATTGCACCTTGTAAGCGTGTAAATGCAAGTCTTTATGCATAATGTTCATCAACGACGAGCGTGACAGGTGCAATTGTTAGGCACAACGACAAGTTGAGGTGGACGACTCTTCAGCCACATTTACTGTACGAGCATGCACTGGTGTTTTCACATCTCCTACAGACCCGGTTTGCTCAAATTTTTGCACGATTTTTCCGATTGTACGCACATTTGGACGATTAAATTGACCGAAAAAATCACGAAGTGCACGATATGCATTTTGATTAGAACAAAAAAAAGTATATAACGGTACATTGTGTTAGAAAGAAAATATCAACCAGCACTCTGGCAATGCCATGCCATTGACAGAACATCAATTTGCGTTTGGCAATACCGTCTTTCAAATATTATAACGATTACTAATGTCATTTTTGTTATTCGAGAAACTTCTTACCTTTTTCACTTTCATTCCTTTTTAATAAAACTAAATTTGTTCTTTCAAGTTGTTTTGCGTATTTAATTCTTCAGGTTATGGGCCCAGTCCCAACAGTTAATTATATCAGTATTATATTATTAGAGTAAAGATAAAAATATAAAATAAAATGTCGAACAGCACGAATTCCATCAGGCCGCTCGTGAGCGACAACTATGACACGTGGGTCATGCAAATCGAGGCTGTGATGGTGAAAGCTGGAACATGGAAGCATGTGAATGGAGCAGCCGATGAAAACGAAGAAAAATCCAAAAAGGACCTTGAAAAGTGGTTGGATGACGACGCGAAAGCAAAGTCAGACTTAATTATTGCCATAGATCCGAGTCTATTAGGTCTCGGCAAAGGATTGGACACGGCAAAGAGTGTCTGGGAGCGATTAAAGTCTGAATTTGCTTCCACGGGACCAACGAAGAAAGCAACATTGCTGAAACGTGTGGCGACATATAAAATCCAGGAAGGTGACGATCTGCGAAAGAATTTGATGGAATTCTTCGACGCAGTGTCGCAACTTAAGTGTATGGACGTTGATATACACGAAGAGTTGTTGTCAATTCTTTTATTGAATGGATTGCCACCGAGTTTCGAACTGTTCAAATGCGCTATGGAGTCTCACGATAACCTCCCGAAGACTAGTGTTCTGCGTGAGAAAATCCTTGAGAAGTACGATGCAGCAAATCAACGCAAGATAGACGACAGATCCGAAGCATTGTATGTCGGACGAGGTGCTAGTCGCAGCAAATCGAAGTTCGAACGAGGAGCGCAGCAACGAAAGCAAAGCAACGCGAACGACCGTGACACATCTTTTAAATTCAGATGTTTCAAATGTAATGAAATTGGTCACAAGGCATCCATGTGTATGAAGAATAACAAACCGAAGTGTCCTCCACGATATGAAACTTCAGCGAAAGCAGAAGACACTTTCTACGCGATGGAAGATCAAGCTTTGGGGATACAGAGGAGTAAAATCGAAAGACGTTGGTGTCTGGATAGCGGTTGCACGTCTCACATGTGCAACGATCCGAGTCTGTTTACATCTACACCATTTGCGACGCAAGCAAAGCTGATGTTGGCAAACGATTCTAGTACGAACGTCGATGCGAAAGGGACTGTAACGATTTTCACTACAGACGGGATGTCTGAGAGGTCAGTAAAACTGGAAAATACGCTATTAGTTAAGAATCTACGAACTAACCTATTATCCGTTGCGAGGATAACCGATCATGACAACACCATCACCTTTGATAAAGAGAAGGCAATCGTCCGAGGAGACCACGGTGAAGTCAAAGTAGTTGCGAGCCGAGTTGGACAACTGTACTATGTCCAAGAAAGTACAACGCAAGCGTGTATGTTGGATATTAGTGAATACAAACTTGAGCTATGGCATCGCAGACTCGGTCATCTGAACGAACAAGACCTCCTGAATATGCATCGTAAGAAAGCAGTGACTGGATATTTCCTGAACGAAAACGAAAAGCTTGGCGCTTGCAGCATGTGTCTCAGCGGTAAAATGACGAGGTTGCCGTTCCCTAAGAAGTCAAATAGAAGCACAAATGTTTTGGATCTTGTGCACACCGATGTCTGGGGACCTTCTAGAGTTGATTCTTTAGCAAAGTCAAGGTACTTCGTCACTTTCATTGACGATTGCAGTCGTTGGTGCGAAATAAGATTTTTGAAACAAAAGAATGATGTTTATCGCGCTTTTAAAGATTACAAGACCCAAGTTGAGACACAAACTGGCCGAAAAATAAAATGTTTGATGTCGGACAACGGAGGAGAGTTTTGCAGTCATGAATTTGATGAATTCCTACGATTGAATGGAATAAGAAGACGACTTACAGTTCCGCATACGCCACAGCAAAATGGTGTGGCCGAACGGAAGAATCGAACGCTTGCTGATATGGCAAGGTGCCTGCTAATCCAATCTGGTATTGGAAATGAATTTTGGGCAGAAGCAATTGCAGCATCCAATTATTTGAGGAATAGGTGCCCTACAGTCAGTTTAAATGGGCGCACATCGTTCGAATTTTGGAACAAAAGATTGCCAGACTTGAGACATCTAAGAGTTTTCGGCGCAAGGACCTTTGTCCTCGATAAATGTCCTGGTAAGGATAAATTCGAAGCACGTTCAATCGAGGGCATCCTGGTTGGTTATTCCGACGAATCCAAGGGTTATCGTGTATGGATCCCTGAAAAACAAAAGGTGGTCATTACGAGAGACGTCAAGGTTATAGAACATGATTTGGCTGTTCAGAAAATCCAAGAAAAGAGTGTTACCATTACCATCCCAAATGATGAACGTACATCTCAACTGGAGTCAACCTCAATGGATTTGAACGATGAATATGAGCCTCCGATTAAGCAGAAAAACGTTCGTGAAGCTTATAGAACGCGGTCTGTTTCAAAATTAGTCAAGCAGAAAGAAGTCGAACCACCACTAAAAGATGATGCTGATTCTGAGGATGAAACAGAAGATGAAGTTTACACCGATGCCATTGACGAAGATGAAGTTGAGATGGCAAACATTGGAGAGCTGTCACTTGAGGATGCGATGTCTGGAGCAGAGGCACAACAATGGCTGCAAGCAATCAAGGAAGAGATTCGAGCGCTTATCAAAAACAACACGTGGGATCTAGTCGAGCGTCCAAAGAACAGAAGTATTGTAACGAGCAAAATCGTTCTACGAAATAAAATGAAAGCAGACGGCACTTTGGAACGAAAGAAGGCTCGTGTCGTTGCTCGAGGTTTCACGCAGCGTAAAGGAATCGATTTTGATGACACCTTCGCTCCTGTAGCCCGCCTCGAATCAATCCGGCTTCTGATGGCTCTAGCAGTCCGTGAAAATTTGAAAGTTTATCAAATGGATGTTGTGTCAGCGTATCTAAAGGGTGAGTTGGAACAACAGATCTTCATGGAAACTCCAAAGTATCTTCAGCAGTCGTTGCAAATGCTGGCAGGAGAGAAGCGAAACGATCATGATGTAGCGGAAAAGGCCAAACAAATGCTGCAAAAACTCAAGAATGGCGATTATGTCTGTCGATTGAGGAAAGCCTTGTATGGCCTGCGGCAGGCTGGACGACAGTGGCATAAGAAGTTGGACGAAACACTTCGTGGACTTGGCTTGAAACCAGCTGCCAACGACACATGTTTTTATTTCAACACATGTGAAGAAGAATTCACCATAGTTGCAGTGTACGTCGACGACATTCTGTACGCCTCAAAAAGTCAGGAGACATTGAAACACATACGTGATGGACTTGCTATGGCATTCGAAGTGAAGGATCTCGGACTGGCGCGATTTTGTTTGGGCGTTGAAATCATTCAAGGTGAAGGCGAGATTAAACTGAAGCAGCAAGTATACATCAGGGATACATTAAAAAAGTTCAAAATGGACGAATCGATACCAATAAGTACACCAAGCGACGTAAAGTCAAAATTACCTTCTGGAAAAGGCAACACTGAACAGCGTCAAAGCGAAAAACCCTATCGTCAACTCATCGGATCGCTTATGTATTTGGCGATTGGAACCAGGCCAGACATAGCGTTCACAGTTAATCGTTTGGCACAGTATAACGAAACCTATCAAGATGTGCACTGATCAGCTGCGAAGCGTGTTCTACGTTATTTACGAGGAGGGACGAGACCGATAGAGTATATACACCGGATATGTTTTCGTATTGAGCGGAGCCGCCATTACCTGGCGTTCACAGAAGCAAAGGTCAGTAGCAATTTCAAGTACTGAAGCAGAATACGTTGCGCTGTCCGAGTCATCGAGAGAAGCAACATACCTTCAGAACCTCATGATCGAGATGAATTTGCCACCACTAACAAAGATAAGTATTGGAACAGACAACCAGGGCGCAAAGCACATAGCCGAAAATGCAGTCTGTCATTCACGAACAAAGCATATTGCGACCAGGTACCACTTTGTCCGCCAGCTCCTAAAAGATGGAAAAATAACAGTCATCTATATTCCAACTGAAATGATGCCAGCGGATGTGTTCACCAAGCCACTTCCTAGACCGGCCCACTATAGATGCATGAAAGACATCGGTGTATCAACTTGTTAAGAAGTGCTGTGATTGAGGAAGGCGTGTTAGAAAGAAAATATCAACCAGCACTATAGCAATGCCCTGCCATTGACAGAACATCAATTTGCGTTTGGCAATACCGTCTTTTGTTCTTCGAGAAACTTCTTACCTTTTTCACTTTCATTCCTTTTTAATAAAACTAAATTTGTTCTTTCAAGTTGTTTTGCGTATTTAATTCTTCACATTTCACAAATTTTCAAAACATCTCAAATGATGACCAATTTAATTCAGTTTAAGATGATTTAACAATTTTTTATAAGGAACCGTTAAGTTGGAAAAATTGTCATTGAAATTTAAAAAGGGAAATTGTTTTTTTTTTTTACAATTATTACTAAAAATTTAATGTTTGTGTATTTTTTAAATACATTTTGTATTATATTTTATTATTAAAAAAAAACAATTATTAAACATTTGATGTATCAAATTTATTATCTGTCTCTTTGGAAGAGGCATTGTAAGTTTATACACCAGCGCATACCAAATATAAAAAAAAATGGTTCTTATGTTTTAAGCAGGATCCACCATAGCAATAAAATCAGCTTAAAGCTTCGTCAACATTAAAATAATTCTTTCTCTACTTCAATAACAAGGTTTCCATGTACTTTCTATAAGATAGCCTTCAAAGAACTTCAAATGGGCCATCTTGCATAATTTTAATATCTACTTATAATTTTCAACTCAATCGACATGAGTATAGGATTTCCCTCGCCAACTGGCCGGTACCGCAACGACGAGCCCAACCAGCAGCAACCCCAAAAAAGTATTTTATTTCAAACAGATTATTATAAGTTCCGTTTTTTTTTTGGCCAATAGTATAAGAGCTTAAGATCTTTAACAAAGATAAGATTCTGACATGTGCCTTACCCGTTCTGCATTTTTATTTTATAAACTTACTCCATTGTTCTGCCTTCCGAGTTCCGACGGATAATCTTCCACCAATGAATGCGCTGCGCCGTGCAGCAAACCCTACATATTACCCTCATCAGTAGCCATGTAATGAGTTAGAGTATATTCGTTTTACAACTTTTTGGGGCGGTTTAGCTTTTGTAATTTGACTCAAATTAGCAATGTATATCGTATAGATCTCTACTCCAGAGGTACCTTTCTATTAAGTTAAAAAGTAAATTATTCAAAAGCCGCCTCAAGTGCACAGAGCTACTTTGCATAATATTATAATGATTATATCCATAGGTAAGAGTATAGGTATAGTGAAGCCTGTGCTGTGATGGTAAACTTTGATGGCATATCAATAACATGTATTCGTATTACAAGAGTTGACCTCTTTCACATTCCATCAACAAATTGAGTATCAAAATATTTACATTTTTAATTGCCCCGATACATGTTAAAAGTTTAAGGGGATGAAGAAATTGGTTGTAAGAAATTCATCGAAAGATGTTCCAAACAGCTTACAGTAACTACCTTGGGGACGCGGTTAGGGCTGCCGTACGTCAGGATTTTATCTGGTCGATTAGTTTAATTTTTTTTAATATTCTTAACATTTCTTCTACATTTTTACTTGCGAACTCGAGATTTTGATCAAAGTTGACATTACGATGATAGCGAAGACTAAAAAAGTGGGTCTCGCAATTCTGCATGTCTGTCTGTCTGTCTGTTCGACTACAGTCTACAGCCTTTAAACTTGGTGGATATCATTTTTAATTTCAACCCCACACGTTTTTTTCTTTTTTTGATGTGTAAACATCTTTCCCGGCGGTAGAGTGAATCGAAAACGTGTGTAAAACTTATACGTCCCGTGTAACCCGTTACGGTTACACGTTACGGTTACACTTTACGGTTACACGTTACGGTTACACGTTACGGTTACACGTTCCGTGTAGCAACCTACCTTACCGACGATTGCATTTAACACCATGTTTACATTGTAAATAATGCGTACTTACGACATCGTGTTTACATTGGAGACTTTGAGTACTGAAATCTCGATTTTATTACTTTCCATTGCTGGCTAGAACTTAATTCAATCCCTCAACATTTCTTTACCTCTCGACCAATTAGGCCTATTCTGCCACATTTGTTATTCTGCTATAGATTTTCTGTTATGAATCATAAAAGATTTCCACCTTAAAAGATCTTTTATGATTGGTATTCAGAGGTTCGAACTTTTATAAGTCTGTTAGGCTAGTCGCGCACTGGCAACTGTGATTGAAATCAAATAGTTTGATCACCAGTTGAAAGAGAACCGCGCACTGGCAACTCTTTACTCACGCTCACACTCTTTTCTCTCTTGCGCTTATTGAAAACAGCTCAACTATTACGAATTAATTTTAGGCAATCGTTTAGTTTGCGTCAAAACACAAACTTTTTAGTTGCTCGAATCGAGTTGC
Organism: Philhelius festivus; assembly: GCA_963931855.1. NCBI lineage: Eukaryota > Metazoa > Arthropoda > Insecta > Diptera > Syrphidae > Philhelius > Philhelius festivus. Next base: position 70,310,543 of record OZ007555.1, read on the forward strand.
TTTAAGTGAGCGGTGTCCCATATAAGCCTATATGTTTTATTTTAGCAACTAAACAGTTGCGAAACTAAAAATTGAATGTGCGCGCCTGGCCTTATGCTACTTCGAAAACGAGATCTGTTATAAAACTGAACTAAATCTGTTATGTGTGATTATGTAAAATATTTCATCTGACATAATTTAAATGGATGACGAACAAAAAAGTAAACTCTTAGGCTAGGCGCGCATATTCAATTTTTAGTTTCGAAACTGCTTGGTTCGAGCAACTAAAAAGTTTGTGTTTTGACACAAACTAAATGATTGCGCGCACATTCAATTTTTAGTTGCACAACTGTTTGGTTGTTTATAGAAAACAGATGAACTATTTGGTTGAATGTCCGCGCAGGTGCATATAATTATATGTTACACAGAATAGCGAACTCATTTTAGGCAATCGCTTAGTTTGTATTACAACACAAACTTTTAGTTGCTCGAACCAAGCAGTTGCGAAACTAAAAATTGAATGTGTGCGCCTAGCATAAGGCTATTTTGTGTAACATATAATTATATGCACCTGCGCGGACATTCAACTAAGTAGTTCATCTGTTTTCTATAAGCTACCAAACAGTTGTGCAACTAAAAATTGAATGTGCGCGCCTAGCCTTACACACTAAGGATATCCATAGAATGGAACACGATTTTATCTCATTATGTTTCTGGGAATACCAAGGCCATACTCTACTTATTTCTTTATATGATATGTGTTTTGATACATTTTCTTTCATTTGTCTCCTTTAAAGAACATTTGATTGACGAAATACAAGATAAATATTCATTATTACTTGATGCACCTGTGTAGTGTGTACTTATTGAAATCTTTTATGATAAAAGTAACAGAAGTTTGTCTTTTATTCTTTTATGATTTTTAACAAAAATGCTATTCGTAAAAAATTTTTTCTATGTTCGAACGTTTGACAGTTTATAAAAGTTTTCTTAGCAGATTTTATAACAGATTTTAGCGTGCTGAATACCAAAATTAAAATTCATAGAAGATTTGTTGACATCTCAAACATTTGTATGGAAATTCATAGCAGAATAACAGAATAGAAGAATAAAAGATCTCGCCGAATAGTCCTAAATATGTGAAAAAGACGAAACACAAATCAACTGGTGTAAAATTTCATAGCGGGTTCATTTAATGTCTTAAAAAATCCACTTCACGTTATTGACGGACGATAACATTTTATTTTATGCTCGCAAAAAATGTATTTTCAGAGTTGAACTTTAAAAATCCAAAAAATGTTCTTCAGGGCAATCAGTTGACATCTGCAATGAAATATTCTCGATACGTCAAAATTTAATTTGTCCCTTATCTGTCATACCATATAATTATTTTAATTATCGAATTAGATATTCTTTATTTTATCAAAATATACTTTTAGCATTCACTATATCAAAATATAGATCGTTCTCCATCTGTCAAGCCATGAACTGGATGACGACTACGACTTCAATGTATTAAAAAAATTATTTTTTGCCACTTATAATTCCATTACAAGGTGGAAATGATGTAAATCGGTCTGTAAATCTCTGACAGAGGGAGTAAGACAAAGTACAGAAACCTAAAAAAAAATTTAAGGGATTGGTTTGATTTTGGTAAGGTGAACGCTCCATCTAGTGGTTTGTCAAAAAAAAAGTTTTGACTTTTTCGCTGCATGACAAGTATATTTATTGGCGGCGTTAAGCCAGGTATACATTGTTCAAATGCATGAAAAGCACGTACAAGTCTATTATTTCAGTGGCGAGAGAACGTTGCCCTTTGTGGTTTTTTTTCAGCAAAATTGTGTTTTTACGAATTTCTTTGAGATTTTTGTAATTTTATCCGAGTAATTTGTTTTATTTTGTCTGTCCATTTCATCATACAATTTTCGTTTGCTGTTTTAATATTTTAATCAGTGCTTATGCTGTGCTGTGTTCTCATCTCTTCAACGTACTATACGCAAATGAACCAATAAACACATGATCAATCATCAACCTTGCATATACAATATTTCTATGCAGTACGCTAGATTGAAAAGATTTTGATTTTTCTTCAAGCCTACATCCAATCTATATACGTGTGACTTTTTTACTAATACACTTACAATTGCTGAGAAAAATGCGAAGTTATCGTTCATTCTTCTTTGTGGTTTTCTTTTTTATATTTGGCGTTCGCTCAGTGCAATTCGCTTAACTGAGTAGAGTAAGGAGTGCGAAGAGATGACTCCTTTTCCCATGACCAAAGTTAACTTATATTAAAAATCGCTGTGTTTAAAAGCACACATGCACTCGAAAGGAAGCCAAAAGAGAAACAGAGATTAAAATCAGATTCGTGTAAAAACAGTCTATTTTTTATCAGATAACATCTCTGTTTGAATATAAGTGTAAAAATATAATGCTGTTACAAGCAACATCTCTGGTTAAACATAAGTCAAACAAACTTTAGGTTACGTAGCGGAGTCCACTTACTCCTAAAGTGCTTTGCACATGAGCTGCGACCTGCGAATGCGAATAAATCTTTTTAAGCAATTTTCACAGCTAATATCAATTTTTGTTTTGTTTTTATTCCACGACGAAGTGAATTAATGATCGAATCAACTATTTAAAAGGAAAACACTGCATAAAATAATTATAAATTGAAATATTTTGTATTTTAAAATTTTGTACGCGACCAACAACGTATCTTCTGCGAACTGTCAAATGTAAATTCGCAATCCACAACTAGTGAACGCATTCCACAAACCCGCGACTAAAAAATTCGTACGAATTCAACCTCTTTCTAGTTGAGGTATCAAAGTGAAATGTTCTCCAAATCTATGACGATTCATATTTAGAAGATGCAAATATAAGTTTTTTCTCTTTTGTAAATTTTGGTAACAAATGAAACTGCATAAAAGCCACCTTTTCTTAAAATAATTTTGCTTAGCACTCATTTTACTTTAATTTATTTACTTGTTTTTTTTTTTTGATAGTTCGCACTGTTCGGCGACCAAAAAAATACTCATGTGAACGAAATGTCAAAATTCGCGACCATTCGCGATTCGCAGTTCGCAGTTCGTGTCTCATGTGCAAAGCACTTAACACATGCCACGAACTACTTCATCGAAGCATACTGTCGATAAGTTTTTGGGTCGTGTGAAATGAATATGTGTCGACATAGCAGTGCGAACTCTGGGAATCGAAGTAGTATGCCGACATGGCGTGTAAAAAGGACCGAACTAGTTCGTCGAAACAATTTTTTATCATGTTATTCGGTTTTAGTTGTTAAAATTTACAAATCGCCTGAAAATGCAAGAATAAAATTCAATCTCCTTAAGCAAGAATTCAATAAAGCTCTGATCAACGCAAAAAAGTGGTTCTGGAGCATTAAAATTCAAATATTTTTCGGTCATTTTCACTTTTCATTTAAAATTTTACAACTCTACCATTTCACAGCTGATTTTGGTATACTTCTACGTCGGCGTATTGGTGTGTAAATGCCCATACAAAAGCGAAGTACTTTGTCGATTAGGTTGATCGATGTGGCGTGTGTGAGGGGTATATTATAAAGTCACAAACTAGTACGATTGCATTGTATCTTTATTGGGTACGTTCGATAACAAAAATTCGGCACTCGGACGAACGTTGATGTTTACACATCTTAACCGTGAGTCCTGGCACTCACACTTTTTTTTTTTTTTAAGACCAAAAATAACGTAACCTGCCAGAAGATTTTTTCGAAATTTTATAAATATTTCTTTTTCTCAAAAACTGTCCCACGGATTTAAAAAAAAAATCAAAAAACTTCATTTAGTTAAAGCTAGTAAATGGTTGAAAAAAAAAATTAAAAAATAGTTATTTTTTGTACCCCCCTTGGAACCATTTTTTTTGGTTTTTGATTTTCTCAAAAGCGGTACAACCTATTTTGATCATGTTTTTTAGGCTAAAGCTCCGCAGCAGTTAAAATATTGTTGGGTATTCAAATTTTCCAAAAATTTTTTTTTTGATTTTTAAAAAAAAATTCTAAATATTTTTTTAAAACTCAAAGATGTAAGAAAAAAAAAATTATTTTACCTAGAAATAACGGTACCTACTCTCCATACAAATTTAAAAAAATAGTTTTCGAAAAGTCGTATTTTTCTCGAAAACGGTTCCGAGAATTTTGCTTGTTTTTTTTTTTTCTTTTTATTAATTTTTACGATCTATAATTTAATAAAAAAAATTTGAAATCAAGATATTACTGACTGCACCTACCATAGAACCATTTTTTCAAATTTAGAATTTCTCACTATCGACATAACCGATTTTAATGAAATTTTTTATAGAGAAGCTTTTAAAAAGTTTGAAAAACATTGCATTTCAAAACTTTAAAAAAAAACTATTTTTTGAATTTTTGAAAAAAAAAAAACTATTTTTTTTCTTCCTCGTCGTCTCGAACCTGAGGGCTGGGATTCGAAGATTTTCCTGGCTGGAGCGTTGTTGTCTATTCGCTCGATGTGACCGAGCCAGTATTGAATCTTATCCATTCGCCCTCTTCGCATAAAGGACCAAATATCCGCCGAAAAATTTTTCTCTCGAAAGTGCCCAGTATCAATTCCCCTTTTTTACTTATCGTCCAGAACTCGGCGCCGCCGTAGAGTAGAACTGATAAAATTAGCGTTTTGTATAGCGTGCACTTTGTCTTTCGAGAAAAGAGTTTTAAACCCATTTGTTTGGCCAAACCGAAGTAGCAGCGGTTTGCTAGGGTAATTCTTCGTCGGATTTCCACTAAGGTGTCATTTGTAGGATTGATGTTCGCTCCGAGGTAGGTGAGCTCCTTGAGTACCTCGAAATTACTGCTATCAACAGTGACGTTTTGTCCTAGGCGATGGACAGATGAGGCTTTGTTTGTTGATAGCATATACTTTGTTTAGTCCTCATCAACTTCAAGACCAACGCGTTTCGCCTGTTCATCAATAGCTGTGAACGCTTCTAGCACAGCTCGCTTGGAGCGGCCGATGATATCGATGTCGTCCACATAGCCAAGCAGTTGGGAAGACCATTTGAAAATAGTGCTTTCCAGGTTAACACTACTCTTGCGCACTATCTGCTCCAGGACTAGGGTTGAAGAAATCACATGATAGCGCATCTCCTTGTCTGAACCCTGTACATGTCTGGAATAGCTCGGATGAGATGTTACCGATTTGCACCTTGCACCGCGTATTTTGCAACGTCATGCGGCATAGCTGAATCCGTTTTTTCGGGATCCCATGTTCCGACATCGCCAATAGAAGCTCTTGGCGACTTATGCTATCATATGCGGCTTTAAAGTCGATGAAAAGATGGTGGGTCTCGACTTGAAATTCGTTGGTCTTTTCCAGGATTTGCCTCAATGTGAAGATTTGGTCTATCGTTGATCCGCCTGTCCTGAATCCACACTGGTACGTGCCAATTATAGTGTTGCAGAAAGGTTTTAGACGCTCACATATTACGGTGGATAGGATCTTGTAGGCAACATTAAGCAGCGATATGCCCCTGTAGTTTTTGCAGGACATAGGATCGCCTTTTTTGTAGATTGGGCATATGGAGCTATTTGACCAGTCGTCGGGCATACTTTCCTCCTCCCACACTTGATTGATGAGCTGATACATGCACCCTATCAGGACATCTCCTCCATACTTAAAGAGTTCCGCAGGTAAGCCATCCGAGCCTGTGGATTTGTTGTTCTTAAGCTTGCGGATTGGTTTCTTAACTTCTTCAGTACTGGGTAGTGGGACTGGATCTTCATTGACTGGTCTTATGGTTTTTTGCTCCCCTGTGGATTCCTCTAAATAATGCCCACTAAGCAGCTGCTGGAAATGCTGCTTAAACACGTCTACAATTCCCTGTGCTTCGGTGACTAGATTCCCTTCGCTGTTTTCGAAGAGCTTGCGTGCCGTTCCTATAACCTGATGCCAGTTGTTTGGCTGTTTTGTAGAACCGACGCTAGACTGTTTTGTGGCCGTGCTAGACTCCTCGAGATACCTGATCTGAGAATCTGCGGCTGCTCTTTTCTTTCTGCGCAGGGTTTTTTCTCTTTCCTTCTCTTTTCACGGTACTCCTCTTTCTTATCGTTCGACAGTCGGGCTCTGAACTTTGTCACCACAAGAAAGTGGTCAGAGTCCACGTTTGCACCTCGGAAAGTTCGCACGTCCAAGATGTTCGACGCCTGCCTTGCGCCAATAAACACGTGGTCGATTTGGTTCGCGGTTCGACCATCTGGAGATCGCTAGGTTGCTGTGTGTATCCTTCGCCTGGGGAACCTAGTGCTACTTATCACCGTATTCCGAGCTGCAGCAAAGTCGATCAGTCGGAAACCGTTACCTGTTGTCGTTTTGTGGAGGCTATGCTTTCCAACTAACCCGCCAAAGATATTTTCCTTCCCGACCTTAGCATTGAAATCTCCGAGCACGACTTTGACATCGTACTCCGGACAGGCTCCGTAGGCTCCGTCCAGGAGGTCGTAAAACTCCTCCTTCTTAGATTCCTCAGCTTCATCGGTAGGGGCGTGTGCACATATTAGGCTGATGTTGATGGTCTATGATATCGTCGGCCAAGGAATAGTATGTCCACCTAAATGTGAACTTGGTTTATTATTTGATGCCTGCGCACTACCAAAACATCACATCCGTGTTTTGAAAGTCCTACGGATTGGACATCAGATCCTTCGGTTATGTTATTCTTAAGTTTTTACAGCTAACCCTATTTTCTATACAAGGTACTGGAACTTGTTCTTCATTTAATGGAAATTGGGCAGTTTTTTTCTTAATGCCCATTTAACTCCTGTTTGAAATGATGTTTCAATACATCTACTATTGCCTGTACTTCGGTGACTAGGATACCTTACATAAGTATTTCTATCTTACGTTTTATTATCAAACAACTAATCTTAAATGAAAATCTTCCACAATCTTCCAAAACCACGATTTCTTGTTAAACTTTATAGAATTTTCGAATATATATATATGGCAACCCTAATTGCAGTCCACCTTTTGCTCTTTGTTAAGTTAAACTCAATAATTAATATCACTCAAAACATTGAGCTGTGATGCGTTTGACATGTCATCGTGGCGAATTCCGGCCCCGGTAATTTTATTGCCATAAAATATTAAAGTTATTCTTCTCAATGTTATAGAAATGATAGGATTAATTTACTGCCTCAAAGGATGCATCCGACAGAGGCAGTGATGCGGCTTATTAAAAAAAAAAGGTGTACCTACTATCAAGTTATCCTTGTTGGGGTTGCAAGGTATATGAAGAATACCTGAATTGCAGGTGAAAATTAATTTCGCAATTATTATTATTAAGGCGTGTTAATTAGTTAGTATCATCTGTTCCACAAATAATAGCAGTTGCGTTCAAATTTGGAAGCATTTGAGTTATAGATACAATGCTTATGTATGTAAGCAGCCATAAAGTAGGCATGAGCAGAAATGCATGAATAAATAATAAAGGTTTTAATTAAATTCTTAATATCGAGTTTCATGAATCGTTTTATAGATTTTTTTTATTTGGACTCTTTTTTTTTTAATACACTAAATAATGTAGTTATTTATAGACTTTGAAGGAAAATAGCGAACTAAACATCCTGCCAACAAACAGGTATGTTTCCTTAGACTGTACTGAAAATATTTACATGTTGAGTGAACTGATCGTCTCTCTGTATATAAGCTGTATATATGCTAATACTCATCATTTCTTCACAACAATTCTTGAAGAACATCAACACTGAAGCCATACGTTCTTATGCGGCCAGAAAACTTGAATGAATAAAATATGGAGTTTAAGTCCTTCTTGAGAAACTTAAGTATTTGGAATGGTTTCAGATATTGTAGTTCCCTACCTTCTTTTTAAAGATTAAGGTAAACCTGAAGTACCAACAGTTAGCCTTAGACGCTCTGTAAAAGTTATGCGTGGTATTTCAATTGAGGAGCGGGATACCAAGTACAAAATCATTTGGAAAAATCTCAGAATTCAAGCTATTCTTAAGAATATAGGATACAAATGGAAAAGATTAATTTTTCAAAAAATATAGCCATAAATATTGCTCTTTCTTAAAAAAATGTTTTTTAAAGCGATTCTCAAAATGATATTGACTTTATTGACAAAGCATCCTTACTTGTCACCTTGAACTTGGGAGCTGGGGTTTTAAAGACTAACATTCGATAATATTCGAAGAGATGGTAAAACGTAACTGATTCATATTACTTTTCCAATAGTCTTTAAAAATGCAAGTCAAGAAAGTAATTGGATAAGGCTGTTAAATTACAACACCTTTTGATTCAATTGAGATCCTCTGAATATTTTTTACTAAAGGGTGGTTAAATTTTAAGGGCCGATGTTGAATGTGAACTACACCTAAACGTCAAGTTTTTTTCTGCATTTCATTTGACATTTCTCAATTTCAGACTAGCTCAATTTGAACCATGGAAAGATACACAATCGAGCAACGCGTTATGAACATTATGCATAAAGACTTTCATTTATACGCTTACAAAGTGCAATTGACTCAAGAACTAAAGCCTCTTGACCATTTCAAGCGTCGTCAATGGTCAGAATGGTGGCAAGAAATGGCAACAGTGGATGACCTATTTTCGAAGAAAATCATCTTCAGTGATGAGGCACATTTTCACCTCAATGGATTCGTCAATAAGCAGAATTGCCGCATTTGGGCGAAAGAGTGATTGTCGAAAAACAAATGCACCCACAAAGTGTGACTGTTTGGTGCGGTTTATGGGCTGGTGGCATGGCATCATCGGGCCGTATTTTTTTCCAAAATGATGCCGATCAGGCAGTTACTGTGAATGGTGTTCGCTATCGTGAGATGATAACGAACTTTGTATGGCCCGAATTGGAAGATATGGATGTGGACGATATGTGGTTTCAACAGGACGGTGCCACTTGCCACATACAGCTAACGAAACAATGGCTCTTTTTCGCGACAAATTCAATGGCCGTGTTATCTCACGTGGTGGGGTGGTGGTGATGTCAATTGGCCGCCAAGATCATGTGATTTGACACCGTTGGACTTCTTTCTTTGGGGTTATTTGAAAGAAAAGGTGTACGTCGATAAGCCAGCAACAATTCAAGAGCTAAAGGAACTGTCTGAATTTGGAGTAAACCACGCCACCACGATACTCCCACAAGGGGGCCTAGCTCATAGATAGTCTGAGAAAGAGAGGTTACACTACGCAACCCATCCCTAACTCCTGGGCACTATCTCCCGTGGTGCCAGAATATAGCTTCCGGTGGAGCTTCGCAACCGAAGTTAACCGAAGTCAACCAAGGCCATACAGATGAGTTACTGCAAAACTCAGGGTCTGTCAACCCCAGGATACACACACCCAGAAATCGATCAAGGTAGTAACCAATCACTAAAATGTGCTTCCTTTTAGTTATTTTTCGTCATTGTCTTAGGTTGGGAAAGATACTCCCAAGCAATCTTCTTGATCTCAACGATCGTTTATTTTTAACACATTTCCAAGATTTCTAAACCAAAAACGTCCGAGCAAAGGAGAAATTTTTAAACTCAAATGCTTTACTTTACGTTTTTGGCCGTGACATAGTGATCACATCGCCCAAGATTTTTATTTAGAATCTTTTAACTTATCTAGTACGAGGGATCCTTTACTCAGATAGAGCCTGAGATGAGATATAGCACTAGATTTTTTGAATACTAGTTCGGGCTAAAACTATTAGTATCCTTATTTGGGTCTTTGCCACGTTTCACAACTAACTAGGAAAGATACTCCTAGAGTTTTCTTTGTTGTCTAAATCTCCACCAAGCCGGAGAAATAGACGTTAGCCACCCCACCACGACAAGGTGAAACTCATCGGGGTGGAGAGCATAGAACCTCAATTATGCCTCAGCGGCGTCGAAAATTTGGACCATCGAATGGAGGTGTGCCGCGGAGGTCGCGGTGGCCATTTGGCCGATATTTTGTTCCATACATAATTGAACCATATAAAAATTATCATTATCATAATAAAAAGAAATGACAATAATTTGTGTTTTATTCAAAATCAACATCGCCCCTTAAAATTTGTAACGAAGTTACATCTTTTGAAGTAATTACACCTTTCTACCAACCTAAGAAGACCGAACGCCGGAATTCTACTGCATTTACTACACCGGAGGAAATAGCCAGAAAGTATTGCATACCTTAAGGCGCCCACGCAAAATCACAAAAGAGGACACACACAGATGGTTGTCGACGTCAGCAAATACATTTCGTTCGCCAACTTTATAATCCACATTTGGTTTTGGTCGCCAAGTCCACAAGTAAGAGGTAGAAATGCAGCAGAAATCAGATTCTTCTTGCCACTGGGTGTTTGTACCAATTTGGTGTACAAGGCATAAAGCATCTCATCTAGAAGCACGCTGCTGGTCACCTATACCAGGAAGTAGCTTCGCAATATTTTGGCTTCCGCCGTAAAAATACCTTTCCCGTTCTCCTTTCCTCCGCCGCCGTGGTTAAGACTAGGGACTCTATCCCAACCTTCGCTGTCTTAACTTCCTCCGCTCAGACTAGGGACTCTATCCCAATCTTCGCTGTCTGAAGTCCTTTCCTCCGCCGCCGTAGTTAAGACTAGGGACTCTATCCCAATCTTCGCTGTCTTAACATCCTCCGCTCAGACTAGGGACTCTATCCCAATCTTCGCTGTCTGAATTCCTTTCCTCCGCCGCCGTAGTTAAGACTAGGGACTCTATCCCAACCTTCGCTGTCTTAACATCCTCCGCTCAGACTAGGGACTCTATCCCAATCTTCGCTGTCTGAATTCCTTTCCTCCGCCGCCGTAGTTAAGACTAGGGACTCTATCCCAATCTTCGCTGTCTTAACCTCCTCCGCTCAGACTAGGGACTCTATCCCAATCTTCGCTGTCTGAATTCCCTTTCCTCCGCCACCGCTGTAGTTAAGACTAGGGACTCTATCCCAACCTTCGCTGTCTTAACCTTCTACGATAGCCTTAGACTAGGGACTCTATCCCAACCTTCGCTGTCTAAGCCTCCGCTGCCGTAGTTAAGACTAGGGACCCTATCCCACTCTTCGCTGTCTTAACCTCCGCTATTCAGACTAGGGACTCTATCCCAATCTTCGCTGTCTGAAACGTCCGCCGCCGCCATAGGTAAGACTAGGGACTCTATCCCAATCTTCGCTGTCTTAACCTCCGCCGAAAAGCTCAGACTAGGGACTCTATCCCAATCTTCGCTGTCTGAGTCTGTTCTACGATACCGCCGTTAGTGTATATGAAATACCGTGTTATCTTATTGTAGGACCTTACCTTGTGTTAAAGTATATGAAATACTCTGTTAATTTTTATTAGAAGGTAATAAATATTGTATATTTATATGAAATACTGTGTTAACCTACTTATACGTTGAATAAATATAATTTGGAACTGGAGTATTGAACTCTCTATTTGGCCGAGTTTTATTGCTTTCCTCGGTTGACCCTGGACCCCGCTGACCTACCTCAGCTGGAAACAAAAAAAAGCTTCACAAATTTAACCACCGTTTAATAGAAATACTGGTGACCTGATGGTATATCTCACCAAGCAGTAGAACCAGTCTTACATCGTTTTGGAGGAAGTAAGATTATTACGCTTGATATTTCAAAAGCATTAGATAGAGTTTGGCATCAAGCTCTTTTATCGAAAACGCGTGCATTTGGTATTACTGAATCTCTTCTTCATTGGATAGTAAATGACTTTTCGGACTGCTCAATAAAATGCTGGTGTACCTCAGGGCTCCGTTTTGTTTGCGGCCATATTCCTTATATTTATCAAGAATTTAATTTGTCACCCCTTCTCATCTGGCTGTAATTTATAAAGCCTTTATTCGTTCGAAACAACTCATATTTGAGCAGGTGCTCCAATAACTCACTTGAGTCTTTTGGACAGATAGATAGAAGTCTAACGGAAGCATTTTCATCTCTCAAAAACCGCCGCAATGTTTCATGTCTCTCATTATTTTATCGCTATTTCTCTAAACATTGTTCTAGTGAAATAGCCACTTGAGTTTCTCCCCTAAATCAATTCAACCATTATACTCGCGTTTTTTACTAGTCAGTAGTCAGTTTACCCTTGAGCCCAACTTCGGACATGATGAAGTACAGAAATTCTTTTTCCAGTCGCACTATACACGAGTGTCGAATGCTCTACCTAGCCCTAGTTTTCTTACTCATTGTAATATTCAGAAAATTAAAACTAATGTGCATCAGTAAGATGCATACTGTCAAAATCATTTTAAGAATTGTAATAACACTTTAGGTGCACGAATATTATAAAAAAAATAAATAAATAAAAAACTTTTTTAAGGATGCCAAGTATGGGGAAAATGTGAAAAATGCCCAAAACTTACTTACTTAAAATGATGTTTAACCTCTCCCGCTGCCATTAAGTGCACACCCCCACCAACCCCATCATCAGTTTTCAATCCGTGTCGGTGTAAAAATGGATAGAATCATCTTCCAAGAAACTCATATCCCCCCCGAAGGATCTTGAAGGAATGGTAACTTGGGTGTGATCCGAATGAGTTCAGAATGATAAAATAGATGGTTATTGATCCATTACGGGCCTTTTATTATCTACGGATCTATGTGGATCGGATCTGGAGTAATTTCTAACATAAATACCAAAAACAATTTGGGATCCTGTTCTCTATTTGGGCCTATTTCAAAGATCCAAAAATTAGTTTTCAATCTAGCGAGTACTATAAGTTATTTAAATAGAAACATGTTTAACTGCATGTTTAAATAAGGACAAATAGAAATCGTTTATAACTAAACTCGAATCTGTTTAGATTCGAAAATACTATTATTTTACAGTAAAATATGTTTAAATCAAACTCATTCATGTTTAAGAATTTCATTAAGATCTGCACTTCATTTTTTATATGTATTCAAATTAGTTTTAGTTTGATTTTTAAAATGCAGGTTTAATTGTTTTACTAACTTAAAAATTGTAACAAACAATGAACATGAATGAGTTTGTTTGAAATATAAACGAAGTTAAAATATTTACATGAGTAAGAGATTAAACATAAATGTTAAATTTAATCACGAACGAGTTTGAATTGAATACAAATGAAGTAGCTAAATACAACATTTCTTCTTTTTGGCATCGAAAGTCATGGAGTGTGTTTATGTTCCGCGTGTGTTTGTGATCTTACTAAAGTGAGTAATTTATAAAATAATAAAGAAATATTTGATTACCATTATAATGTTACATAACTGAAGTTCTGTTTCAAGCAAAAATATAAACCATAAGATTATTCGAGGAGTGGAAGTTAATACCTATTGTAAGTGTTTCAAAAACTGTTTATTTATATAGTTTTTTTTTTAAAAATACTGATTAACAAGTATGTTTTATAATTAACTATCATTTGACTTCTATATTCTTGCCACAGGACGACTAGAGCACGACGAAAGACGTAAAAAAAGAAGCAAATTCTAGAAGACGAATTATATGAACCAGAATTTGAAGATGTGACAAAGATGAGATCTTAAAGCGCTCCACAACAATTTAATGACTTTTTGGAAAAATGTAAATAAATAAAATAAAAATATAAATACATACATAATGTAGGTACTTATTAATTTGTATTTGTGTTGAGTATTTTTTTTATTTCTGAATTTCTGAAAAATCTGAAGTAACAAAAAATTAATATGATTCTATTTGAAACAACATCAAATAAAGTTGATAAAAACAAAGATAAGCATGTTTAAAGCAAATAGAAAACGTGGTAAATTTAAACCAAATCATGTTCAAATAGGGTCAAACATGGGTAAATACGTTTCTATTCAAATTAAATAGATATCGATTCCATGCCAAATCGTATGTGTTTGAGTTTGATTTAAATATGAATATGTTTGATATTTTTCTCAGTGTAGTGTAAAGAAAAAAGACAAGAAAAAAGACAAAAAAAAAATTAACAAGATGGACCGTTAACACTCGGTCCTGAAAGCACCAACGGTGTTAATAAAACGGTCACGCGTTCCGCAATATCGGAATTTTTTGGTAACAAAAACCCAAGGAAAACGAATTTGAATTGAATTTTGAAATTACGAAATAACGAAATTATTGACCCGACAGTAAAAATTTTTACATTACAATTTTGATTTTAAAACCACTATACTTAGCTTTTTTTTATCACCAAATTCCTCGCTAGATCTCGATTTAATTACCAATTTTCTCTGCCACAAAATCCTCCTCTGTTTCTTCAACTATGTATTTTCCAATTTTTCTCTTTTTATTTGAATATTAAATTCCTTTTTCCTTTTGTCTTCGAAAAATTTTTGTTGTTAATCTTTTTCTTGCACCTCTGGCTAGTTTTAATCTCCGTAAAGAAGTGTCCTTCCAGGCTTTCACCTTGCCTGGAAGACCTCTTCTCTTTTTAAAACCCAGTGCTTTCCGCCAATCAGTGACGTGGGCTTCGATCGCGTCATTTATCAGCAACACTCAGCACATTGGCGAGAGTGCGCCAACGCAGTTGGAAGGTTGGAACCCATCAACCTTCTCGTACTCGCACTTTACACCCCCAGCTTTATGCACAGTCATCATCATTGAATTCGCCGACCTCCGGTATGACTTTCCAGTGGCGGGCAATTCAATGGGTGCATTCAGCCACCTAACATCCCCATACACGTTTTTAAACAAAATTTTCTGAAAACAAAAAAAAAAGGAATTCAATTTTTTTAGCATAAAACCCGGTAAGAAACACTGGAAAACCTGTGCAAAGAAAGTTGCTATAATTTATAAGCTACATTTAGAGGAAGTTGGTGGTAATTTTCTACATCGCGAATTTACTTGATTCGTTGGGTTTTTGCGCAGATTTGGGAATTATAGGGACTAGCCGTTAACGTTCCATCTTTTACATACATAAAAATAATTTTTAGGTTGGGCACGTAGCCATTCTCACAAGGAGTAACTTCAACATTTGGGAACAAAATTTCGCCAATGTTACCTTTTGTGCAAGTTTACACAGACCGCCCTCTGTTTCTGTGACCAGCTGTCAGTAGCAATAGCGATTTGAACAGACCACCCGTCTGTCGTCTATTAAGTTTCAAAATTGAACACGCTGGTATTTTGTTTCTTCAAGTTACTGAGCGAGTGAACCGATGGCTGATGGACCATGGCTGCCCCTCTCTCTCTCAGTAAGTTGAAAGAAACACCTGTTTTAAGAAGGTTATTAAAAGAAAGGAATAAGGATAGGGAACAGAAAGAATGATTCTTGTTACGGAAAATTTTACCGTAACAGCTGTGCACTCCAACTGCCGCTGCCACCGCCGTGGCCGTCTGTTTGCTGAAAATGTAGAGGGGTGGTAGATTGAACATAACGTCTTGTACAGCAGACGTTATGTTCAATCTGTGCTCGGCATACCCACAGGCACGATGATCGTTGGACTTTTCTTAGCTTAACACGATTTCCAGCTTTTTCTATAGAGTGGTCTACCATACTGCTACACTATAAGTGAGGATCGGTCTTTTTTCCGAAGTATAAAACCAGTGAGTTATGCTGGGTTGAAGGGCCCATTTATTCCCAATAGATTTTTTACATGAAAAGATTGCCCACTGTGGTCTTTTTGACTCTTTCTTGTATATTAGTTTTCCAGCTAGATTTTATCTAAAAAAAAGACTTTAGTACATATTTACCTACGTCTGAAAAAGCTAGTGGAAATCCTTTAATAGATAGCTGATCTATTATTCTTCCTTGTGAATAGGACAAATGCTGTTTTGTGAGGGTTGTCTCCCAGAGCACATGACTCTGAACTTCTACTGACAGCTCTTCTTGCAGAAAAGCCACCCTGTTTTGAATTGATAACCCTGCTATTCAACATTTGGTTAATAAGTTTACCAAGCGATCTACCAGCGATATGACATTGCCAGATCCGATCGCAGATGTCTGAAGGGGTCTTTATCTAGAAAAGCTTATTATGGTGCGGGGAGTATTCGATAATTCGTACGATCTAGTGTGATCTTCCTTTGCAATAAGAATGTTGAGCCGTAGACAGAAGTCTCTTATCGATGCTTGCACGTTAATGGATATTAATCAATCTTTCAAGTATTTTTAGAAGAAATTATGACTGATATGTCTGAGATCTTTCGACTTTACTTTGGAACTTTTATCGGCTTTGGGTATGAACACAACTTTAACTTATCTCTATAGCAGAGGATTGTAATATTGATTATTATATTTGAATTTCTTTGTAACTCGGCAGGAATTATGCCTTCTTGTCTTGAAGGGCTTAAAGCTGTTAAGTAATCAGACCTTGTGTAAAGTTAGACTTCTTATTAGAAACCATGTGGACTGTAAATTTAACGTTTTAAGAGCTATTTGGGAAATGGGTATCCAGCAACAAGTTGAGCGATTCTTCACAAGAATTGGTCCACGAGCCATCGCAATTTTTAAGACATGGTTTAATTTGTAGAGAAGATTTTTCTTACCCTAGATGGAAGATATCTTTGATTTCCTCAACTCTTTCTACATAGTTTAAGGGATTAATTATAGGAGTCCCAATTCGACACTTTTCTAGTGCGTTTAGCTTGATTAAAGCGTTTTCGGCAATCTATTCTAAGATGTTAAGGCACTGAACCCACTAATGTGGCTTCCTCTTCCGCTACATACCTACATTTTGGGGTCGAAACATATTAAGGTTTTGTATATTTAACCACCTTAGAAGTAAGAAATTAGTATCAGTTAACCACAGAAGTTTTTCATGCAGTGCAATAAGACTCACGGAAATTAAGTCCGGGGATCTTATTTTCTAAAATAAAAATAAATCGCACCCGGTAAATCCGAAATTATAGTTTTTTTTTTGTATTAATGAATACAAAATGCATTCCATTAGTAATTAATAAAACAAATATTTTATCGCACATCCTTCATTGCAATTTTTCCCACGTTCTCAATTAAAAAACAAATAAACAAAACTGAGAAGAAACCACATAGTAACAATATGTAGATACATATGAGGATCGATCGTTATATGTCCATATAGAGGATCAAGACACACTCTTGCGAATCTCCCAAGACACCTCGTCGTCGTCGTCGTATTACTACAGCAGCCGGTTAGTGTTGATGGGTTTACTCTCAAAATTCCAAAGCTGTGCAACAGTTCACAGATATCCATCTATTTGGCATTTTATTTGGTTCGGTTTGCACACACGATGTATCATGGTGCAAGGTATAGTTGGCCTAAGTTGAAGGGAATCGCGCACTCAGACAGTTTGGCTGGCAGCCTAAGCTGGCTCCTTCGGTCACTGAAACTCATGATGGTGGCTTACTATATCCGTCTTAGTGCTTCTTCTTCAGTAGCCAATTAAATTAAGAAATCTGTTTTTGCGATTTCATGCACGGTGCTTCAGAGGCTGGTTGCTGCTCATCCTTGTGTGCCTCAGTGGATTCGAGGGACGCACAAGGGACACTTTCGACTACTGTTGAGAGTTAAAGATTTGCCATTTAAACGATTTTAATATTAAACATAAATCGTTGCCACTTGACTGGAATAGGACGAGTAGTCGCGACAGACAATCTGAACAAAATTCGTTTTCATTGAGAAACTTTTACGGCACATGGTGATGGTTATTTCGCAGTTCGAAGAGACGACCTTTAAAACGGTAGCAGAGAGGATATCTTTGCTTTGAATTTTGTATGACTAGTAGGTACATGTATGGGAAAACATTGTAGGTAGATATAGGTACATATATTAACTGAGTTCCTCCTCTGTAAGGGCATTGCTTGCGAGGTATTCTTCCGAGTGCGACTCCGAGAAGGACGATTTTCACAGGTGATATGAAAACACAAAATGTTAATGAGCAATTTGAGATGGTGCGAAGAGATTTGCAGATTTGTTGGCTTTTTCTTGTTTTCTATTTTTTTTTCGTTGTTCTTTTTTCCTTAGAGGAACAGTAATGAAGACAAAAATAAAGAGAATGAAAAACACAAAGAATGCTTATACTTTCCAAAATAATTATCTACATTTTTCCAGAAATTAAGTTTTATTATTATAGGCACAAAAGTAGATGTACAGACTTAAGTGCATTAAATTATGTTCTTTCTTCTTTTGCACCGTAGAATTAAAGGTGATGGAGTAGGTAGGTTTCTTTTGTATTACGAGTAGATTATAGTTGACATAACAGTCTATCAAGGCTTACTGAAATAAACTATACAAACTAACCTTTCAAATATATTTTGAATACAGGAAATAGTAGAAATTTATTGTCTATCTGAAACATTTTAGGCTAATGTCTCTGAATAATTGATCCCTTTAAAATGTTTGTAAAAGGAGGATGCGTTCTAACCAATTCAAAACAAGAAATATTAAAGCATGAACATTATAAACATTTTCGCGACTGTTAATTTGTTTTTTTTTTTTCTCCGATGAAAATTTAAATACCTTTGGGTTTTTCAATAAGTCTGGCAGAATAACCGCCGTGTTAAAATGTTCTTCCACCAATTTATCTGAGATCAAAGAAGCAATATTTAGGAAGTGGTGAAAAGGAAATATGGTCACTGAAATTATTCTTTTGACTTTATTTGAGTTTTTCAAATGGTCTTGCCGACCAAAATCACCTCCAGATGGTTTTGGTCGGACAGTGAATATTTATTTTTTATTTTATTTATTAACAAATAATAGTTTCACATTATTAAACCTCTCATAGCCAAATTGACAATTTTCCAATGTTAGTTTAAATAAAATGCACCACTGGATCGCACGAACTTGCTCTTATGTAAAAGTACTTTGGAATTTAAGATACATTTTATAAATATAAAACATGGATTTAATGAGGTAATAATTTTCAAATGCATAAAATTGCCGTCTGGTTTCCAGAAAAGTATGAATTTATGCAAATAAATTTTAAAAAATCGTTTTATTATTAAATACATTTTTTATATAAGAAATTTCTCTAAAATTTTTCAAGATGCGAATTTTAGGTATAAAATAATATTGATTTTAGGAAATAATTTCAAAAAATAATCGTTCATAGGTTTTGAAGATATTGATTTAAATTTTTTTTTTTTTTCAAAACAACCCAACCAATATTTTTTCATTTTTTCGAATATTTTTATATCCAATATTATTTTAAACTTAAGGGGACTCCTGCTGAAAATTTTGGTTAAAATCGTTAGAGCTGTTGGTGAGAAATACGAAAATCAAAAAAACCGTTCAATGACAGGTACCCCTAATAACATTTCCCATCAAATTTTTTTTTGACCAAAATATAGTCCATGTCCACAATATCATACTTAATTTTTTTTTATCAAAATCGTTAGAGCCGTTTTCGAGATAAATAAGATTTTGCATTACGTATGTATTGGGGGTACCCTTAGTTTTGGAGCTAAAAAAAAATTTCAATTTTTCCTCTAGGGAATCACCGAAGACTCTTAACTACCGAGATTGAAAGAAATACGTCCAGTGGTTTAGGCTGTAGTGAGAGGTACAGACATACAGACACACTGAAACATGTTTTTTGTGTACTAATTTTTCCTTAAAGTTTTTATAAAAAAAATTGATATGCAAATTGTTAGTATTTAATAAAATACATTTTAAAACGTAATTTAAAAATTTAATCGTGCATCGGTTTTCAAGAAATTGAATTTTCAAAAAAAGAATTGTATATTTTTTTAAAAATCCAAAAACTATTTTTTCGAAAAAATTTTAAATTTATATATTTTCAAATGCAAAGCAGCTCCTACATAAAAATTTTGGTTAAAATCGTTAGAGCCGTTGGTGAGAAATTCGAAAATCAAAAAAACCGTTCTATGACAGGTACCCCTAATAACATTTCCCCTCAAATTTTGTTCTGACCAAAATATAGTCCATGTCCATAATATCATACTTAATTTTTTTTATCAAAATCGTTAGAGCCGTTTTCGAGATAAATAAGATTTTGCATTACGGGTGTATGGGGGGTACCGTTAGTTTTGGAGCTAAAACAAAATTTCAATTTCTCCTCTAGGGAATCACCGAAGACCCTTAACTACCGGGTTTGAAGAAAATACCTCCAGTAGTTTAGGCTGTAGTTCGAGGTACAGACATACAGACACCACTACGGATCCACTTTTTTCGTCTTCGCTATCATCTAATGTCAACTTTGATCAAAATCTCGAGTTCGATTTTTTTTTCCAAATGCAGAACTTGCCCTATAGTACGAGTACCTATATCGCAAGTAAAAATGAAATAAGGCCCCCAAAAATGAAATAACACCCCAAAATTCAAGAATTTTCATTGTTGTTGTTTTGTATGCATTTTTTTGGGGTCTTATTTCATTTTTTTTTTGGGCTTAATTTCCTGGTGCCTAATTTCGCAGAGCCAAAAAGTTAACCATAAAATAAGCAAATGAGTCGAAAGCTGTGGTAAGACTTATGAGTGAATTGCAAGCTTTGCAATCTATCATCAAAGCCTAATTATCCATTTGGAGATAGTTGTGTTTACCTAGATTGGTATTTTGTTTGTATATCTGAAACTTCCCAGTAGGAAATTTGCTCCTCAAGGAAAAATAAAGTTGAATTCCTCGTGGAAATCACGAGGCACTTTCATTGAGTAGAAGGTCTGCATTGGTTTCATTCATCGAAAGTCATGCAATGAGTCAGTAGTTTGCAATCCCAGTAGCATCTTGTGCTTTGTTCTCGAAAGAAGGTAAAGAAAACATGAAAAAAAGCAATATCCTTCTTACACATCCTTAATGTTAATGAATACAATGCTGAACACGTTATAATTTTTCCTGCATCTTTTCAGTGGTTATTCTAATCCACAATTGAGTGTTTAATGCCTGCGATGTGAAAGAGAAAACAACCCTTTCTTTTCTTCTTCTTTTCTAGTCTGCGAGCTGAGAGGAAAAAGAGAGAGAGATTTTGACCTGCAATAAACAATCCTTTTTTTTGGGTTTTTCCCGCGATGGGTCGGCGACACTCAATAGGTCTTTTTTTGTCATGAGTTATTTCTTTTGTTTTGGAATGATTTAGTGTCAATTTTGTGATCACAGAAAACGGTTGTGCGGGGTTTTGTGTTTTCAATCAATTTACTAAAGATTAAATAACAACCATGGAGAAGGAAAACAATTCACCAACGGTAAATTCCCTATATTCTTTTGAATGATTTGCAAAAAGTAAATATTCCTCTTTTTCTTAGATCTCAAATGAACAGGAGAATGAAGATGATTAATCCCTTAGCTGCTCCCCAAATTCTACCAAGTGTCAAAGGAGAGTTTTTCGACCAACTATTTGTGTTACGTCCTACAACAAGACAAGATAATGTAAGACATATATATCTACTAACTTCTTTAAAATGTATTATAATAGTTAATAAAATAGATACGTACATAACACAAATTTAATTTGTTTTTTTTTTTTTTTTTTCATTCAAACTATAAATTTGCATATATTTCAGCCGCTTCTTCTATTGATGAAATAAGAAAAGAAATGGATAATGATTTCATTCATATTCCTTCTCTTAATAAAACATCGCCTAAATGTATTCCTTTTTTCAAAACTGAAAAAACGAGCTTCAAATATGTACACAATTTTGTAGTGAATAATTAGTATTTTCAATGATTCTTTCCCTGAGGCAATTGATTAAATGTTGACTCACTTTTCATTAATTTATTTCCATTGAGGAAAGCATCACATCAATAGAACCAGTTTTTTCAGACACAAAAATTACCCATGAAATCGAAGATGCCGTGAGCAAAGTGATTTCACAACAAAATATGCATCGAGAAAGTGTGTACCTCCTTGCAATGACAAGCCTGTGTTAAATTCCTCATAGGATTCCGTAGGAAATTCATGGGTGCAGCTCCTTTTCCGTGATGAAACACCTACTTCTTCACTAGTTAATTTTTGGAAATTTCCTACTGGGTTACTTCTCCCAAGTCTTACAAATTTTGTTTATACTATGAGTAGTTACCGGCTTTTTAGAGCTGATCGAATAGGTTGGTGTGTAGCAAAACAAAACAAAAGCGAGTACAAAAACCATGGATCAACAGTGAAATAATTACAATGTGTAAGAGAAGAGATCAGCTTTATAGGAGATGGAAAAATAGTCCAAGAAGCCAGAGCTATGAGCACGAGTACAAAAGTTTTCGAAATATAGTTAACAAAAATATACAAATCATCAAGAACAACTTTTACAAACAAAAATTTACTAACGCAAAATATGACCCCAGAAAGACATGGAGTGTGATAAATGAGCTGTTGGGAAGAAAGAAAGCTTCAATTGATGAAGTCATACAAAACAATTTTTCAACGAAAACTGATGGTGAGTGTAGTATTGTGGAAAAATTTGCGGATCAATTTGCAAACCAAGTATCTAACATTTTACATATATGCAATACTAAAACCCAAACTTCGAATCATGAGAACTTGCAAGTACAGCAGAGTATTTATATAGAAGAAGCCAGTGAAGAGGAGACCTTTGAAATTCTAAGCAAATTAAACACCAAAAAAGGTCCTGGAGCAGACAACATTAGACCTATTGATCTCAAAATGAACGCTGAAACTCTTGCCCCGATTATACAAACCATAATCAATCGTAGCCTGGCACAAGGTTGCGTGCCAAAATTGATGAAAACAGCAATTATTCGGCCTATTTACAAGGGAGGCGTGAAAAATAAAGTTGAAAACTATAGACCGATCGCAATTCTGTCGGTCATAGAGAAATGCTTGGAAGAGATCATAGTTAAACGACTGAATATTTTTAACAACAGACACAAAATTTTGCACCAAAATCAATACGGGTTTCAGAAAAACAAAAGCACAGAAAAGCTGCTTGGAGAGTTCACGAATACAGTTAACGCAGGGCTTAATCGAAACCACCACGTCCTTGTGCTATTCGTTGACTTCAGCAAAGCATTTGACACTCTAAGTACGGATAAGCTTATAGAAAGTTTAAACAGAATTGGTGTGAGGGGATATCTGTCCGACTGGCTCAAGAACTACCTTACTGATAGATCAATAAAGGTCAAGGTATCAACGACCGTGAGTTCAGAAAAATCCACTGTATATGGTGTTCCACAAGGCTCAAAATTGGGACCCATTTTATTTATCCTGTATACAAATGAATTGTTACGATTATTTGCGAATAACACAGCCTACGCATATGCAGACGATATAGCCATCATAGTAAAACACAAGCACTTAAATTCAGCAATCGAAATACTTCAAGAGCATCTGGACACTGTAGCCAAGTGGTGTCATGACCATGGACTTGTCATAAATACAAAAAAAACTAAGATAATGCACATACGCCAACCAATGAAGAGGGAAGAAACTATCAACATCTATCACCGAAACGACAAGTGCCTACTGTTAACTAACAACAAACCAATCGAAATCGTCAAAAAAATAAGGTATCTTGGGGTTACCATAGATGAACATTTCCTTTGGCGTGATCATATAAACACTTTACGTCTTCAACTCAAAAGCACAATGTTTGCCTTAGTGTATCTTAAAAGGTTCTCGAATTTTGAAGTTATGAAGCAAGTCTACTACTCGTTAGTAGAATCGCGAATTCGATATGGGATCCTGGCCTGGGGAAATGCTTCTAAAATGCATCTAGATAAAATACTCAATCTACAACATCGTCTAGTTAAGTTAATTAAACCTGTTAATAATCAATTTAAGGTTTTAGACATAAACGCTATATACCGTATGACAGCAATAGAACATTACATAGATGATCAACGATTTCTACAACCTATTCGACATAATCAGAACACCAGAAGAAGAGCGCAAGGGATGTTTGAATTGCCTACAACTTTCAACGTATACGGAAAAAGAGAGCTAAGATTAATCATTCCAACATTATTAAATGAAATACCAGCGAATTTAAAAAATATTCGAAATTTTTAAACTCGAAAACAAGAAATAAAAAAACATTTTCTAGAATTGAGCTTCGTTCGATAGTAAAAATAATTATTCATTTTCCTTAAATTTTTCACTTATGTAAAACTCTTAAACTTAATCTATTATTATGTAAATAAACTAAAAATATTTAAAAGATCATTGAAATTAAAATATCAACTGAATTACTTCAATCACTTTCAAAATTAAATAATACCAATGTTAATAACCACCTGCAGATAAGCACTTTGCTTTGTGGGTAAACTATTAAAATGATACTATTGTAAAAATAAAGAAACTTTTGAATCTTGAAAAAAAAAAAAGCTGTTTAAGTGCGAAATGGACTACGAGACAAAATTGTAAGTAAATCAAATGCATATAATTCTTTTGAATTCTTGTTTATTATTGTGATCTACAGGCCAAATAAGAAATTAGAAGGGATCTCCTGCTCTACCGCTAATATTATTATTTGCGGCGGCCACCTAAATTGCAATCCCCTAAACGTTCGTGCTTCTGCTCAGTTAATAGATAGATTTAAAAGCATTGACCTCACATCTCCTAACGTTTCTACTCCCACACATTTTGCATATGACCTATTAGATTAGATCTTTTAAGCCCTGATCAATCCAACTTGTTATCGACGATATTCACCAAGACTTTGACGACAACCGACCTACATTCCCAACGTTGTTAGACTTCTCAAAAGCGTTCGACGCAGTAAAACATTCCATTCTCTGCAAGAAGTTGATGTACACTTTTGGATTTCCTTCTTTAGCCGTCCAAATCTTGGCTTCGTACTTGGATAGTCAGCAATATGTGGGTGTTGGATATTATATGTTACCATTCCTTATAGTACCTGCGGGTGTTCCACATGGCTCCATTCTCGGTCCTCTACTATTTCACACTATTTAAACGAAATTCCTAAAATAAAACATTGTACATACTACGAGTATATGATTGCTGACGACGTTCAATTATATTTCAATTCTCAACTGGAACAGTGCTATTGGTATGGTGAACGAAGATTTAAAAATAACTCAACAGTGGGCACTCATTTAGCACAATACGAGTATGTCGCTTAATCCAGGGAAATCAAAGATTATTTGCATTTACAAGCGTAAATTAAATACTTCCTCTTTTTCACCAATTAAATTAGGTCAAACATCTATCGAATACGTTGCTAAGGTTAAAAATTTTGGGAAAGTCATAAACGATAGATCTTTTGGTCAGATAAGGCTGCAGTTACAATTTGTAAGGTTTACAATGGACCCTTTTATAACCTGTTTTGTTGTATGGTTTTGAGATTTGTTGGTATGTTGATTTTTGTAATAAATGTTGTTTTTTACAATAACCTACCTCGTAGTAAGATATATCTTAAAAAACGCCGTTTTAATTACAAGTAACTTTCTGCAAATCATGAGCCTAATAAGTTTCGATAACTTCATTAAGTTCAAAGGATTGATCCTCTTGCATGTTATTATGCAGACCCAACAACCAGAGTATTTGTACAGTAGACTAAATTTTGTCAGCTCTCAACGAACTTTTACTTTAATTCAGCGCTTCAGCCTAGATTCCTTTGCATGCAATCTGAGCACACATTCTCTGTTTATGTCACCCTTTTATGGAACTCACTACCCGTCAAACTTAAGAGAATCAAAAACACAAGCAAATTCAAAACCCTTCTTTTCAATCCCTTGGTAGTGATTATATTTATATACAAAAATCTTTAATAAACTGAATTTTGTTTACATAAATTTTATCTTAGTTTGATTAGTAAAGTTTCTATTTCTTTTTTACTTGCGATATAAGTATGTAGGTACTATAGGGCAAGTTCTGCATTTGGAAAAAAAATCGAACTCGAGATTTTGATCAATAAAGTTGACATTACGATGATAGCGAAGACGAAAAAAGTGGGTCCGACAATTCCGTCTGTCTGTCTGTATGTCTGTACCTCGAACTACAGCCTAAACTACTGGAGGTATTTTCTTCAAACTCGGTAGTTAAGGGTCTTCGGTGATTCCCTAGAGGAGAAATTGAAATTTTGTTTTAGCTCCAAAACTAACGGTACCCCCCATACACCCGTAATGCAAAATCTTATTTATCTCGAAAACGGCTCTAACGATTTTGATAAAAAAATTAGGTGTGATATTATCTACATGGACTATATTTTGGTTAAAAAAAAATTTTGGGGGAAATGTTATTAGGGGTACCTGTCATAGAACGGTTTTTTTGATTTTCGAATTTCTCACCAACGGCTCTAACGATTTTAACCAAAATTTTTATGCAGGAGCTGCTTTGCATTTGAAAATATATAAATTTAAAATTTTTTCGAAAAAATAGTTTTTGGATTTTTAAAAAAATATACAATTCTTTTTTTGAAAATTCAATTTCTTGAAAACCGATGCACGATTAAATTTTTAAATTACGTTTTAAAATGTATTTTATTAAATACTAACAATTTGCATATCAATTTTTTTTATAAAAACTTTAAGAAAAATTA
The DNA here is from genome assembly GCA_963931855.1 of Philhelius festivus. Lineage (NCBI taxonomy): Eukaryota > Metazoa > Arthropoda > Insecta > Diptera > Syrphidae > Philhelius > Philhelius festivus. The sequence continues at coordinate 70,336,897 of OZ007555.1, forward strand.
GTACACAAAAAACATGTTTCAGTGTGTCTGTATGTCTGTACCTCTCACTACAGCCTAAACCACTGGACGTATTTCTTTCAATCTCGGTAGTTAAGAGTCTTCGGTGATTCCCTAGAGTAAAAATCGAAATTTTTGTTTAGCTCCAAAACTAAGGGTACCCCCAATACACCCGTAATGCAAAATCTTATTTATCTCGAAAACGGCTCTAACGATTTTGATAAAAAAAATTAGGTATGATATTATAGACATGGACTATATTTTGGTCAAAAAAAAATTTGGGGGGAAATGTTATTAGGGGAAGATACCTGTCATTGAACGGTTTTTTTGATTTTCGAATTTCTCACCAACGGCTCTAACGATTTTAACCAAAATTTTTATGCAGGAGCTGATTTGCATTTGAAAAAATAAAAACTAAACATTTTTTCGAAAAAATAGTTTTTGGATTTTTAAAAAAATTAATTTTTTTTTTTTTTGAAAATTCGATATCTTGAAAACCAATACACGATTAAATTTTTAAATTACGTTTTAAAATGTATTTTATTAAATACTAACAATTTGCGTAACAATTTTTTTATAAAAGTCTTAAGGAAGATTTAGTACACAAAAAACATGTTTCAGTGTGTCTGTATGTCTGTACCTCTCACTACAGCCTAAACCACTGGACATATTTCTTTCAGTCTCAGTAGTTAAGGGTCTTCGGTGATTCCCTAGAGGAGAAATTGAAATTTTATTTTTAGCTCCAAAACTAACGGTACCCCCCATACACCCGTAATGCAAAATCTTATTTATCTCGAAAACGTCTCTAACGATTTTGATAAGAAAAAACTAAGTGTGATATTATGGACATGGATTACATTTTGGTCAAAAAAATTGTTGGAGCAAAATGTTATTAGGGGTACCTGCCATAGACCCGTTTTTTTGATTTTCGACTTTCTCATTAACGGCTCTAAGGATTTTAACCCAAAATTTTCAGCAGGAGTCCCCTTAAGTTTAAAATAATATTGTATATAAAAATATTCGAAAAAATATTTGTTGGGTTTTTTTTGAAAAAAAAAAATTTAAATCAATATCTTCAAAACCTATCAACGATTATTTTTTGAAATTATTTCCTAAAATCAATATTATTAAATACATAAAATTCGCATCCCACATTTTTTTCTTGAAAGATTTTAGAGAAATTTCTTATAAAAAAAATGTATTTAATAATAAAACGATTTTTTAAAATTTATTTGGGGAGAGTACGATAACTTGGCCGCCAAGATTTGATTACGGGTTTTTGTAGAGGGGTCAAAAACAAGCACTTTTTACTATGAGAGGGGGGGGGTCTATCTCCCCCCGTTTAGGAGGTAAGGGCACTTTTAGAAAAAATGGTTTAAATTGAAAAAAAAAATATTAAAAAACAACGGCAACACCTACAATAAAATGCTATACTGCGTTTGAAAGCCAGAAGATTGTTCTATAATCCTGCATTTAAATTAAATTACTCATGTTAATGGTTTTTGAGAAATTCGCATTTAAAGTCCAAATTTTGATAAAAAAAAAACGTGAAAAAAAAGTTTAGACCGATTGTTTTCAAAATTGTGAAATGAAATTGTAAGTTAGCTTATATGTGTTCCATGTATCTATCAGGTTTTAATCGAACACAAAAAACCGCATGGTTCTATGTCTTCTAGTTTTTGAGAAAATCGAAAATTACCAAAACTGCTTTTTTTGATTTTTTGTGGTGACGGTGATTCCATTTTAAGGATTAATGTTAATAAACATAATGAATCTTTGTTAGTTCAGTACCGTAATTCATTTAGCGTTACCCAGAATGCACCATGAGGAGGTAGAATTGCATCTGGGTCAGTTATTTTGTCAGTTAGTCAGGAGTTAGTCAGTCATAGTTAGTTAAAAAAGGTCAAAATGTATTAAAAAGGTTTTAAGATTAAGATTTTAATAAAGCCATCGTCCGTACTATAACTGTCGAGTTCGTTGAGTTACTATTTTATGGTGGGAAGCCGAGAATGTTTTGGCGGTAAAACACTTTCTAAATTTTCGCTCTGAAGGGTGGGAGGATCGATGTCTTTTAAATGTAAACCCTCACATATATCACCATCGGTATAACAAGGGTAAACTTTTTTTACATCTGATAAAAACTCTATTATTTGCGAACCCCAGTCGTCCTTATATTTCCTTTCTAGGCAGTATTTTCGATAGAAAAATAGTGCCATGTATTGGTGAACATGGTCGGAAGTTTGTTTTGGTTTTCAAGATCGTTTATTGTATTTTATATGTATTTAGTGGACATTGGATAAATAGAATAAATTTGAATTTTTTTAAATGCAGATTCTGTGAATGCAAAAGAAACTTTGCATGCACCCAACCTCGCACCTACCCCAAATCCTATAGTGTGCCCAAGCAGGGGGGTTGCAGGGGGGCAGCATGCCCCCCCATACATAATTTACTGTTTATATATTGTAATGTTGGAAGCTAGCACTGATTAATTTATGTAAGGAAGCAAAAAATATCAAACATTTTGTAGGAAAGTAGTTTTAGTTATTTTCGATTTTCTCAAAAACCAGAAGACATAGAACTATGCGGTTTTTTGTGTTCGATTAAGAACTGATAGATACATGAAATACATGTAAGCTAATTTACAATTTCATTTCACAATTTTGAAAACAATCGGTCTAAACTTTTTTTTTCACGTTATTTTATCAAAATTTGGACTTTAAATGCGAATTTCTCAAAAACCATTGACATGAGTAATTTAATTTAAATGCAAGATTATAGAACAATCTTCTGGCTTTCAAACGCAGTATAGCACTTTATTGTAAGTGTTGTCGTTGTTTTTTAATATTTTTTTTTTTTTAATTTAAACCATTTTTTCAAAAAGTTCCCCTACCTCCTAAACGGAGGTTTTCTCAAAAACCAGAAGATATAGAACCATGCGGTTTTTTGTGTTCGATTAAAAACTGATAGATACATGAAAGACATATAAGCTAATTTACAATTTCATTTCACAATTTTGAAAACAACCGGTCTAAACTTTTTTTCACGTTTTTTTTATCAAAATTTGGACTTTAAATGCGAATTTCTCAAAAACTATTGATATGGGTAATTTAATTTAAATGCAGGATTATAGAACAATCCTCTGGCTTTCAAACGCAGTATAGCACTTTATTGTAGGTGTTGCCGTTGTTTTTTAATATTTTTTTTTTTCAATTTAAACCATTTTTTCTAAAAGTGCCCCTACCTCCTAAACGGGGGGAGATAGACCCCCCCTCCCATAGTAAAAAGTGCTTATTTTTGACCCCTCTACAAAAATCCGTCATCAAATCTTGGCGGCCAAGTTATCGTACTCGTGCCATTTATTTGCATAAATTCATACTTTTCTGGAAACCAGACGGCAATTTTATGCATTTGAAAATTATTATCATATAATAAAACGGCAAACATGTTTTTTGTGGTACACTTTTCTCCAAAAGTATTTAACCGATTTCGATAAATTTTATATGGTTGGAAAGCCACAGTTACGGAGATGTGCAGATTTTTTTGTAGATTAAGAATTTTATTTTTCAATTTGTTTTATATACAATTTGACTTAAAACTAACTTATTACTAAATTAAATCATGTTGGCTCAACAATAGGGGCCCAACGTTCTTCATTTGGCTTTACATAATGCTATTTGCTTACAATATCATATTAATGTTTTCTTAATCTAATTCATGATTTTTTAATATTAACTAAATAATAATTTTTGATGAGTGGGTGTTTTAACCCCTATAGTATTGATTGTTGTTCTTCTCGTAAAAGGGTGCGTTGTCGTTATGGATGATGTCTTCAAATTGATCGTCAGTGATGGCTCGGGTGTATAGATACTTGTCACGAGGCTCTAGTTCATGCTGGAGAAGTTGTTGCACTTCTGTGTTGGGATGATCTTCCAGGTTTCTGATGATTTTTCCGGAGAGCTGCAGTAAATACTCGTCTAGTGGTATTAACTTTGCTTCTTTATACAGATTCCTTGTTGGTATATATTTCTTCGTCAGTGGGTTACGGTACAGTCCAGTGCGGAGATGTGCAGACTATACTTGAGACACGCATTTACACACTGTGGGTCATTTTTGTTTTTGCACTGTCGAACACTTTGCATATTACATAAAATAAAATTTAATTTAATAAATTTGCTTGAAAACACTGCCAATAATATAAATAATAAATAATAAATAAATTGGCACTCGAATTTCGAGAGCTGGGTCGGCTAGTCTCATTAAATCCATGTTTTATATTTATAAAATGTATCTTAAATTCCAAAGTACTTTTACATAAGAGCAAGTTCGTGCGATCCAGTCGTGCATTTTATTTTTCTTGGGGCCTTATTTCATTATGAAATAAGGCCCCAATGAAAAAAGACCCCAACATTAAATTTTGGCTTAATTTCATTTTATTTTGAAAAACAATTTGGGGCCTTATTTCATTTTTCATAATTTACTTAAAATTGCCAAAACAACATTGTTTTCACAAAAAGTATTAAGAAAATCCGCTAATCGAGGACCCAGAGCTAGCAAAATACCGCTTAGTATGGTCCCAGCAGTCATGTTTCAATGTAAAACCGAGGTGATGTAAAAGCTTGAAGAGAAAACCATCGTCACTCTGGTTAAATCAGATTAACGAAGTGTTATTAAGTGCGGAACATTTAAAACTGTCCCGCAAGGGTGTTTCAAACAACTGTTGATTATTTATATAGAATATTTTGACAAGGTAAGATTAATCAATTATTTTTAATGCTTAAATTCGAGCATCATGTTGAAAACCATCAGCGAGTAACAGAATAGCTGACAAAATTACTTACTGATGCTTTTCAATATAAGGATCGTGTTGAAAACCATCAGCGGATTTTTACTTGCATATATAATTTTTAACATATTTTAAAATTTAAGATTTTTCCCATTTTTTTTGTTCTTATGGATAAAAGAACAAAAAAGGCGTATGAGCAGCTGTTGATATACATAAAAAATCATATTTTTGATTTAAACCCTTCGAAGTGTTTAATGGATTATGAACAAGGAATGAGACAAGCCGTTAAAAATGTTTTCCCGCAGGCAAAATTAATCGGTTGCTGGTAAGAATTTTTCATATATAATAAAATGGTTTATACATAGTAAATTTCAAAAATGTTTTCTACAATTAAAGGCGCGATTTTGTCAGCTATAGCTGAAGGAGAGGAGAGTTACAAGTTAGTGTCCTCGTTGCAGGGAAATTGTACAGGATACAATCCAAGTATTTGTTTGATGGTTTGGGGTATTATTTCATTTTTGAAAATAAACTTTAATATAAAAAAAAAAACAAATTGTGGTCTTATTTCATTAAAAATAAAAAAAGACAAAACAAGCTGGGGCCTTATATCATTTATTTTTGGGGCCCTTTTTCATTTCGATGGGGCCTTATTTCATTGGGGCATAATTTCATTATGAAAAATTACCCCACTTTGGGGCCTTATTTCATTTTTTCTTTTGGGGCCTAATTTCGCGGAGCCCACTTTTTCCCTAAAAAATTTTTTGGATTCTTGGGTTATATCAAAGGCTCCGTGAAATTAGACCCCAGGAAATAAGGCTTTAAAATGAACAAATGACCCCAAATCGGAGTAGTTTTATGCTCAAATGAAATAAAGCCCCACGAAATGAAATAATGCGTTAAAAATAAATGAAATAAGGCCCCAGATTGATTTGAAGCTTATTTTTGAAAATGAAATAACACCCCACCCAAACTGTTTAACAAATACTTGGATCGCACGGTTTTTGAAGCTTTTCTGTTACTTACTAATGTTTTTCAATATAAACTTAAAATAATACGAGTATAGAATATAACTAAAAATTGCGCGATTTTTCTCCTCATTTTTTCATGTACAAAGATCCGTTTTCTCTTTAAGATTTAACATCAAATCGGTTTGACATTAAAACATGGCTACTGGAACCACAATAAGCAGTTATTAATTTATCAGCACTGAGTGGCCGACTAGCGGATTTTCATAACACTTTTTGTGAAAGACATTATTATCTTAGCATTTTCATGTAAGTTATGAAAAATGATTATTCATTCAAAAATTATTTTTGAAAAGAAAATGAAATTAAGCCGCAAAACTAATGTTGGGGTTTCATTTTATTGGGGCCTTATTTATTTTTTTTTTTGTAGGGCCTTATTTCCTGGGGCCAAATTTCGAGACAAGCTACCGGTACTACTCTTGCATGAAAAACCAGCAAATTTCATTTGTAGTGAATATAAGAGAAGGCTCTGATATCTTACTTTTTTTAATTTTACAATTTACAATTCACCATATCAAACACTTTTCTTTGCGGACCCACAACAGCAATAACAAATCAAGGGCTTTGGCCTAACGACACGCCTCTGACGTTGCTGTTCTTATCTGGGGGTTGAACGGTTAAATTACATGGGTGCAAAATTTTAGTGGAATTATTACTATGTTAAAACTGTTTTAGTATCATACTTATGGTTAAAACGACGATTTTGTAAATTTTGTTTTTGAGTTTAGTATTTTGTTAAAGTTAAGATCATCAAATAGCTATTTTATTTTTTAAGTATCGTGCTACTCGTAATTCCATATAACTCTTTGACATTCACAAACGTCAAAAAAAAGTCCGTTTAATTTTTTTTTTTTTTTGGCAAAATCTGACAATGTTTAAGGAAGGAATTTATTACAAAAATATCCTTAGTTCGATACTATTTTTTTTTTTTTTTTTTTTAATCCACACGCGCTCAAGGGATTATGATTATCTACCCTTTTAAATGTTTCAACACAGCGGCGGGCGTGAAGTTAATGAAGAGAAAGAAGGATGGGAAAGATGTGTGGCACGATGTTCTGAGACTGAAGGTGGTTGTCTCAGATTTTTTACCTCCAGGGATGGCGGCTGAACTAATGCGGAGAATTGTTGTGTCTTATTTGTATGTCCCTTATAATTCGCATTATTTTATTCATATTTGATGGGCATACTAGTTTTAACTCAATCACATGTTGTTAGTGTTATGCCTGAACAACATGTAATGAGTAAGCCAGCAACCCATTGAGGACAATTTTTATAAGGTTTTAATGGAATTCAGATCTCGAGGTTGACAGGCGACCACGATAGCCTATTGTTAAGCCATTAGTAGCCCTTGGCATAATTGTTAGGGCGTTGGACTGTCATGCGGAAGGTCTCGAGTTCGATTCTCAGCCGCTACAAAAAAGTTTTTCAGGGTTGTACTGCCTCTTGCGAGGAATTGACAAATCCTCTATAAGAGTACAGTTTATCTGTTGTCATGAAAAGTGCTGCTCATAAGCCGTTCGTCCCCTCCGTTCCTGGTAACACGCACACAGGAATGGTTGAGAGTTGTATGTCACTAGGTCCTGGTTCACTTCGAGCTGTTGCACCACCAAATTATTTGTTAAGGCATTAGTATGATACTATACTTAACAATTTGGTAACTTGAAAATAGTTTGCTAACTCATTCTTCTTCATTTTCTAACTAGTATTGTATTAAAGCAATTTTCTTAATAAATTGCGCTTCTGAACACACCTAAAACAATGACAGTTTGTGCAAAAAATCTAACCTAACAGACCTTTTTTGACGTTTGTAAATGTCAAAGAATCATATGAAGTAAGCACGCTGTTTAAAAAATAAAATAGGTATTCGATGATTTTAACTTTAATAAAAGAGTAGAGAAAGTATGATGTTATATTCGATTACAATTTGCAAAATCGTTGTCTTAACCTAGTTTCTTACTAAAACAGCTTTTACATCGAACTAATTTAAGTAAAATGGTTCTCAAAATAGTTGCTGTTACTTTTCATATCTGCTTTAAGTTTTAAGCTTAAAAGAATTCGTTCTTTTTCTCGAAAAATTTTCATCTTTCCCTTATTCCAAAAAAGTAACTTTAAATAATAGTCAAGTCAAAGAGTTGAAATAAAGGGCGGGTAGATGTTGAAATAAAATGAAAAGCCCATTAAATTTAAGCGAATTTAAGCGATAGCCTGTGTTTAGCCCACTTTAAGGGCATCGGTCGATAGTGGTTTATTCGCATAGACCTGCGACTTCAGAAAACCCTAAACTATGGTATTCTTCCAAACGTTCCGAAGCCCAGTCAGTAAATAAACGGCATTGTCTATGGTCATGAACTTTGAGCTTCTAGGTCAATTGGATTTTTTACGGGTGTAGGCCCAAGTCCCGACGTAAAATTCGCCAAGTTGAAGTCTGCGAAATCTGAGTTCTTGTGCACGAACGACGAGGAGCCGACTGCCTCGGGTTCTGCTGTACAATTTCACGAAACTTGCGATTTTGTTTGACAAATATACACAAAATAACAAAAACAAAAAGAATTTCTTGAAAAATAGGTCAGTTTTCAAAATAAAATATCTTGTAGTAATTTTTTAACTGAAACAATTGTGTAGTATGCAATAAAACATACTATTGTGCACGTTTTTTCATTAACGCCTATCAAATTGCACTCTTAGTTATATTCCATCAAACCTTTCTGGTTTCACCTGAAATGACCAAAATACTCCCAGATACATACATTCTTTCGAGGTTTAGGCACTAATGCATGTTTATTGCATGATTATGTTAAATGCAAACTTAATAAGAAACAAAAACACTCAACGAAGATGTAGAGAACATTTGTTTTTTTTTTATTTTGCACAAAAATACAGAAAACAAAAACATTTTTAAAACCGCGTGCGTGAGTTGATATGTTAATAACTTTTTTCTTTTTTATTTCATAAATCATTAATGAATTATGACTTTATTTCATATGCTCTGTTCATTCTTTTGCCGCAACACAGCCCATAGTAGACCCCTTATCCCGCGCAGCCATCAGAATTTATATAAAACCATTGTGTTGCTGGAACACTTCCAACCAAAAGCCTAGGAGCAGAATAAAAATGGAGTGCACTTTATATTGCTTAATCATAACGCTGGTGGTGGTACAGAACAATAGGAACAACACCATATTATGCAGCGACATGTTCACTCATTGCAACTCCAGTCCGAAGTGAAAAGTGGAAATTTTATCGTAAGTTTTTTATCCATTAAAATGCAATAGAAAAAGCAAGACATGGAGTTTTTCATTGGACCTGATGGAACAAGAATTTTTACAGCACAAACAATTAACAGGTAAGTTTTTAAAGTATCTGAGCCAATAAAATGAGAATTTTTCTTTTTTAATTTTCGGTAGTATGTAGTATGGAATTAAACTATAATAGTTCTTATGGGTAATAATAATATAAATTTATAATTGATTTCAAATTTATATTCGGTCTTATAGTTCTTACAAGGTGGATCAAAATTAATCACCCTATCGGAAGATGTTATAATTTTTGGAAATGGCGTCGGTCGTAGGTCAATCATATTTGACATGAAGCGCTATACTCCGTAAGACTGTGGAATAATTGTGTTGATTTTATTACCAATAAACGGTCGATGGTGTTAGCGCAGCGTGAATTTCGACGTCGATTTCCTAATCGTGTTGCCTCAACTGGGCAAACATTACGGCATTCAGCTACTCGACTCGAACAGACTGGAACCACACGAGACCATGCAGCGCGTGCCTTCTACCGGACTGCTTGCTTGGGCAAGAACATCGCGCCAGAGCCGCTGAGAACTCAGATGTATCAATCAGATACGACGTGTTACGCAATTGGACATCATTGGACCTGACAGCAAATTTTTCTGAAAGACGTACGCAAACAGTGCATCAATTAATGCCTGATGACTGTCCGTTACGTGTGAATTACTTTCAAGCCATCCTTAATCTCAACAAAAAAGAGGACGATTTTGTATCGAAAATCATCATGAGTGACGTGGCACATAAGCGGTTACGTCAATAAAAATCTTAATTTCTTGGGCACTGAAAATCAGTGTGTAATGCACGAATTGCCATTATATCACTCAAAGCCATTAGCCGTGTTTTTTTGGAAAAGTTATCCGTAGTACAGTAGGATTTTATATGAATAACAACATCCGCAGTAGGATCACTGCCGATAACGTCGCCAGTAGGATCACTGCCCATAAAACGAGAAGTGAAATCCTGCTACGGATAGAGATTTGACGTTTATTCGAGTATCGGCAGTGATCCTACTGCGGATGTTGTATTTGTTTTTCATATAAAATCCTACTGTACTACGGATAACTTTTCCAAAAAAACACGGCTATTGTGTCTGCGGCGTTTATGGGGTAGGAGTGATCGGGCCGTATCTTGTTTTTACTTGGGACTTTTAGGTACTATATGGCAAGTTATGCATTCGGAAAAAAAATCGAACTCGAGATTTTGATCAAAGTTGACATTACGATGATAGCGAAGACCAAAAAATTGGGTCTCGCAATTCTGTCTGTCTGTCTGTCCATTCGATTGCAGCTAAACGGCTCGGCCGATTTTCTTCAAACTTGGTAGATATGGGTTTTAATTTTTTTCCCCCGGATGTTTTTTGGTTTGATTTTTTAAGACCAAAAATAACAGTACCTGCCATACGAATTTTTTTCGAAATTTTATAAACATTTTTTTTTCTCAAAAACTGTTCGACAGATTTTAAAAATAAAAATACAAAAAAATTTCATTTAATTAAAGCTAGGTATTGGTTGAAAAAAATTTTCAGAAAAATGGATATTGAGGGTACCCCCCATGGAACCATTTTATTTGTTTTTGATTTTCTCAAAAACGGTACAACCGATTTTGATATTTTTTTTTGCTAAAGCTCCCCAAAAACATAAATAGAATTGTGTGCTCAAATTTTCAAAAAAAAAATTTTGGATTTTTAAAAAAAGCTTCAAAATTTTTTTTTCAAAACTCAATATTTCGAAAACCCCATGATAAATTTTTTTTTTAAACTTGATAAATAAAAGTTTCTCAATATGATCTACAAGATGTAAGAAAAAAAATTTATTTTACCTAAAAATAAAGGTACCTACCATACAAATGCTAGAAAAATAAAAAAAATGGTTTTCAAAAATCGTATTTTTCTCGAAAACGGTGCCTAGAATTTTGATAAATTTTTTTTTCTTTAAATTAATTTTTACGATCTTTAATTTAATAAAAAAAATTTGAAATTAAGATATTACAGCCTGTACCTACCATAGAACCATTTTTTCGAATTTTGAATTTCTCATTATCCACATAACGGATCTTAATTAAATTTTTTATAGAGAAGCTTCTAAAAGGTCTAAAACACATTGCATTTCAAAACTTTAAAATAAATATTTTTTGAATTTTTGAAAAAAAAAATTCTATTTTTTTTTTTTTGAAAATTCGATATCTCAGAAACGGCTGAATATTTTTTTTGTAAATTTAATTTTTATTCGAACAATAATAAAAACTTTAAATTTGCGTATACCAAAATTGTTTTTTAAGACGGTTTAAAAATTTTGTATATATGTAAAAGCTTGTTTTTTTAAGAAACCCGTACAGACTTATAAATTTTGTTCTTGCATAAGCTAATATTTGCTTGAATCACATGACATCCCGTTTTTAGCTGCAACTACTAAAGGAATTGTTTTAGTCTATTAAAATATTATTTTTATGCTTATGAACAGTTTTTCTCTAATAACATTCGTATTTAAAATTCCTAGTCTATGACATAGGAGCAAGTTCGTGCGACCCAGTCGTGCATTTTATTTTGAATAGCCATCGGCAATACGGTCGCTGTTACTGGTGAACGCTACTTTACAGCCGGAATTGGATGCGCGGAGCTTGGTGAACATGTGGTTTGAACAAGGCGGTGTAACCGCACACACAGCATGAATCATAATGGATATTGTGAAGGTCGCGTAATCTCCCGTTTTAGCGATTAGACATGGCCAGAAAGATTCCCTGATTTAACCATCCAAGCTTTCTATCTTTGGGGCTACTTTAATTCGTGGGCTTATGCCCGCAAGTCTCAGACAATTGCAGCCCTTAAGGAAAATATTCGACAGGAAAGCGAACAGTTATCACTGGTAATCTTGCGAAAAGTCATAGAAAACTCGATAAAACTGACACAGATGTGTACTGATGTGTGTGATGACAGTCACTTGGCGTTATATTCGTCCATCGAATATTCTCGAAGATCGATTGATGATGAATACTGCCGTTGTCACTGCCTGAGACCAGAATTTAGTTTTCAAATTAGCTTTATACACCTTCCCCTATGGAAGAAGTAGCAGTACCTACACTATTAAGAATCTTGGAGCTATTTCCATTAAATATAAGAGAATATCGGAATTAGTTAATAAGGCCATTTAAGATAAATAGAATTTTACAAAGCGAGTAAATCTCACGATAACCTCTCCAGATAAGTCCTGAAATCAAAGAAAGCTTCAAATCTTCCCTAACACCTGTTCAACGATTTATTCTCTAAGTTAAACTATAATATCTTAGTTGTTAAGCCTTTCGCCAAAAAAAACTATATTGATGCCGAAATCTATACTCTATCGGTTTAAATTTTCACCAAAAAAAAACATTAAAAAAAAACTCTGTATCTCTGTATACATATGTATTTCAATTGTATATATGTATGTCTGTATATACAACTAACAACTAAGCTTCTTAAAATAAACTAAAACTTCTTAAAACTACAATTTTCATTTTTTTTTCCGCCACCCTGTCTGCCCTGCCCAAAAGTATACTTCAATCTAAGTTGGCTAAGACGGGATGGAGCCGCTTAGACGCTGATTTACGTTTGATTTTCAACTTTCAGTCATTGCAATATACCTGAATCTTGTCGAAGTCATGCTGCAAAAGAACTCTGATAACGTCAACTCTTAAAGCTGTTCTGTGCACTTTAAGATCATTGCTATACGCAATTGCCTAAGAAGTACTACCTATTAGATTGCTGGTGTAAATGCTGAATAGAATCGGTGAGTTGATCACTCCCTGCTGAAGACCATTTTTAATATCGAAAACTGTGGTAGATGTTACGAGTACATTGTCACCTTTCATAACAAACTTTCAAAGATTGAGCAAATCATAAAACCAAGTCTGATCAGCTTTAGATAGAGACCTTCTTATCATACGGTGTCGAAAGGCTTCTCCAAATAAACCAGTTCCAACCAGTTTGTTCCATTGGATATCAGAGACCAGTTTTGACCCGGCATGAATTGTATGGCTAAGCGCCATACAATTGGTTGCTAAAATGATACATATGGGCTTGTATGGGACACCGCGCACTTAGAGCAACTCGATTCTCGAAACTAAAAAGTTTGTGTTTTGACACAAACTAAACGATTGCCTCGCAACAGTTGAGCTGTTTTTTATAAGTGCAAGAGAGAAAAAGAGTGCGAGCGTGGGTAAAAAGTTGCCAGTGCGCGGTTCTCTTTCAACTGGTGATTAAACTATTTGATTTCTATCACAGTTGCCAGTGCGCGACTAGCCTATCATGTCCCGCCATAAAACCGAACTTATTCAATTTTCTCTTGTCGGGAGAGGATGTACCACCATTATTTTCCATCGCTCTGGATAATATACGAGTACAATATTCAGTGTGTTGTTTAAAAGTGTGGTATAAATGTCCACTGCCTCCGACCGAAAGCAGTTGGGTATACCATCGACTCCTGCTGACTTCTTTTTCTATATAATGAGCCGAAGATGAGCTGGAGTTCCACCTTCAAAACTAACAGTAAACTGGGTGCATTTCTTCAGCAATAAAGAGGTCGTCTAGGAAGGTGTCCTCGGAATCTACACCCGCTGTCAAAAGTAAGTCTCTGTTTTTTGTCGTTCTCTGAAGCTTAAGGCACCAAATATCGTTTTGATCATTCCTTCTAAAGATCTTATTAATTTGTGGTATAAAACTCGGGTCGCTAGAATTAACGTCCCGAATTAGGTATGTTTTCTCAAAATAAAAAAATGGACAACCCTTAGTTCTCCTTGATCAATTAATTAATGTTTTTGACTGACGAGTTCTGTGACCACGATATTCCTTGGAAGATATGGTAGTGATATGAAACCGTGTACAAAGTCAAATTCTTCAAAAAAAAATGAGAATGCGCTTTATTCAGCCGGTCCAGCCATAACAGTCTAAATCTTTGTGGCGTCGACTCAACTCAACGTAAGTGACGTTGTTGGGAGTATTGAACGGTAACTGAAAAATTTGTTTAAAGAAGTTAGTTTATCTGTAGCTACAATGTTATTGGCTTATCAGAAAAGATCACTAAGTCATTCGCATAAAGTAAAAGCTTCATCACATATAAATCACCAAAACAAACACCTCCCGATAAGTGATTTTCAATATCATTGATATACAGCATCGGAAATTTAAATCACCCCGCGATGCTTGTACGAGTAAGAATAAAAATTTGGTAAACTGTTGACAAGCTAGCCCGAAAACCAGACTCAAAACAACTCATACAATTATTGACTCATGGATGAATGAATAAAATTGGGGTATAAAAACACTGCGACCTAAAGATCTATTGTGTCCCCCATCTAGAACTGGATGAGCTTGGCTCATTATTACAGTTCTTCCTCCAAATCTGCTCCTCTGAGGAATCGAAGTATTTGGAGTATTTTAAGGGATGATAATTCACTCTCTTTTATGTGGTGCTTGCCCAGATACCTGTGCCTTTGATGCACGAGTGCATCACATTTCCCCAGTATGTGGTCAGGTGTCTCTTCGTGAGTGTTGCAGAATCTGCAAATTGCGCTGTTCACCAGGCCAAGGATGTTGAGGTGTCTTCTCAACCTACAGTGGCCTGTGAGAAGCCCTGTAATTTTCCTTAGGTTGTTCCTACTTAAGCTAATGCAGGTTAGAAAACGCTCTCGGTTGTAGTCCCCGAGTAGGAGTTTTGCCTGTCTTAGCTTAGGGAGTTCTTTCCAGATCTTTGATCTTTTTGTCTCCTCTTCTGTTTTGATTTTGTTTTTGACCACGTTTTCTCCTATTCCGCAGTAGGGCTCTAGCCCTGTAAGGGGTGTCGATGCACCTATTTTTGCTAAGGAGTCTGCCACTTCGTTGCCCTGGACACCAACGTGGCCTGGTACGTTGCCCTGGCGTGACAGTGTTATTCTTGCCCAGTTTATTAAGCTTAATCACGCTTTCCCAAACAAGTTTGGAGCTGATGGCGTAAGAGCTTAGTGCTTTTAGTGCAGCCTGACTGTCTGACATGATGGCAATGTTTTGGTTTTTATATTTCCTATCGAGGTTTCTTCCAGCACATATGCCTATGGCATTTACTTCTGCCTGGAATATGCTAGTGGACTGTCCCATCGGTATATATATCCATCTGACTATAGTGATAGGAACTCTCTTCCTTTCTAGAGCCGAATGAACTGCTTCGTGAGAGGTGTTGTCGAAGGCCCCCTCAATATGAAGGAAGGCGCATAATGCCGTTTCTTTAATATCTAAAGCTCTCTGTATTATATTAGTTAGTTCGTACAGAGCGGTTTCTGTGGATCTACCCGCTCTGTAAGCATGCTGACGGTGATTTAGGGGCATGTTTACTACAACTTCCGATCTAATGAAGTTATCAATTACATTTTCCAAAGTTTTCAGTAAGAAGGATGTTAGGCTTATTGGCCTGAATGACTTAGGATGTGTGGTATCTTTTTTCCCCACTTTGGGGATGAAAATTACGTTTGCTCTTCTCAATAGACTTGGTATGTACCCAAGTGCAATACTACTTCGAAGCAGTCTAATAAGATAGGGCATCAGTTCCTCTTTACCTTTCTGCAAGAGCGCAGGAAAGATGCCATCTACGCCCGGTGATTTGAAAGGTTGAAAGGTACTTAACGCCCATTCAATCCTATTGCCTGAACAGATAGTCGAAGCTATCTTCCAGTCTTCCCGGTTAGGCCTTAGAGGTATTCTCTCTATCATATTTCCTACCATTGGTAAGCTGCCTGGAAAATGAGTATTTAGCAGTAGGGTTGACCTTTGCTCCTCGTTTTCAGTGAAGCTACCATGCATCGGCGTAACGAAGTGCCAAAGAGGTTAATGTGTTATCTTTGGCTATAGAGCCTTGAGAAGAAGGGAAACAAAAAATATAAAAACAACAAAAATTGTGTTTATAGTTTTTGTTTTTGTTTTTGTGGACTCTATTGATTAAAAATCAAATTGAAAGTTCTTGCGACCTTTAGTCCAAAGCCTTGTGTAATCCTGTAATCTTGCTGCTGCAGGTGTCGATGAAATGCCCTCACAGAAATTCGCAAAACTATTTCTCTTAGCTCTCCTTATTTCTCCGTTATATTTGGTCAACTCTGCAGAATAGTTATGCCACTCTCCAGTACTCATAAGCATAGAATAGATATATGTACCTCTATAATTTTTTTCAAGACTTGGGTCACCTTTTCCAAAAATAGGAGATTTGCTCGCTAAACGAGAACACCTCGGGAATGTCTCCTCCATAAACATTTTATTTAACAACCCCAAAATATATTCAAGAAACTCAACACAATTGCCCACCACTCCCAAATCTATTATTTCTTAAAGCAGAAATGCACTTAACGTTGTAATTTTTAAAATAATCAATGTATTGTAGATCTTTTCAATCCTCTAAAAAAGTATTTAATAAAATAAATATATCATAACTTATAATTACAAATTTCGCATTAATAATTTATTTTTAAGACCTGTGATGTTATAGCAAAATAATATTAAAATCGATTTTTTTTTGACAGACGGCAACGCTGTTTATTTAGTCCAGTGTTAACACACCAGTTTAGTTGAATAAGCTCGGAGTTAATTTCAGTTCAAAATTGATTGAAAAACATGTTTCATAAGTGAATTCACGTTAAGCCCCCAAACTTAAATAATCTTTAAAAAACTGGACCTAAAATTATAAATTGCTTACACACTTTTTTATGTATCTTTCTAACAACTGTTTTAAAATAATATGTTTAAAAAAAGCGTCAAACATTAATATATTCTAGAAATGTAACACAAATAACTTGTTCTTCCGTTAGCCGCCATTACGCCTACATTATGTGGTTCTTTTGGCCCTTAGAAAATAGTTATACATACATACATACATTTATATTATGATATCTTAAAAATAATCTAATGCAAACAATAGTAGTATAACGGGGTCCCAATTAAGGGTAATTATGCCGTTAAAAACATGGAAGGCATAGACATATTTAAGACACTGTTTAGTTTCAACCCTTAGGTATGTATGTACATGCATACACAAATTTACCCACATGAAATTATATTTGGTTTATGTTTTTGTATGCCATTCGCAAAGCATTGTACCTAGCTTGTAGCCAGTCAGTGTATATTGCTCCAACAACGCCCAAAACCCTTAGTTCAGGAAGCTCTATTCAGTTTATTCTCATTTTAAATAATCATTATGTGGAATATTTCAGATTAATTGAGCCCGATAGCTTCCAGTAACAAGTAAGTAATGGAAATCAAATGGGTGGGTTTTAGAGGTGTAACCGAATAGAAAAGTAAAGTATGCTCCAGACAACAATGGTTTGAGTGTATTGAGATTGAAGAATAAATAGCGAAATTTCAATAAAATGAACATCGCTTAGGCATTGGTAAATCTGCTATTAGTCTGCTATTACACGATGAATCTAGATGCATGCGCCTTCTTCGAATTCTTCTTTGATATTTCGTCCAGTGATTCAAGCGCTATTACACGTTGAAACCAGATTCATGAATCCAATTTGACAGTTCTCTTTATTTTTCATTTCGTAGTTGGTCAGTGTGTGTGCTCTTTGAAATAAAGAAGCAACCAGAAAGAAGTATTTCTATGCGTTACATTGAAGTTAACTCCTCGGACAACAAAATCATATGAAGCAGAATAGAAGAAAAACAGACAAGAGAAAAGAGAAACGTCAAATTGTTGCACCGAAAATTTTACTCACGCGACACAGGGCAGTTTTTTTTTCGTCTCATCTTTCGATTTTTTTTTCTCTTTTGCACTTACGTTATTCGAAAGTTCGCACGCGTGTAATAGCAGACTAAAGAACATCATTATAATAGTTTTCTAGAGATGGGTTGGATATAGCATTGACTGCTTTTAAACGATGCAATAACACCTTGCGATTTTTGAGCCCATTGTCAGAGACGTTTGTGGTGGTGGGGCGTGGGGGTTGACAAAATTCCTGAAGTTGATAAAATTGAAGAGTTATCGTTGCTTTTTCTTTGTGGTTTCGGTATTGTTCCGATTTATTTAATTTTTTATTTGGCATTCGCGCAGTGAACTTCGCTAAGTAGATAGAGTAAAAGGTGTAGATCGAGGACTTCTTTTCGCTTGAACAAAGATAACGTTTCTTAAAAATCGCTGTGTTTAAAAGCGTGCATGTAATCGAAAGGCCGACAAAAGAGAAACAAAAATTTAAAATTGCTTCCGTTTAAAGCAGTCATTGCATCGAAATAATGGTAAAGCTTTTTAAAAGAGATTTAAAATGTCGGATTACCAAGTGGTAACTATACATCACACCTTTAGTAATAAAATAATTTAAGCAAAAAATACTTTTTTATTTCAGCAATACAAAAATTTTAAAAAATAAACAAAACCTTAACAGCCTTATTTATTAGAATTCTCTTAACGGGTGAATAGTTATGCAATGCATAAGGACTTATTCATCTACTACACAAATTCGTATTTATAAAACATTTTTCTAGCCATCATAGGTAGTTATAATGAGCTTGTGTCAAATAAAGTATGTACTAAAAAGTAAGAATCTATTACATTAAGCCTTCATAACACTCAGCTGTTTGCCAAAGAAAAAAAAAACATCTTGTCTGTCGATCCAATTTAAGGTAATAGTACGGTCTAGAACGCCGAAAAACGCACGATTTTCGGGAATTTTTTTCTCGGAAACCTGTTTAGGTAGTAACATAATTTTTTTTTAAATAATGAATACATGCGTCAAGAGTACACAATTTTTTTTTAATCTTCGAATTTTAGCCAAATTATAGAGGGCGCCAACGTTGACTTATCAAAAAATACACTATCCCATTGCGGACAGTTAATCTCAGAATTGGCTGGACTGAAATAAAAAAAAAAAGTGGGTTATTTAAAGGAAGGTTTCTTACCACAATTTGTTTAAACAATCAAAATAAAAAAAAAATTTGTTGGCCATTTTTGAGTCGCCATTTTTTTTTTTTTTTTTTTTTGTTCATAACTTTTTGGTCAAATTGCGGTAAATTGTCTTAGAAAACATAAAAAACAATCAATTTGCAACAAATTTTTTGAAAATCGGTTCGGCAGCTCCGGAGATCCGCAACGGGACAATGTGTTTTTTGATGAGTCGACGTTGGCGCCCTCTATAATTCGGCCAAAATTCGACAAACAAATTTGCTTAGAACTCTTTACGCATGTATTCATTATTTTAAAAAAAAAATCCCAAAAATCGTGCGTTTTTTTGGCATTGTAGACCGTACTAGTACCTTAATAAACAAAAATGCAACTACGAAAAGTTAAAATAATTGGAACAATTAACTTTGATTCATCAGATAAGGTACGTATATCATTATCTCTAGCACAATACTGGTAATCAAAATAATTTAATGTGATGTCAAAGTGAATGTGACAGTTCAATACTAAAATGTCCTTATGTAGGCACAATTCAACCTCCAAACACGTTTAGCTTACAATGCCTCTATTCAACTTCACATAAGTTTTATAAATAACAATTTTGCGTTTAGAGAAATTATAAGGGCTGTAGGTACTCGTATATTGAGCAAAATATCGAATACAAGATTTTGATTGAACCCAATCTTTCACGAAAAATGGATCCAATGATTCCTTCTGTCTTTCTATATATCTTTATCTGATCTAAGAACTCTTTTTCACGAGGAAGCATTGTTTCCAGTGCTCCAGAAAACTCTTTAGTTTTTAATAAAGAAGGGCACGAAGTTGAAATTTACAGAATCGTCCCAACCAACAATTTGAAGAAATTTTTTTGACTATCATTTTCTCACTTCATTTGGCAACCATAAAGGAGTTATGTATACCTAGGACATTATATCCTATCTAAAGAACCGACCAGTACCCCCCTTGCCTGACATACTTGCCAGTTTTATTTGAGAAGAGTAAGAGAAAACACTCTTTCCTTAAAATCCGTAAGACATTATGAAAGGTGGAAAAATACAAAAAAAAAATGGATTTTTTTTTAAATATTCAAATGCATTCATAAATTGATAATAAAAAAGCAAAAAAAAAAGTTTCTAGAAGAAAACGTCAATAAATCTTTTCGAAGTCTACATGAGCAGAATATAAATCAATTTGAAGGATGTAGAGGCGCAAGAAAACTTACTAAGTTGTCCTAGTTTATTACGGAGTCTAGATAGACACAGTTTCTAACTGGCTTAAATTATCTATCTATGTGTTTCGAAAACAATGTTAAAGAAGTCGACCCCATATTAAACATCACACGAATAAGTGAGGCCTTTTTCCACCTCCACGGTGTACCAAAACTAGAAACTCCTCGAAACCAGTAACTCGCTTCTCGCTATATTACGATGCACGCTTTGAAATCGATGAAGAATCGTATTTGGTGTTGATTTGAGTTTTTGGGTTTTTCCCAAGACCTGCCGTAATTTGAATATTGTCAATGGTCGAATATTTATATGATGAAATGGTTGACTTCTCTGACCACATAATAAAGTAGAAGAGATCTTGTTAGCTATATTTAGGATACTAAATGCCCCTGTAGTTGGCCCAGTTCAGAGGTTTTCCATTTACTCCTAACCGAGTGAAGCTTATTGGACCTAAGTCTTGTAAACTAAGAACAAACCTCAATATTTTCGAACGGCTAGTGAGCAGCACTTTCCATGACAAGAGATACTCTTGGAGGATTTGTCAATTTCTCGCAAGAGGCAGTACACCCGTGAAAAAAACTTTCTTGCAGCGGCTGAGAATCGAACTCGAGACCTTCCGCATGACAGTCCAACGCACTAACCATTATGCCAAGGAGTATTACCTCCGAAATTACTCCTTATACTTAATTACCAAAAAAACAAATCTGCTTCTGGATGAAGTGCTGTACAATGAGCGATCTCATTTAGCTCTAGTTGGCGGCACAATAGATGTGTCACAGTGCACTTAAGCCCATAAATATTTATTCAAGTTGAAATAAAGCTATCTTCACTTCAGCGAGATCAGATGGAAGTAATTTTTGGTCCACCTCGTTTAGGTTTATTGATAAAACATAGTTATTCGATTGAACATCACCGTTTTAAAGTTTGCAGAAATGAAATTCTCTTATTCTTAACACCGACACAATTCTACTAACCTATTCCCTTTATAGTCTTTATAAGTTTAGTTCGAATCTTGTACCCTTGAGACATCCTTTTTTCCTTCATCCCTGCTAAGACATGCCTCTATTTTCTCGATCGGCCAGTTTGCTCAAATTTTTGCAAATTTTCCGATTGTACGCACATTTGGACGATTAAATTGACCGAAAAAATCATGAAGTGCACGACATGCATTTTGATTCGTACGCCCATTTTCGTAATAAACCTGAATACTCGTAACTTAAACGCGTTGCTCGATTGTGTATCTTTCCATGGTTCAAATTGAGTTAGTCTGAAATTGAGAAATGTCAAATGAAATGCAGAAAAAAAACTTGACGTTTAGGTGTGGTTCATATTCAACATCGGCCCTTAAAATTTAACCACTCTTTAAAACTTAAGCCCCATTTAGGCTTTCGTTCTTCATTCGCTGTACGTTGTTCGTTGTTCATTCTTCTCTCAACAACGTACAACGAAGAAGCATTTACATTAATTCTATTTTGTTTTTTAGTTCGTTCTTAACAACAAAAACATTGTTGGCAGTGGCGGTACTATTAATAGTTGAGAAAAAAGAAAAAAAAGAAGATTCTGTTGTACGAATGGTTGATTGCTGAAAAGGAAACATTTATAGCAGACAAATCTTGTTTTATTTTCTAAACTAGCGCAATAATATCGTGCTTTTTTGCATGTTCCTCTGATTATTATATCTAAAGTATTATTATTCGTACTAGAAAGATAAAACCCATAGACAAAATATTTTATTTATTTACCTATAGGTACCCCAAATTATAATGAAACCTTCTGATGCTCCATTTTCTGAAAGAAAAACTTCAAAAATGTCCCTACAAGTTACACGGCACTGTAAAACAATGTTTATTTAAACAGTTTTCGCACTTAAACACATGTTAACGTTCTTCATTCGTTGTTAGTTCGTTGTTCGTTTTTATCATTTACACTCTCGTTGTTCCACGTACGAGCAACAACGAACAACGTACACAGAGCACAACACCGAAAGTCTAAATGCAGCTTTAAAGTACTCTCATAAAGACGAACGATTGGGGCGACAACTTAAGCATAGCGATAGTACTTGTTAGATTTGTCTCTGCTAAATTTGATAATAAAATATTCTCTTTTTAACAATGGATCGAGGACGGCTGAAGGGACTAGTGCTGGGGCCTAACTCTGTAATTCGATACGAAAGTAAAAACTGCTCGAAAGTTGTTTCCGATTCTAATTTCAAAAGTTACTCTGTATAACTTTCGAATCCAAAGAAAATGTTGCAAAGAAAACTTTGCAACTTTCGAACAAATGTTCCGGACTCGAGTTGTTTTTTGTCGAAAATGGCATTTCAAAATCTAAAAACAGTCAAATACAAAATTGATTTTTGATTAATGAAATTTATTCGTTAATATTTGAAGTTGAGTATGGATATGGATTCAGTTACATTGTGGCTTAATGAAGAAATTTGTGCTGAAGAAAGATTTCAAAGAAAGAATAAAAGACAATTCTAATATAATGGGTTTATCAAGTAAAAGGTAATGTGATATAAAACAAAATTTAATGACGAAATAATTTATCTATACTAAATATTTTTTCTAGTTTTATACAAAATTTTCGTCTTTCAAAAGATGCATTTATGTATGAGGAGAATTCTGCAAAAAGATTATTCGCTTACAAGGTCCAATTGACTCAACAATTGAAGGCACATGACCATCCGTTTCGTTATCTTGAATTGGACAACGATTTTGGGCCAAAAATCATCTTTTCTGACGAGGTGCATTTTGATCTCGGCGGTTACGTTAACAAACAAAATTGCCGCATCTGGGGCTCGAAAAACCCGTACGTTATTGTCCAGAAGCCAATCAGCCCTATCACGAATTTCATCGTAATCGGAAAATTCTTACGAATCCCAAAAAAAACTATCACATTAAATCAACGAGAATTTTAAATTGATTTTGTTTGGTATTCATATTTTTGTTCTTGGTTTCCCTTTAAAATAAGAAAAAATCATCAAAAATATCATTATATTAATATTTATTATGTTTTCTTCAATTAATTTATAATTTTAAAATAAACGCACTTACATTTTAGCTTTATCTATCCTTGGTGTATTGTTTGATAAAAAACTCGAATTCACACATCATATTAATATGACATGTAATAAAGCCAATTCAATATTAGGTTGGATTAAAAGGGAATCACGTCAGTTTTCTGATCCTTATGTTATCAAACAACTATTTACCACATTTGTCAGACCCATTATAGAGTATGCTTGCCAGGTATGGACCCCCTACTACAGTTGCCACAAAATAAGAATTGAACAAATTCAAAAAAGGTTCCTAAAATTTGCTCTTAGAGGCTTAAGATGGCAGAATCCATTGAACCTTCCTTCATATAGTAGCCTCATAGATTTACCCAGTCTTCTTATTCTTATTTATGTTTCGTTTTTATTGTTAATCTTATTTATGGTAATATCGATGCTTTGAACCTTTTGTCTCGCGTTAATTTTAATGTTCCAAATCGTAATATAAGAGGTTTTCGTGACCCAATTCACATAACACACTATCGTACCAACTACATATGAGCAGAATTCACCATTGAATAACATGTTTAATTTATATAACGTTAATCATAATTTATTAATAAATTTACTGATGTAGCAAATACTGATTTAAAAAAATATTCTTTAATATTGTATAATTTATAAATTTTTAATTCTTAATTCTAAGAAATATTTTTGTACGCTAGATATTAATTAGCTTAATTCAAATACACAAATTGTCAAAACTTTTCCGTATGATTAATAGATATCGAATGAAATTTCCGATATTCGAATGTATTTAGCAACGAAAATAGAGTTGCGAAGTACGACATTTCCGAATTTCGAGCAAATGTATCTAGATAAATGAAACTCGGATTTCAATTTCCGATTTTCGAATAACACAGTACATATTTTCCGAATTCGAACGATTTAACTTTAGAATCGAATTACAAAGTAAGGCCCCTGGAGTTTTTGGGCCTAGAACTAAACTCTCCTTACCGATGGGACAGTCCACTAGCATATTCCAGGCAGAAGTAAATGCCATAGGCATATGCGCTGGAAGAAACCTCGATAGGAAATATAAAAACCAAAACATTGCCATCATGTCAGACAGTCAGGCTGCACTAAAAGCACTAAGCTCCTACGCCATCAGCTCCAAACTTGTTTGGGAATGCGTGATTAAGCTTAATAAACTGGGCAAGAATAACACTGTCACGCTTCATTGGGTACAACTCCACGTTGGTGTCCAGGGCAACGAAGTGGCAGACTCCTTAGCAAAAATAGACCCTTAGAGGGCCAGAGCCCTACTGCGGAATAGGAGAAAACGTGATCAAAAACAAAATCAAAACAGAAGAGGAGAGGAGACAAAAAGATCAAAAATCTGGAAAGAACTCCCTAAGCTAAGACAGGCAAAATTCCTACTCGGGGACTACAACCGAGAGCGTTTTCTAACCTGCATTAGCTTAAGTATAGGAACAACCTCAGGAAAATCACGGGGCTTCTCACAGGCCACTGTAGGTTGAGAAGACACCTCAACATCCTTGGCCAGGTGAACAAGGCGACTTGCAGATTCTGCAACACTCACGAAGAGACACCTGACGTGCATCAAAGGCACAGGTATCTGGGCAAGCACCACATAAAAGAGAGTGAATTATCATCCCTTAAAATAATCCAAATACTTCGATTCCTCAGAGGAGCAGATTTGGAGGAAGAACTGTAATAATGAGCCAACCTCATCCAGTTCTAGATGGGAGACACAATAGATCTTTAGGTCGCAGTGTTTTTATACCCCAATTTATTCATTCATTCATAACTACTTGTTTTGTATCTTATCCTACTCTCCACTCTAAAATCGTGCGCTAATTTTAGCGCCACCACCAGGATAGCGTTGGTAACACAAAATCACGCTCCATGATAATACTAACCTATATTATTATCATGGAGAGTGATTTACAAAGATACGAGTATAACTTACGAGTATTATTTATATCCTCTTATTTATTTCTTCCACGCTTCTCCTTTTACCTTACTCTTTAATATCCTGGGAACTGTAATCAATCCAATAAGATCCGAGTGTTACCTTTACTTCCTTCCAATCTTTGTGGAGGCAATTGAGGGAACCAAAAATTTCTGCCAAGTTCGAAGGGCTAACATTAGAAGCACTTTTCACAAAAGATACTCTTGGAAGATTTATCACTTACTCGCAAGAGGCATAGGTACCCCTGAAAAACCCGTAGAATAGCTCCCAGATAGCTTCCTGCAATAATGTTCGTTGCACAAATTAAAATAAAGTTTTTCATCTCCATTATAGAATTAACACTCATGGATCTAAATAAAACTTTCATTCAAACATTTAAAAGTATAAACAAAAAATATTTAAATTGATATCCACCGCTTCTGGACTTCACGAAAAATTCCCATTCTTTTTCTTGACAAAGTTCATTCATTTGTCATGTTGCTAACTGACCATGGTTCTCTGTAATTATCTCAGCAAAAACCGGAAACTACATTATGTATCTACTAACTATCCTGTTCCTCGCTCAGATGACGATCTAGATAACGGTCTATGTCGATATTTGTATTTTGCGAAACAAGACCTAAAATTACACTTTAATTAAATGGACGACTATTAGTGGCAAAATTTGACATTCATCCGTCAAGGGACACACATTGCCATTGATGCGCATTGTGAATATTAATTGTAGCACAACTTTGACCAAGGCACAAAAAATGTGGTGTATAGCCCCTTAGAGCTAAAACAGAAGTTATCCACTAACTAAGTCAGTTTGCTTTTGGAATTTTGACAAACAATAATTTATTTGCGAACCCGATTTTCTTCCCTAATAAGCTTGCGGTGACGATGTGAGTGCAGAAAATGAGGATCTACAACTTACGTTATTTTTTATAAATATATATGCAGTACATGTGCGTGCGCGGACACTTTTTCTGGCATGGTAATCGGTGGCAGGTGAACGTTTGCATTTATTTTCGCATCCGCGTCCCATCCATCCTTGATGGTTGATTTAAATTAATTAAAATTGGTTCGAAATGTGAAATATACACGTGTGCATATTACCAGTTAGACAAGTTCGACGATGGGAATAATTCAAGGAATCGTTTTTTTTACGTTCGGACTTTAAGTTTTTTTTTTTGTTTTAAGTAACAATGTCCTGCATTTGTGCTTAGTGCTTCTCTCTTTTAAGGAGTTTGTTTAATCCTCGTTGGCATGGTAATTTCAGGAGCAACAAGGATATCCTATATAATTACAGTGACGATGGTTTTTCGAAATGTTCAAAGATAAGACTTAATCAATTTAATAATTCCGCATAGGTTCTGGGCGAATGTGGTTCGATGTTTGCAATTTAACTGTAGATATAATATACCTTTTACTTTAGCAGTTAAATGCCTATACCTCTAGAAAGCACCTGGTATTTTGGTGGATTAGGGGTTAAGAAAACATTATTTGCGAATAGATACGAATCGAGAGCGTTGGACAAGAAATTGTTTGTTTGCTTAGACTTAATCACTGATTTTGAAATAGCCATAGAAAGAGCCGATAAAAATCGTGTGCACTTGAGTGACTATTAGTGTACTTTACTGTAGTATTGTGTTCTTGGAAGTTCGTATATAGGATTAAATGAAAAACTTCACAGGAATTAAGCTATTTACACGAAAATGCAACAACACCCCATCTTTTATGTGGTAAGTTAGGCTATATTATATTTCTGGGCTATGTACTATGTTTTTATTAAAACCTTCATGAGGAAAGTTCACAAATTACAGAAACATGGAATTTTTCTCCAAACCTTTGCCTTCAGTCAATCGAGCAATCTTTATTATCGATGCAAGGCAGAAAATCAAAAATTTTTACCGTAATTAAATGACATTTCGAATGGCAAACGGACCCTTTCCTTATAGCCAAAAAGTTCAAAGCTCGATTGTTTCACGAAAATTATCTGCGAACGGCCCAGAAGACAAATTGTATGTTGGGCTTCTTAGAACGAACACGTGGAGTTTTCAGGGCTAATAGACAGCACCTAAATGAGAAGCTCTCGCCTGAGAATTCAGCTACCACAGAGCACATACGCCAACTTAAGCGTTTTCCAAATGGGGCTGGTTGATTTTAGAGACCTGTGGCGTTTTAGTGCCGTCTATCAATGTTACAAAACTTTTTAATCAAAATAAGTGTTCGTTAGTGCAAACTTTGCGCCAATACAATTTGCCCTATAAATATATAACTGAAGTTTAATTTCGCATCTACACCATTAAAAAATCACCATATTCAAGTTCAAGTTTAAAAGGATTTTATTTCATAAAAGGTACATAATATAAATAATTTGTAGATCTTCCATTTTATAACATGGCCTACGCCGCGCCGTCTGTCTGTTGGCAAATAGTGCTTAATTCTTTAATACAAAAATTTAGTTAAATTGAATAATTTGACAAAGTTTTTTTTTTTTATTATTATTTCAAAAGAGTTATTCCAAGATTCGTTTTCTTTAAGACAGTGCTAGTTTTAAATAATTGTATAAACACATCCAATCCATCTCACCGCTTAAAATATTGATAGTTTCAGCCTCATTTAAATAATTTTTTTCCAAGCGTACTCTTTCTGGTTTCCGTAAATATTGGGCATCTTCCCATTAAATGAAGTACGTCCTCCCTTTCCCTCAAGTTATATAGCCCACACATTTCTTCCAAGTCACTCCTATGAGGAACATAATTCATAGGAAGTATCTCACCTCGTGCTTTTAAAATCATGACATGAGTTCAGTTGGATTATTATTATTATTTCAAGCTTTATTCACTCATTAATTCTTAGCTTAAAAAGTTACATGAATAGGAAAATTTGTCATTATTTAATGAATAAAAGTTATGGTAATTCAATATTTTTTTTTTGTATATATAAATGTTTAATGTGTACACTGAACCAAAAAGGTACATAATATCAATTAAAAATTTAATTGCGACAATGAACTTTTTAATTAAAACTCGTCCAATAAACTAGTTTCTTGCGACAATAAACGGCTGTTTATTGATTTCATTTTTCCATAATTTTTCAATAAACTGTTTATTGATTTTAAAAAACGTTTATTGATTTTTAAAAACGTTTATTGATTTTTAAAAATGTTTTTTGAAAGAGTTTATTGGCGCAATAAACCGTTTATTGCGGCAATAAATGGTTAATTGCTATAAACGGTTAATTAAAAAACTCAGTTTATTGGCGCAATAAACTCATTTATTGTCGCAATTAACTCAGTTTATTGGCACAATTAACCGTTTATTGTCGCAATAAACTCATTTATTGTTGCAATTAACTCAGTTTATTGGCACAATTAACCGTTTATTGTCGCAATAAACTCGTTTATTGTCGCAATAAACTCGTTTATTGTCGCAATTAACTCAGTTTATTGGCACAATTAACCGTTTATTGTCGCAATAAACTCGTTTATTGTCGCAATAAACTCAGTTTATTGGCACAATTAACCGTTTATTGTCGCAATAAACTCGTTTATTGTCGCAATAAACTCAGTTTATTGGCACAATTAACCGTTTATTGTCGCAATAAACTCGTTTATTGTCGCAATAAACTCATTTATTGTCGCAATTAACTCAGTTTATTGGCACAATTAACCGTTTATTGTCGCAATAAACTCGTTTATTGTCGCAATAAACTCGTTTATTGTCGCAATTAACTCAGTTTATTGGCACAATTAACCGTTTATTGTCGCAATAAACTCGTTTATTGTCGCAATAAACTCAGTTTATTGGCACAATTAACCGTTTATTGTCGCAATAAACTCGTTTATTGTCGCAATAAACTCAGTTTATTGGCACAATTAACCGTTTATTGTCGCAATAAACTCGTTTATTGTCGCAATTAACTCAGTTTATTGGCACAATTAACCGTTTATTGTCGCAATAAACTCAGTTTATTGGCACAATTAACCGTTTATTGTCGCAATAAACTCGTTTATTGTCGCAATAAACTCATTTATTGTCGCAATTAACTCAGTTTATTGGCACAATTAACCGTTTATTGTCGCAATAAACTCGTTTATTGTCGCAATAAACTCATTTATTGTCGCAATTAACTCAGTTTATTGGCACAATTAACCGTTTATTGTCGCAATAAACTCGTTTATTGTCGCAATAAACTCATTTATTGTCGCAATTAACTCAGTTTATTGGCACAATTAACCGTTTATTGTCGCAATAAATTCATTAGTTAGCGCAATGCACTCAATTTATTGGCGCAATTGACTGTTTATTGCCACAATAATCGGTTTATTGTGGTAATAAATTCATTTATTAGCGCAGTAAACTCGTTTATTGCCGCAATTAACTAATCAATTGGCGCAAAGAACTCAGTTTATTGCCACAAATAACATATTGATAAAAATTTTAGTAAAAGATTAAAATTTCTATTCATTGATATAAGTATATGTACATATATAAATAATTAAATTATTGATATATATAAATAAATAAAATGTTTAATATATTTTTAAAATTTCTATAAATAATTTACTGTGGCAATACGTACATGTTAAATATACTTACATTTTATTTCCAACCTTTCCTGAAATTTTTAAGAATTTTAAGTTCAAAAATGAAACATTTTAGTTAAACGTTATAAGATATTTTATTAAACTATATCATTTATTATTATTATTATTATTATTTTTATTATTTATTACAATATAAACTAAATGTACATTTTAATATAAGCGATAAACAGCATTAGCTTTAAGCTGGACAAAAATTTAAATTACTTTGGAGCAAGTAAACTTTTCATACATGTATTTAAACGAATACAAATTATTCTTTATATCCTTTTTTATAAAAAGTTACAAAACTTGGAAAAGGAAGTCTTAAGTTAAAAATGAAAACTCTTGAATCAAATCCCACGTTGAGGACAACAGTGGCACTAACCAAAATACCTACAACCGTATTATGGTTGTAAATTATAAATTAATAGTTAATAAAAATTGAAATTCGATATTTTATAACCCAATTAAAAAAAGTTTTGGTCATTTAATCATGCTTACCCTTATGACAGAAAGAAAATTGACAAATATTGTCAGATAGTTGATAATTTCTTAAGGTACTAGTACGGTCTAGAACGCCAAAAATCGCACGATTTTTGGGAATTTTTTTCTCGGAAACTTTATTAGGTACTAACATAATTCTTTTTTAAATAAAGAATACATGCGTCAAGAGTACAAAAATTTTTTTTAAGTTTTCGAATTTTGGCTGAATTATAGAGGGTCCAACGTCGACTCATCAAAAAATACATTGTCCCATTGCGGACAGTTAATCTCCGGAGCTACTGAACCGATTTTCAAAAAACTTGTCGCAACTTGATTGTTTTTATGTTTTCTAAGACAATTTACCACAATTTGACCAAAAAGTTATGAACACAAAAAAAAAATCGCGACCCAAAAATGGCCTAAAAAATAGCCAATTTTTTTTTTTCAAAACTTGACATTTTTTTCGTTTTTTATTTTTTAAGCAAATTGTGGTAAATTGTCTCGCAAGAAATCTTTCTTTAAATACCCGATTTTGATTTTTTTGTTTCAGTACAGCCAATCCTTTCCACAATGGGACAATGTATTTTTTGATGAGTCGATGGTGGGCCCTCAATAATTCAGCCAAAATTCGAAAATTAAAAAAAAAAAAAATTTGTACTCTTGACGCATGTATTCATTATTTAAAAAAGAATTATGTTAGTACCTAATAAAGTTTCCAAGAAAAAAATTCCCAAAAATCGTGCGATTTTTGGCGTTCTAGACCGTACTGGAACCTTAAATAAAATTGAGTTTAAAAGTACCAAATTTCAGTATTTATCAAACATTTTCATAATTAACAACTGTAATAGCGGTGCTAGTTTTGAAATATCGCATGCCGAGAACCACAGTGACACTAACAAAAATTTACACTTTCGAGTTAATGAGTCAGATACTCGTCTAGTTTCCACACGAGGTTCGCTTATATCACCCATAACTCAAAACTAATTTTTTTTTAGTGCCACTGTTGTTCTGAACATGGGATTTGATTCAAGAGAATCTCTAAAAAATTTATTCTTTTATTGCACTCAGGAGGATATGTGCTTTTGTACAACATTTTTGTTTGTTCGGAAAATAGAGCGACTGCATAAAATTCCAAAAATTGGAACTTTGATTTGGGAATTCGAGGTTGAAAAGGAAAAAAGTTTTGAAACAGATGTCCACTGCTCGGATAAAACTAATGAATGGAAACTTCACTCCATCAAAATATAAAAAGATTTCCCTAAAGTTTATAACATCTTTACCCACCAAAATAATGAAGGGTTGCACATTGTCTCCTTTTTGTTGCAGGTACTGGATGTGGTCCTCAGCTACCTGAATTGATCCCGCCACAAAGATAAAAGATTCCTGCGAGTCCTTGATAGTTGGTTTTATCGATGTCTTCATTCCCTTGCGATCTTTTCGCACGAACTTATGTGTGGGTACTAAGTACCCGTGAAGTGCCCACAAGAGAGCAGCATCCCGACAGTCTGAAAATAAGAATGAAAACGTGGATATAAAATTTTGTTATAAAATTATGTAGTACTTAAATAAAACTAGTATAGTAGATATAAACTTTTGTAAAAGATAAGATAAATCGGGTCAATAAATGG
The DNA here is from genome assembly GCA_963931855.1 of Philhelius festivus. Taxonomy (NCBI): domain Eukaryota; kingdom Metazoa; phylum Arthropoda; class Insecta; order Diptera; family Syrphidae; genus Philhelius; species Philhelius festivus. The sequence continues at coordinate 70,368,783 of OZ007555.1, forward strand.
GAGCCAATCTCGAATTTCGCTATATCGACCCTTTTCCTGCATTTTATCGTAAGGGATGTTTTAGAAAGAAAATAAATTATTGAATTTTGTTAGTACCAATTGAAGCCATCAAACCTGTTGTCATGTTGCAGCTAAAGCACTGTAAATATTCAATGCTGACTTTAGACATAAGTGGTTATATGGATCAGAAGTAAAATTTTGTTTTCTTCTCATACTTTGTTTGTGTCGCTTACGATAATTTGGTGGAAAGGGTTCGATATTCATTGATGTATAAAGGAGAATGAATATGATATATAGGATTTTCCAATAAGAGGTGTTATTTTGATATTCAAAGAAAAATGGCATTTTTGGAGATAAATGATCGGATGTTTATTTCATTATAAAGAGGAAGGTATGCCGTTAATAATGGAACACAACATCAGCCAAATGGCCGCCAAGACCACGCTTACAGGACCATATCCTTTTCATGAAATTTTCCATAACCAAATCGCAAAGTGGCTGCCCTATGTCCTCGATAGCCTCACGAATTTCATCTTTGAGGTCTTGAATCGACGCTGGGCTGGGATCTTGTGATTTAACACCTTGCGACTTCTTCCTTTGGGGCCACGTGAAAGATAAGGTCTACGCCAACAGCCCAGCGTCGATTCAAGACCTCAAAGATGAAATTCGTGAGGCTATCGAGGACATAGGGCAGCCACTTTGCGATTTGGTTATGGAAATTTTCATGAAAAGGATATGGTCCTGTAAGCGTGGTCTTGGAGACCATTTGGCTGATGTTGTGTTCCATTATTAACGGCATACCTTCCTCTTTATAATGAAATAAACATCCGATCATTTATCTCCAAAAATGCCATTTTTCTTTGAATATCAAAATAACACCTCTTATTGGAAAACCCTATACATAGGTCTTTAAGTGTTACACCAATGTGATGCAACCCATAAAATTATGCCCATTCTCCTTTAGTACCTGTCATTTTTAATACGGAAATAAACTATTTTCGTTTTTAATAGGCAAAAATAAAATAACTACATAATATTCAACTTACTTTCTGGAATATTATCGGATGCTATCTTCTCCAGAACGCCCTTAATTGTTTTCTCCTTAACCCGATCTTCCGTTTTTAAAAATTCTCGTATCTTAGTAAAAACTTGTTCCCATCGATCAAGGAGAGAATTATGGCTTTTAAACATGTACGCAAAATCCATGTCCACCTTTAAGAAAACAAATTAAAATATTTATTCATTGAGTGTATTTTTAAGGCCAGCACTTTTTATGAAATGATTCTAAGAAGTTCCCAAAGTTGGAACTTGTATCAGAAAATTAAAAAAAAAACTTTTGAAAGAAGTATATATCTACTCAAGTTTGACTTACAAATCGAAAGCCAGAAGGAATTTTGTATTGGGGCCATTTCTTAAAAATGTCCGATGTTGTTGTAGAGTTTTTTATATCCGTGAGTCTCGATTTGGAACACGCTTTCCAGCACCTATCAAATTCCTCGGAACTAAGGTTGTCAAATCTTAGTGCTTGATAGCACGTTTCAGCATTTTCTTCTGGAACTGAAAACCATAAATATGTACTTATTAGTTTTTTTAAATAAATTAATAAAAATAATATTCAAGCTCCTGTTTCTCATCAAATTACATGAACTATTTCAGAAACCAATAGTTTCGCTTGATTGAAATTGGAAAATACTCATTGATGGTAAATTAGTTCAGAAGGTTAAAAATGACTTCGTGAAGTTTAATCGGACTCACATATTGTTTAGAGTCGTTGATGTAATTGATGTAGATGATGAGGAACAGGCCCCAGGTTTCAAAAATAAAATGCACGAAAATGTAATCGACTAGCAATTTTACAAAGGAATGTTATAAGCGAAAATTGTTCAAAAGGATAAAATTAATAAGTATAAATTCTTTTCGTAGTATGAGACAAAAACAGAATGCTATGCAAATATGAATTTATCTAGGCAGTGGTTTCTTTAAATAAATAAGCTTTTATATACAAATTTTTTAAACCTTTTTCAAGAAAAAACTTGATTTTATTATTGTACGAATGAAAATTAAATTTCCAAACAAAAATATTGAGCTGTTTTTGAAATTTTCCACAAAAAAATATTCTTTTTTTTTTTCAAAAATTCAAATTATATTTTTTTTAAGTTTCGAAATGCAATGTTTTTTATTTTTTTTTTTAACCAAACCTATAAAAAATTTCATTAAAATCCCTTATGTCGATAATAAGTCATTCAAAATTTTAAAAAAATGTTCTATGGTAGGTACAAGCTGTAATATCTTGATTTCAATTTTTTTTTTATTAAATTAAAGATCATAAAAATTAATGTAAAGAAAAAAAATTTATCAAAATTCTAGGCGCGCGCCGTTTTTTGAGCAAAATAATATTTTTGGAAACCATTTTTAACGTTTTTTAAAACTGTTTTTAAAAATCAAAAAAAAATATTTTGGAAAATTTTAATACACAAGTGTGTTTGACTTACTGGGGGCTTTAGCATAAAAAAAATTATCTAAATCGGTGGTACAGTTTTTAAGAAAATCAGAAACTAAAAACTAGTTCCATGGCGGGTACCCCCACTGACCATTTTTCTGAAATTTTTGTCAACCATTATCTAGCTTTAACTAAATTAAATTTTTTTGTATCTTTATTTTTAATATATGTCGAACATTTTTGGAGAAAAAAATATTTATAAAATTTCGAAAAAAAATTGTATGACAGGTACCGTTATTTACGGTCTTAAAAAATGTGTGGGGGTAAGATATTTAAAGAAAATCGGCGTTTAGGCTGTAGTCAAACAGACACAATTGCGAGACCCACTTTTTTAGTCTTCGGTATCATCGTAATGTCAACTTTGATCGAAATCTCGAGTTCGATTTTTTTACGAATGATAACTTGCCTTATAGTACCTATATGTAAGTCAAGTCGCAAGTAAAAATAAATCGACAAGTGATATTATGTAGGTAAATAAATAAATAAGACTTACCCATTTCGACTTCTGTGTCTGTGTCTACATCCACAGTTTTTTCACTCCTGGGCTTACTTGACGTTGGGGTATTCATTGTTTTTAAAATGAATTTCAAATTGCTATATTTATTGTAGATCTTCCCCCTCTTCCCAGACCTATAGTACTCCTGCAAAATATTGAATATTTACTTTAAAAATATTGCTTTAAAAAAAATTTTGTGTGGGACAAAAAAAACTCTTCTTTTCCACTTTGCAAAACGAACAAAACTTTGAACGACAAGTAGAATAGTATGGTTTTAAAAAAAATCGAGCTTTCGAGCCTCAAAATGTATATGAAGCAGGGTTGCGAATTTTTTAATTAAAAAAGTCCATGTCATAAGTCTGTAGATGACTTGTGAATTAAAAAAAAATTAAATTCAAAAGTTAGTTAGCGACTTATGATTCATAAAAAAAATAATTCACAACCTACTAAGTGACTTATAAATAAAAAAAAATGTATTCTTAAGCTACTTGGTAGATTGGAAATTTGTAAGCTTGTTTTGACTACATAAATTATTTAATTATTAACGAAACAAGTTTTCAAGCTCTTGGAGAATTGTGTGTGTTTTATTTTATCGATATTGCTTTTTATTCTATTGGGTTATAGGGACTGCAGAATCGGTTACTCACACACAATGCTCCAAAAGCTTGAAAACTGGTTTCATTAATAATTAAATAACCAATTGTCAAAACAAGCTTAACCCTGGATGGTTTTAATATGCTATTACAAGAAAAATCAACAAAAAATACCCCAAATAACAAAATAAGAAAAAAATGTGTTCATACAAAAATCACACAAAAGTTATCCTTCGTCGTTTCGACGAACATACCTTTAAAAACAAAACATTTTAATTGATCACAGGATACCATAAATTCGCTCACTGGTAGAGATCAACACCAACTGATGTTGTACAAAGATTGAATTAAAAGGGATGAATAGTTAAAAAGAAATTATACAAAATAAAAAGGGTGTTCGTCGATTCGACGAAGGATAACCATCCAGGGTTAATAATTTCCAATCTACAAACTAGGTTATGAATTAATTTTTTTAAATTCATAAGTCACTTAGTAGCAGGTTGTGAATTAATCTTTTTAATTCATAAGTCTTCTGATTTAATTTTTTTTTAATTCAAATGTCACCAACTATCTTGTGAATTGAATTTTTTTTTTAATTCAGAAGTAACCCAATAGCTTGTGAATTAAAGGTAAGCTTGAGCTAAAAAGTGACTTAAGCTTTTGCAACCCTGATATGAAGTAATGAGTTCTGATGTGATTTTGTTAAATATGTACGTAGTTAACTTCCCGAAGGAACACTTTCTCATATTTAAAAGTGGAAAAGAAGAGATTTTAAATTATTTCACCTCTTTGTAAGGTATTATACTCGTAATTTATTAATAAAAATATAATTAAAATTATATAAAATTGAATTGATTTCTTATAAAAAGGCTTACCAGTTTTTCACTAGGAAATCGTTCAATGATTTCCTTTTCCAATTTATAGCTACCACCTAGTTCAAGATGGATTTTATTCATGATGAAATACTGCGCTATAACACCAATCAACTGATTTCGTTGTTTTTCATTTAATTTTTTTGTTTCGGCATAGCTTTGGGCAATTGAAAGTGCATTTTCGTTGTTACTTAAAATCGTTGATAGTGTTACAGAGCAATTATTAGGATTCGGTGATGAAGTTCGCGATGCTGGTCTGGAAACAGGGTAGGGAGAAGATCTTGAGGATGAACTTGGACCATCGTCAAATAAACCGAAATGCGATCGGCTATAAAGAAAAAGCGACTGTCCAATAGATTCTCTCCATACTCTCAAATTGTTTTCAAATCTGATGAGAGTAGTGTACTTAAACGGCTTTAAAATTTGTGGCAAGTGGTGGCATTCAATTGTTTTCAGGACATTTATATCTACGTCTTCATCTTAAAAAAAAAAAAAACATTGGTTAGTTAGTATGAGAAATTCGTATGAGAAAGGAGAATAGGCGGTTTCGTCCCATAGGTTTAACACATAGTGACCTATATAATATCAAGGTCTCGATGAATGAAGTAATTTAATAAACTTAAGAATAAAACGACACTTTTCCAGTGATGTACCTAGCTCATTATGTGTTACACCGATGGGACGAAGCCCATACAAAAGTGCCCATTAAAATGATATTTTTTCGTCATTGAAATTTGTCCGAATGCATTTGCTTTTAAAATTTGAATTGAATGTTCATATGTATTACTGTAGATATCAGTATTTTACATAAAATGAAGCTCCAATATGTGATGTTGCTGTGTGAAAAATATTGTACATACACATCTACAGTCGGTATGCTGCAAAAAGACTTCAAGTCCACTTTTTTGTTATTAGGATCCAGGTGCACCTGAATCTTTTTTGCACCACTATTTGGGTGTTTTGGACATTCAATGAATGGTTTTGATACAATAACTACAAAAGTAAATTAAATAGACATGGGATTTTTTTAAACGGCATAAAACATTGGGCCTTACCAATAATCAAATTTAGAGACGACTTTAATATTTGAGTGAAATGAACCAATATGTAATGAGCTCTATATAGTTAGCCATACATGTTGTAAACTTAATATTTAATTGGACTCTTAATTATGAACCATTTATTATACGGAACTAAAAAAATAAAATTTAACATGTATGGTCAGTTATATAGAGTCCATTAAATAATGGTTAATTTTGCTCAGATATTAAAGTCGTCTCTAAATTTGTTTATTGGTAAGGCCCAATGGGCTTTTGGGATATTTTTGCATCAAGTCGTAAAACAAAAAAATGAACTTGAGCTCTTTTTGCAACATACCGACGATGTTCACATCTGTGGTGTTTGGTATAAACATGATAAATCCTAAATTAGTTATTTTTCATTTAAGACTCTCAAATGTTTATTAAAATATAGTAAAACAGCTTTTGCAAGTATAAAACTAAATAATTAGTCACCTCTGAACGTATGTACGTCCAGTTTTCATGGATAAAATAATGAAAATATGGGCAGAAAGTATCAAAGTCGCAATAAGGATGGTAGTCTATTAATTACATTTTTTCAATGGAGTTATCATGTTTATACAAAATACAACAGATTATTACTAGACAAATCAAGTAAAATCACAAACCTTTAAAATGTTGGATGAGTTCCTCCTGATTCCAGCTTTTTAAGAGCGCCGAGAGTTCATCAACTTCTTTGGTTGAGTTGGATTGAAGATCCGAGAGAAGTTTTTGCAGTGCGTCATCCGATAACACCTCCACGCTGATGACACTCGATTCTTCCGTATTGCTGTGGACTGGGATCATCTCCTCGCTGTCAGCACACACGTTGATGACGCTCGCTTCTCCCGTATCGATGTGGACTGGGATCATCTCTTCGCTGCCAATACACTGCGATTCGCCGATGCTTTCATCTTCGTTGACCTTTTCTGATGGAATAATGTCGTCGGTGACGGTTTCGTCGTCGGTACTTAGGTAGTCCATTTCCAATTTATCTTGATTTATTCAAAGTCTATAATTTAATTTTTTCTAAAAATTCTCAAGACGAGATTAAAGTTCCTACTGATTTGACTAGGGGTTTCACATTGACTAACTTGCTAATCAAACAGACCAGCTGTGTGTGAACACTCCCTTGTTTGCGAAAAAGCTGTAGTATGAGATCGTATAAGAAATGCATATGTATTTGGTGTGGTGTATTGGGTGTGGTGTATTGGGTGTGGTGTGTCGTGTAATCTGTTTCTGTGGTTTATGTAAGAAAAATATTTTTATTTTTGAGTGTTAGCGTTGAAAATGAATTGAATATGAACATGATATATGAAGTGTTGCAGTGTAGATAGAGTGTACGCATAAATAATTTAAATGATGTAAAGCTAAGTGTACACGATTGGTAGATCTTACAATATTGTCAGATCTGTCAGTGAAAAACATGCTTACAATGTCTTACAACCGTGTAGTCTTACAATTAATTGTCAGAAAATTTGTCTGACAATTAATTGTTAGATCATTGTCTGACAATTAATTGTAAGAAATCTAACAATCATGTGTACGCTAGCTGACAATCGTGTAATCTTCCAATTAAATGTCAGAAAATGTATCTGACAATTAATTGTAAGACGGTAAATTGTAAGGTATTTGATAATCGTGTACACACACAATTTATTGTCAGGCCTGCCAATTTTTATTGTTGTCTGACGTTTCTGACAATGAAGAAATTATAAGATGTTCGTTTTTTAGCATCATACAATTTTTTCATTGTCAGAAAATTTGCAGCCAAGGTTTAATTGTCAGTTTCCATAACCAACAAAAACTGACAATTAATTGTGTGTGTACACGGTTGGTAGAAAATCTACCAATCTCTTACAATTAATTGGTAGGTATTAAGCCGGCTATCTGAAAATGAATTGTCAGCCAACTTCTGACAATTAATTGTAAGAGATTGGTAGATTTTGTACCAACCGTGTACACACACAACTTATTTGTCAGCTCATTGGTAGATAATTGTCAGACATTGTAAGATCTTACAATATTGTAAGATCTACCAATCGTGTACACTTAGCTTAAATGTGTAACCAAACCCTATGTAACTAACGTGTAAACAGCCATTTAATGATCGTAAGAACAAAAATATTCTTTGACTCTTAAAATTGTTTTACCTTTTGCAGTTTTAATTAAATTAATTGGTGGACCAACAATATCATTCAATGGTATCAAAGAAAATTCACCTAACTTTTTTTCATCAATTTCATAAGATAGAATATGGGGATTGTACTGAACTTTATTAAGTTTTTGGCAAAAAAACAATACATTTGCTTTTTTAAAAAAAACTATATCTAATATTAAAAAAAATAACATATCATTCTTGAAACATGCTATGTAGAAGTTCGGCTTATATGTGTAACCTTCGAGTTTCGCTTTTGAATAAAATTCTATGTCGGATGTAGGTACTCTTAACATTCCAGATACAATGCTACTAAAATTACTATCTATCTTGTGTTTATCATTTATTTCAAAGCAATTTAATTCATTTTCGCTGTTATGAAATTTATATGCAGTCTTAAGTTGGTATTTTTTTGCTAATGTCAAACAAACATTTTTCCGCGACGTAATAGCATGTGAATACAATTTGAAATTTTTATGCTTTGCTTCAAACTTAAAACACCACATGTTTCTAATAGGCCCCGATTTTTTGATAATATAAGGGTAATGCGTTAGATTATGATGCTTTGGTTTAAGTGTATCTTTAAAGAGACGAACATAGTCTACATGGTGCATACGAATTTTCTCTTCTAACATCGAAATGATATTATCATTAATTTCAAAAAGAAGCAAGTAGTCTATTATTTCAATAAAATTAAGAATAAATTTCCAAGCCTCGTCATCATCGGGTACAAGGTCCTCAATCATTATAGGAAAGAATGAAATAAAAGTCATCATTTCTCGGGCTGTCATTTTAAGATGTTTACTTTGTATATGATTTAACTTTATTTCCCCTGACATATGATCAATTTCGATTGGTCCGTACTCAAAACATTGCTTTCTTAAGTTTAGAGTTTGCAAGGAAAAATAACTTGCTGTAAATATAAAATATTCTATGACATGACAAATATCATAGTGACATATTCCTTCAAATACGTCGTGCATGAGGTCAACACAATAATTTTCGGCAACATGGAAAGATGGAATTTGATTAAGGTGAGATTCTATTTGTATTCCTGTTTCGGAAGAGTTAGAGACAAGAATATCGTTTCTGTAATTTAAACGGTCCCTAAGTAAATCAACTTTTTGAAATGATAATGATTGAGCTTCTGATTTTTTAACTTTGCAAAACCTACAGTAAGAGTTGCTAGAAAAAGATTTGTTAAAACCTAAAAAAGAATTCAAACCTAAATTATCGCCTAAAATAATACCTAAAATAAAATGAACTTGCACTGAAACATTGGTTTTTAATCTGATTTTGATTCCGTCAACTTCGATGCTTTGCAGCTCTCGTACTAAGGTTTGAAAACATGCATTGTTTCCAAAAAATTTAATGTCTGAAGATTTTAAAATACCCGCTAAAAACACATTATCTAATTTGGACTCTTTCCAAGGGAGACAAGGAAATGAGTAGTAAACAGCACACATTGAGTGAACACCAGCATGTGAACTCAAAGGATTGTTGATTTCAAAATCATCGGTGTATAAAAAATATGGGACAAGAATTTTTTCAGGATACATTTTAACTTTTGCCCTCCAAAGTTCACCTTGAATAAAATTTGACTTATTTTCGTTAGAAATGTTTAATTTTTCCATATAGCGAAGTGTTTTATCTAAGGTATCACCTTTCTCGAAAAATTGCTTAAATTGAAATTTTAAAGGCATTAAAATAGCTTTAACTTCTTTAGCGTCATATGTAAGACTTCCATTTTTAAAAACTCTTTGAACTTCGTTGTTTAAAGAAAAAGATTGCAGGTCTTCTATTAGGTTTTGTTTTTTTAACCATTCAAATAACATATAGTCTGTATTGCAATACGTGAAAGGATTGCGACAATTCGATATTAAACTCGACATCTCGTTTTGAACTTCAATAGTACATTGTTTTGAAATTTTGTCGGAAAACGATGTAAACAAATCAAGTATTGGACTCAAAATATACTTTTTTACAAGTTCTTGAATTTCAGATATGTTTTTTCTTGAAAAGCTGTTATTGTCATGCAATCTCAAAACAAACCGAATCGCAGAATCGTAGACATCCTTGAGACCATCTTCTATATTTGTCTTTTCCCTAACATTAGGTGCCAACATTTCTATGTCATCGCTAAACAAGGATGTCTTACGATCATTTTTATTAAAAAATCTTTCTTCATCATTTAGAAGTATCCCAGAATTAGAATTATTTTCACCAGAAACATTATGTTCAGCACATTCAACCCCGGAGCTCTGAATATGTTTACGGCTTAAATGCTTTTTATAGCTGCTTAAATTCTGAAATGACTGCGTACAAAAATTTTCCCTACATCGAAAAGTGCTAAAAGAGCTTAAATAATGTACTTGTTTTAAGTGTTGTATGAGTGTGTTTATAGCATTAAATTTAGCCTTGCAAATAAAACAAATCATTTTTGTAATAAATTAAAATGACTTCTTGCTTAACTTGACTTTAATTTTGTAGTTTTTTGTATCGAACCTAAAACTGATCAAACAATATTGCTTTGAACTTCTGATCTATCGAAAATCCTAAGAAAGAATTATAGAGAAAAAAGGAATAATTTAAAGAATGAAAGACTGTTGACTTAAAAAAATCTACGAATCATTTAGACTGTCAATTTTCGGAATTTAAAAATAATGCAGCATTCAAGTAACACATTAGAGTTTTGTTTAATTTGTTTAATGGGTGCTATCGCGAATAAAATTTCTCACGGATTTTTTCCCATCGTCGATTACTGGAAACGTGAATTATGGTTGCAGTTTCTCTTATAATGTAATGACATCAAAAATGAATATTTCGTGGCAGCGGGACTGTCATTTTGATGAACCAAATTTGAGACTACAAGAAGCAGTTAAAAATTGTGAACATTTCCAATTTTAGAAGATGGGAGAAATTCCGTGGGAAATTTTATTCACGATAGCCCCGAATATGTACATACATATATTAATAAAATAACTCACCTTGTCTATTCTTTCGATATTTAGTTTTCTATAATTTTTCAAAATTATATCTTTGAGTTTTATTGTTTATCTAACAGCTGGACTTGTACTTGTAGTTCGCGTACAATATGAAAATAAAAAGAAGAAAAGAACAAAAAGTTAACAAAAAATTAAAAACAATAAGGACCGACTTTTCTTACGTCAGATAAAAATGTCTGATAGAACAAGCAAACATGGGTTAGTAAAAACGTGTTCAAACGTGTTAAAATTGAAAAATAGAAAATGCACAAATGTTTGTTTATTTTTATTTGTCAGATAGTTAACTGGAGATGAAAAAATCGGATCTAAATCTGCATCAATAAATAGTTTATTTCGGCAAATAATGGTTTATTGTGACAATAAATGGTTTATTGTGGCAATAAATGGTTTATTGTGACAATAAATGGTTTATTGTGACAATAAATGGTTTATTGTGACAATAAATGGTTTATTGTGACAATAAATGGTTTATTGTGACAATAAATGGTTTATTGTGACAATTAATGGTTTATTGTGACAATAAATGGTTTATTGTGGCAACAAAAAGTTTATTGCGCCAAGCAACAGTTTATTGCGCCAATAAACAGTTTATTGCGACAAGAAACAGTTTATTGCGCCAATAAACAGTTTATTGCGACAATAAACTGTTTGTTGGGACAATAAATAGTTTATTGAAAGTTAACTGTTTTTTGATATGGCAATCTGTTTATTGTGCGAATTAATTGTTTGTTTATTAAAAGTTAAGTGCTTTTTGGTCAACCATTTTAAAATGGGAAATTATTATTAAAATATTCCCAATAAACCATTTTCTGACCAAAAGAAATTCAAATGCGGCAATAATTAGTGAAATCAATTTTATTGTTCAACGCTTTTTTTCAGTGCGAGGAAAAATGCAATACTTACTTATATGGAATTGAAATTAACCACTCGCACAAGATTTTTTTGTAACTTTTTGAATGTATTATATTTTATATTTTAATATTTCTACTACAAACTTATTAATTGTTTTATTTTTAACACAACACTTGGTATACTCTGTTATAAATTAATAGATATGACGTTTACTCACGAAACACACGATCACGACAAGAACAAGGAATAGACTGAATCGTCCCACAATTCTTATTGTGCGTTTGGGTTAGCTAAGACAATAAATGGTTGTTTGCGACAATAAAAAGTTTATTGCGCCAATAAACAGTTTATTGCGACAAGAAACAGTTAATTGCGCCAATAAACAGTTTATTGCGACAATAAACTGTTTGTTGGGACAATAAATAGTTTATTGAAAGTTAACTGTTTTTTGATATGGCAATCTGGATTATCAATTAATAGTTTATTGCGACAAGAAACAGTTTATTGCGCCAATAAACAGTTTATTGCGACAATAAACTGTTTGTTGGGACAATAAATAGTTTATTGAAAGTTAACTGTTTTTTGATATGGCAGTCTGGATTATCAATTAATAGTTTATTGCGACAATAAACTGTTTGTTGGGACAATAAATAGTTTATTGAAAGTTAACTGTTTTTTGATATGGCAGTCTGGATTATCAATTAATAGTTTATTGCGACAATAAACTGTTTGTTGGGACAATAAATAGTTTATTGAAAGTTAACTGTTTTTTGATATGGCAGTCTGGATTATCAATTAATAGTTTATTGCGACAATAAACTGTTTGTTGGGACAATAAATAGTTTATTGAAAGTTAACTGTTTTTTGATATGGTAGTCTGGATTATCAATTAATAGTTTATTGCGACAATAAACTGTTTGTTGGGACAATAAATAGTTTATTGAAAGTTAACTGTTTTTTTGAAATAGAAATATCAATAAATAGTTTATTGTGACAATAAAAGGTTTATTGTGACAATAAATGGTTAGTTGAAAGTTAACTGTATTTTTAAATGGCAGTTTGGATTATCAATAACTAGTTTATTGCGACAATAAAAGGTTTATTGTGACAATAAATGGTTAGTTGAAAGTTAACTGTTTTTTGAAATGGCAGTTTGGATTATCAATTAAAAGTTTATTGTGACAATAAAAGGTTTTTGAAAATGGAAATATCAAGAAATAGTTTATTGCGACAGTAAAAGGTTTATTGAAATGCTAATTCGGATTTTTTGTGAACTTAAAAATAAATATAGAAAATAACTTCTAATTTTAAACATTTTATTTCAAGATCAGATCTTTCAAATAAAAGTTAAATAGAATAAGAAACCAAATACAATTAGGTAGATTAGATTTTGGAAATTGTTAATATTGGTCAATTATTTTATGCAAAAAGAAATCGATTCAAATTTTGAACTCGTTTACTATGGAAATAAACTGTTAATTATATATAAAATTACAACTGGGGCTTAGAAAATAATATTAAATTGTAATAACTTATTTATCGTCACAATAAACGATTTTTAATGCTTAATTCAATTAAAAAGTTTATTGGGACAATGTATGAGTTTATTGCGGTACTAAATAGCTTATTATTTTCCGATTTCGAATTCAATAAACTCAAATTAATTGTCACAATAAAAAGTTTATTGATTACGGAAATCTGAAATCAATAAAAGTTTATTGTGACAATAAAAACTTCATTGCGACAATGAAAAGTAAGTCAATAAACGGTTTTAAGAATTTTTATGACGATTTTTATTTTCAGTGTATGTACTAAATTTTTCAATATAAAATTTTAAGAAATTTGAGCATAAGCCTCCCCCAAGTTTCTCCATCTTCTTCTGTCGAGTGCTTCTCGCCAATAAAATGGGCATGTAGCCCGGATGTCATCCTTCCAGCGTTTGAATTGTCCACCCACATTTCTTTTTCCATTAAGAGGTACCCATTCTGTTGCTAATTTTGTCCAACGGTTATCAGATGTGCGCATGATATGTCCAGCCCATTCCCACTTAAGCTTTCTGAGCCTATGTCTGACAATATCTTCAAAATTAGTTTGGCTTCTTATAATCCTATGGTTGATTCTTTGAGCGATGCGGATGCTTAAAGTAGCTCTCTCCATTGCTCTTTGACACGATCGGAGTTTGGTTTCAGCATTTTTGGTAATTTGCCACGTTTGGCACCCATAGGTTAAAACGGGGAGTACTGTCGAGTCGAACATATATTTTCTTGTTTTATTTGAAACGTTCAAATCGAGTAGGTACTTAACATTCCAGAACTGTCTCCAGGCGCTTGTCATTCGATGCTCTATATCCTTCATTTCTCTGTCTTTGAATGAAATAATTTGACCCAGGTATGTATAGTCCTCAACGTACGCAAGTGATTTACTATCCACAGTAATTGCATATTCATCACCATTTGTCATGATTTTAGTTTTTTGCTGATTTGTTGATAGGCCAATGCTTCTACATTTAGAGCACAATTCATTTAGCATAGTTTGAAGCTCGTCACTGGTGTTTGCGATTATTATGATGTCATCTGCAAATCGAAGGTTTGAAAGACATCTGCCATTAATCTTTAGCCCTTTGTTCAGTTGGATACTCCACTCTGAAATAGTTGTTTGTTGCTAGGTTGTGATTGAGTGATGCATGTATACTCCTGTGGACTGAAGTTATGGCTTTCCAAATGTAGTGCTCTCTTTTTTTTTCATCCAGTAGACTAATGAGGCCATAGAGTTCGCTTTTCCACATATCCATTTCATCGCTTTGAAGTGAGAGTGAATGTCCATAGTACTCAGCTACTCGTAAATCTCTCCAGGAATCGAACCATGATGTTTTTTTCCAAATCACCAACATCCTGATTTTCTTTGGTAGTCTCCTATCGTCCATCTTCATGGTGTTAAGAACATAATCAACCTGCATTTTAAGTGTTGAGATGAATAAGGAGGGAAGGCCCCTCTCAAGAAACAGTATGTGGTTTGCAGTACTGTTAGGTAACTTAAGATTCCGTTTTAAGAAATAGCACAGGAGCTGTTCCACTTCGTCAAACTCCTTGTGGCCCCAAACTTGGGCTGCATAGCACATTATTGCTTTGGCTATGGCTTGAAAAATGCGATACTTTAGCTCATACCCCACGTCCTTGCATAGCATCACAGTGTTCCATTGTCGCATTGAGTGCATTTTTGGGCTTCTCTAGTTTATCTGAAATATGCGTCCTCCAGTTGAGATTATTACATAACTTTACACCAAGGTAGTTATATTCTTTGACAACTTCAATGTCTTGATCTTCAAATTTCCATTTTTCACTGCGACAGTTACGTCCACCTCCCTTGCGAAAAATCATTATTTTGGATTTATCTATAGGTTCGACTGGAGCCTCCATTTGTTACAGTACTCAGATAATCTGTTGATCATTAGTTGGAGACTTCCAGGCGACTCTGTCAGCACCACGATGTCATCGGCGAACATGAGAGCTTTGACTAAGAGGTCAGCTGAAAGTCGCACTCCACCTTGAAGTATCTCTTCTATGTCGTTTATAAATAGAGTTAAAAGAAGAGGACTCAAATTACAGCCTTGCCTCAATCCTTATTCCACATCGAACTTTTCAGACTTTGTGCTTCCAAAGACAACTGCAGAAATTGTTGAATCATACAAGATTTCAAAAGCATTAACGAATTTTGTCGAGACACCTTTGT
Organism: Philhelius festivus; assembly: GCA_963931855.1. Taxonomy (NCBI): domain Eukaryota; kingdom Metazoa; phylum Arthropoda; class Insecta; order Diptera; family Syrphidae; genus Philhelius; species Philhelius festivus. The sequence goes on from OZ007555.1 coordinate 70,384,046, forward strand.
TGAGTAGTTTAAGAACAAGCGCTTTTCTACTACCGTATCAAAAGCCGATTTAAAATCAATGAAGAAGACATACAGCTTCTTTTTTGATCTAGTATATCGTCGCTGTAGATCGAATACCTGGTAACCCAGAAAAGTCGATTTTTCAGGAGAGACAAAAAACTTATTATCAAATCAATGAGAGACGTGTTGTTAATTATGCGCGTGGCTCTGCAATTATAGTTTTTAGGATCACAGGATATTTTTCATTAGATCCGGAATTTTTTTCACAATATAATTGCATCATTACCTAAAAATCGGTTTTTTCTGGGTTACGAGGTATTTAATCTACAGCGACGATATGTCAGCTATATTGGTAAGCGAATAGACTTGGTCGATTGTTGAGTAGTTCTTTCGAAAACCAGTTTGTGCTTCGCTCAATAAGTTATTGTTTTGGACCCAATCATAAAGCCTTTTGTAAAGAAGTTTTGAAAAGATTTTCGTCGATGAATTAAGTAGCGATACCCTCTATAGTTTGCCAGACCTCCTTTGCCCCCTTTTTTAAAGATTGGGCAGAGATCAGAAGATCAGTACTACGAGTAAATTTATAGAACTCTTGCAGTATACCATTTGATCCAGGAGACTTGTCGCTTTGGAGTTCGCTCAATACTAACTGGACCTCTGTACAAGAGAATGGTGCATTCAACTCGTCATTCTGATATAGAGACATGGCAAATTGATAAGTTTATGAAAAATGATCTCTTGCCAGCTTTTGGCTCCGATCGATGCAGTAAGTTGTTTGTTAGGTTTTTTGTTGATAACTCCAACGATTTTCAATAACTCTGTTGCATTTCTGCATCCTGCAAGGTCATTCGCAATGTTTCTTGAGTAAGTCTGGCGCTTATAACTTAATAATTCTTTATATTGTTTATTTACTGCAAGATATTATTGCCCTTTAAAATATAAATTCTCTGGAAAACTTCTCAGCAAATCTAGCCAGGCAAAAGACTTCTCACGTGCTTTTAAACAATCTTTATCAAACCATTTTTGATAAATAAAATCGAGTAGTGCTATTACTCTTTAGTTGGCACTGTCGTAGTATAGATTCCTTAACAATTTCATCCAGCTGAGATAAATTTAGAAGTGATTGTGCATGTGGTGCGAATCGTAGGAGAAAAGCGTTGTTCAACGAATTTGCATAACTATCAGCAAAAGCATTTTTCCATTTATATTTAACTATTTGTAGATACTGGCTGTTCTTCTCGCCTCAGGTTGCTATTTAAGGTAATTGACAGTTGGATTGGCAAATGGTCAGAATGTATTTGTGTTAAAACTTCATAATCATCTATTACAGAAGCCCAATCTTCCGACACCATAGCATAATCAATCACCGAATTTTCTTGTGGACCTATAAAAGTAAAGTCACCCAGTTTTTCTCCATCGATGGATCCATTACAAATGCTTAGTCCAAAGGAGTCGCATAGATCTATAACTTTTTTACCTTCTCTATTGATTGTACTCTCTTGATTCACGGTTTCTTATCATTTAATTATTTTGACAAATAAAATTTATAAAATCTATAATCTCAATCTTATTTTTCAAACCTCTAATATTATAACTTACAATTCTTCTAAACAATTTATTAATATTGCCATATAAAATGAAGGGTTATTTTTTAACTAAGTAAATTATTGATATATTACTTTTTTTTTAACCAAAATAGTTAAAGTGGTTTTTGAGATAAATAACGGCTGTATATATGTCAGGTACCGTTAGCTTTGCGAATTGAACCTTAAACTTCCTCCCTATAGGGTATCACCGATGACCAAGTACCAAGTTTGAAGCAAATTGTTCGAGAGGCTCAGGATATACATAGGTTGATGTACAGACAAGCTGAATTGCAGGACCCACTTTTTTCGCATTCTCTGTAACCGTGAACTTGTGTAACCGTGTACCCTTGTAGCCTTACACCCGTATAACAGTGTAACCTTGTACCCGTGTAACCGTGTAAAAACACAAACTCTTGAGTCGAGGCGTAGAATGTATAGTGTTTTATTTATTCGTGATATTCTTTGTAATGATATATTGATTGTAATGATTTAGTGTCATATACCACTTAGGATAAGACAGTTTATTTTCGAAATACCTCATACAGCCAACTATTAAAATAATGAAATATTTAAAATAATGAAATTAAATTGTAAATTGTTTTTAAATTAAATTTTTATTATATAAATTGAATTTCCTCAAGCAAAATCTGTGGATTGTATATCGTAGATTTGAATAAATAAATAAATAAATAAATAAATAATAAAAAAAAAAAACATGGACGACTGGCGACGAAACATAACCATAATTCGATTCAAATCGAAAAAATCGTCTGATGTAAATTCACTTGTTGTGACTAAAAATATACACGATATATGTATTTATATACGTCAACTTTTTCGATTGTAAGAAATATTTTCTAATATCCGTTGTTTTTATAAACATTTTTTTTTTGCGACCTTTAGTCCAAATACGTTTCGCCCAGCCACGACAGTGGGGCTCATCAGTTAGATGCTGTCGTACCCTTCTAAGACGCAATATATCAGTCGATGGTTATCACCACACATACAATTTACAGCATATGAATACAATGTAAATTATATTTTTCTAGGGGAATTTGGTCATTTTTTTTATCCTTCTACATACAAGAAAGAAAAACTCGGATATAAGAAAAGAAAGGAAAAAAACCTAAACTTAAGTCATACTAAATAAAATATATTACACTTAAAATGTATTAAGTATTTAGCTATGCATTGTCATCAGTATGAATAATGAATGCCTTACTCAGACAATGTCGGTTATATTTTAGAACTCGAAGTCTGAATTATAATACGAAAATTTCCCCTTTGGAAGCATTTTATGCTAGACGATATATGCAATATTATATACTAAGATACACCGTTGATGATATGTCTAGCGATGCTACAGATACGTTAGCCAATCGAACCGGAACGAAGGTGAATGAATATAAATCTTAATCTCTGATTTTAGTGCATTTTTGTGCATTTTATAACAATGTTTGCGGGCGTTGAGTTGTACAATAACTTACAAAGTTACAAACCCTTTTGCAGGTGTAAGTATCTAGATTTATTATAATATACTCGTACATCTTAGAGTGAGCACTGACTCGTTAATAAATTAATTTAAAACCTTCTAATTAATTGTGTTAAGGATTACTAGGAACTGAAAAATCTTATATTTTTCTTTACGAAGGTTTGTTGGCTGACATTTTAGATATCCAAGTGACAAGAAGGAATATGCAAAAGCATGCTGAAGAATAAATAATAATTGTTGCAATCACCTGTAAGAGAAAAAGAAACAACAACTTTGTTAAGACAAAATACGTTTAGGTAAATAAAATTAAAAAAAAAGGCTAATATTTTGAATCTTTTTTTTATGAATTATTTTAATAATTTTACAAATTCCAAACATTCGACATAACATTATGAAAATTGTCATTTTTCTGAGTTAATTTCTCAAAAGAATATAAATTTTAAAAAAATACTATCCGCTCATTAGCACGCTTGTTAATTAGCACGCTTATTAATAGACAAGATTAACCTTTGTTAGGTTTTGTAATTAATTAAAATATTTTGGTTTTATTATATCTTTCCAGCCTTCCACTTCATCACTGGAAGCACGGCAAATTTGTATTAAATCATGGTGAATTGTGTCACATACATGGACTCATTAATGAACTGTATGCTTGTAAGTGCAAAACTAAACGGTTCTTTAAAATGTACACTTGTGTGTACATTGAACGCGAAATTTCTACTTGCACATTACATTTCACAAACTAATAAGAAATAATAGTTATGATACAGATGAATAACATACACTCCGCTTCAACTGAATACGCACACAGTTTTTTTAAGGTATGTATGTTGTTCATTTTTTTAAACTTTGGGCCTTAATGTATCATTTGATGATGCTCACTGTTTGCTTGTAATGTTGAGAAAACAAATCAGAAAGAATAATTCAAAAAGTACCGTTATTTTTTCTCTGGCTCACTTGCAAAGCGTTCCATTTGGAAAAATGCAGAATTTTTTTGCGTCAACTGAATAGGTACAACAATCAAAATTGGAAATAAAAGCTAACGGAATGAAATAAAACAAGTTTTTCGTTTAAATATTTGTTTATTGGTTATTTCTAGTAGTGGGTACTGACACCTTTATTGGTAGATAATTATACTTCATGAATTCGGTCCGGCCGGCATGCTCTTTAAGCAGTTCAGCAAAATTTCCCTCCAGGCTAATTTAATGGCTGCAATTAGGGATTCTCTGCCCTCAAACTGATGGCCAGACTCATAAACTTATCATACCAACCATCCCCATACATTTTCTATAAGGTTCAGGAGTACGGCGCCCATTGAAGCAATTCCACATTCTGGTCCTATATCCAATTTTGGACAATGCGCCCGGTGTTTATGGGGGCGTTGTCCTGCTGCAAAGTCCAGTTTATGGGTCCTTAAATATCCGCAAATTTAGTAAAATTTCTTTTCAAGATTCCTTTGTGGGTAAATGCAGACATTTTTGACTTATAAACTTCAAGCTCAAAAATCAAGGCAAAAAATACTGCAATGTCCCAAAGGCAGTAAGAATTTTTGGTCATTTGTAAAAAATATGAGGAATTCTTCCTCTTCCTCGGCTCCTACGCTTGTTGTCAATGACACTCCTTTCGTTAGCTCTATTGATAAAGCTAACTTGTTTGTTAGGCAGTTCGCCGCAAATTCCACCTTGCCCGATAGTGTCATGACTCCCCCAATTCTTGAGCGCGTTAGTGATTCTATGGGACAAATCTTTTTTCGCACTCGTACCGTGGCAAGAGTCCTGAAAGATCTCAACATTCATAAATCCGCTGGTCCGGATGGTATCCCCGCTATTATTCTGAAGAGGTTTTCTTCCACCCTAGCAAAACCCCTGCGTAAGCTTTTCCATCTGTCCTATTCTTCAGGGCTCGTTCCGAGTAGTTGGAAAACTGCATTTGTTCAGCCAATTCCCAAAAAAGGCGAATCTTCTTCTCCCTCTAATTATCGACCGATCGCACTAACGTCCCTTCATTCTAAGGTCATGGAAACGCTGATTAGATAGATAGATATAGATAAGATAATATTTTATTTTCAATTTTAAATTCATTTACAAAATAGTTTTACAATTTGTTTTAAGACATGACTATTGAAAGCCGTCTGCCCAAGTTTGACAAAGTTTTAAAAATAGGTATCTATGTTAATATTTAAAAAGATTCTGTAATAATAGCTCTTCTATATTTTAGTGCTTTTTGACAATATTTGTGTAGGTTATTCCAGTCAGCGCCGTTCAAAATCATTTTCATGTCGGATTCCTCCAATACAAATTTCTCAAAAAACTGCAACCTGAACTCTCGTAAAACAGGACACCTTCCCAGGAAGTGATAAACGTTCTCCCTTTCTCTAAGATTGCAAAGCGTACAAAAGATAGGCAAATCTTCTCTGTGTGGGATGAAGTTTAAGTCTAACATTTCTCCTCTGATTCTAAAAACAGTAGATATTACATCTCTTGAATACTTTTCGTTGAAATAGTTGCTTTCGCACAAATTGTGGTTAAGGTTTGCGTATATTTCCCGGTGGTTTGAACTTCGTACTTTTTCAATGCTCTCTGTTCGCATTTTTTCATCGACTGCTGTAATCAAATTACCAAACTCTTCTTTCCATTTAGGTATATTATCGATGGTTATTCGTAGGGTGCATCCAGAGAATTCTGATAATGACTCCCATTCCTCGAAAAACAGTATTTTCTTCTCTATTGCATAACGTGCTATGCGTTTGGTCAACCTTTCTCCGTTGAAAGACATAGTTTTTGTAATGAAGTCTAAATGTAGTTTTAATGTTTCTATAAATATAGGTGAAATTCCGGTTTCAACGAGCAGCATATTGTTTGGGGAAGACTGCGGTAGCTTGAGAACGCGTTTAAGGAAAAATCGAAGGAGTTTTTCTACTGAATCATATCGTTTACAGCCCCACACTTGTGCTCCATACAGCATTATTGATTTGGAGACTGCCTGAAAAATCCGATATTTTATTTTTGGACATATATGTCTGTCTTCCAGGCAGTTTTTCCAGGCCGCACTTATAGCTGATTTAGCTGCAGAAAGTTTTTCTTGGAAATGATGCTCCATGTTCATATTGCTGCTAATATTCATACCCAGATATTTATATGTCTTCACTGTTTCTATTTCTTGACCATCAAGAAACCACTTTTCATTTCCTGCGTACCGTCCTCCGCCTCTTCTAAAAACCATCGTTTTTGATTTATTTATATTAATTTTCAGTCTCCACTCATCGCAATATTTTTTGAGCTGATTGATCATACCTTGTAAGCGCTGTGGTGTATCCGCAAACAAAACCAGATCATCTGCGTACAACAGGACTTTTATTAGAATCCCACCAATCCTTACCCCACCAACCAGATAATCTGAAACGTCGTCGATAAACAAAACAAATGCTTGTGGGCTTAGGTTACATCCTTGTTTGACGCCAGTGACCGTTTCGAAAAAATTGGATAGCTGATTTCCGTCCCAAACCGCTGAAGTCGTCTTTTCGTATATCCTTTCAATCAATCTTCCAAACTTTCTTGAGATACCTATATTATATAATTTATAGAAAAGTGCACTTCTGTCCACCGTATCGAATGCAGCTTTGAAATCGACAAAAAATGCATACAATTTCTTTTTTTCTCTGATAAAGTTCTGCGCTATGGTATTGATAATGAAAATTTGGTCAATTGTCGAATAGCTCTCACGGAAGCCTGCTTGAAATTCACTCAAAAGTTTATTTTGCGAAGTCCAGTCTTGAAAACGTTTAGCCAATACACCCATCATAATTTTTAGTGTAGAGTTTAGAAACGAAATGCCTCTATAATTTTCCGCTTGGTTAGGGTCACCTTTTTTAAGGATTGGGAAAATGACGCTCTGCTGAAAGCACGTAGGGATGTTTCCTGTTTCGAATATGCGGTTGAATTCACTGGTGAGAATTTCTAAAAGGTCATCATTAGCATATTTGTAAAATTCTACTGGAATCCCATCGGCTCCGGGTGCTTTGCGGTCTTTACTTTTATCTAACCAGCATCTTACTTCTGTTTGTGAAATGGGTTTATCCAAGAGCTCATTTTGTGCATCTGGAATTGCGTACTGATAACTAGGTTGGAGCGTAGAGTTCAGTGGGTTCAGTATATTGTTGAAATGTTCTTTTAGCTGTGCTGCATTAATGTTTACTCCAATTTTGAACCTCCTTCCATTTTTTCTACTAAGCAGTTTCCATAATGTCGACGAGTCCTTGCATTGTGATATTTCGGTTGCTATAGTTATCTGAAACTCATTTCTTTTAATGAAGCATATGTTTTTGAATTCTTTTTACGCATGGATGTACATTAGTTTGTAGATGATTTCATCATATTTTCTGTAAAGGTTTAATAGTGAAAACGATCTTCTTCTTAGCTTTTCACATTCGGTATCGAACCATGGTTGTTTCCGATTTTGTGTATTTTGTTTTTGTGGTAAAAGTGCTATGACATTCTTAATTATTTCATTTATATCATCAATGTTTTTATCAGTGTTCATTATTTCGATCTGTCTGCTCATAATTGAACGATACATTTCTTTTTGTTTGTGATTCCATTTGTGTTTAGGTAAAAGATTGATTGCTGTCTCTGTGCTACTTGTTTCGTTGTTATTAAATTCGATGGTTGTGACAATTGGCAAATGATCTGAGAAGTTCTGAGATTGTACTTCAAAATTTTTAATTATATGGTTCCATTCACCTCCACTTAGGGTCAGATCTATGACTGAGCTTCCTTGGGCTCCAACAAATGTAAATTCGCCTTGAGCGTCTCCTTCTGAACATCCATTTTGGATTTGAAGGCCATATCCACCACAAAAGTCTAACAGTTGAGAACCTTTTCTATCTAAACTCAAATCTTTCGAGTTACGCAGTTGTAGTGATTGGGATTCATTTCCCGGTTGAAATACTTGCTGGGTACCAGTTCTTGCGTTAAAATCCCCTGTAAGTAAAATATTAGTTTGCTGTTCTAGATTATTGATGGCATCATTTAGTCTTTGCAAATCGAGCGCCCATTGTGGTCCTTGTGATCCATTTAAATAAACAGGGATAACATAATATTTAGTGTTAGGGGCAAGGGGATAGTTAATATTAATTATGCTATAGCCCATGGATTCCTGAAATTCTATTTTTATATTGTTTAGGTTTTTTTTATATCCATAGAGACAGCCACCGCTTGCTCGACCTCTGCTGCTATTTCTGACGCCGTATGTCCAACAAAGTTCATAATTTTCAAAATATTTTACATAATTTTTTTCTTTTCCTTCTAAAAGATGAGTTTCAAATAAACAGAATAAATCAAAATTATTTATATATTTGAAGAAATCGGCAAATAAAAGTTTATTGTTTAAACCGCTTATATTATAACTTAAAATTCTAAAGTTAATATTTTTAAATGTATTTTTGCTTAAACCAATTTTATTTGGGCAGACGGAAAAATTCTATGCTGTTTGTGCGGCAGTGTGAGCACTACCTTTGGATATTTGCAAATGGTTTGTGCCTTTACTATACCCTGTTGCTGCGATTTGACTCCCAGATGGCGCTGGTCTTTCATTGACGACTATATTCTGACCAGCTGATCCATTGACAGCCAGATAATTTGTGCTGTTTACAATTTGGTCCATCGCTAAATTTCCATCAGCTTTCCCGCATTTTAAGCCTTTACTGAAACTCCATTTAAATACTTTTCCTTGCACCAGGAGACGGTCATCTCTAAGAAAGATGTTTACGTCTGGATTCTTAGCTTTGATTTCTTTCCTGACTTCAAGAAGTTTTGCTCTTTTTTGCCGAATAGCTAATGGGTAGTCTCTGCAAATGGATACTCCAACTTCTCTAAGTGTCTTTGCAGCTCGAAGAATATCGATTGCCGGTGTTTTTTCGTGTAGTTTAACCAAAAAGCTACTGCTCGCAGCATTGTTTGATCGAATTGGAATTATATTATTCTCATTAAGTGGTGATGCAATTTTACCATGAGTGTGGCAAATAGTTTGAATTTGAGCTTTTGGTTCAACTGCGTTTTGGTTTTGAATGTGGAATATTAGGTTCGATTCAGTACTTCTCATCTGGCTAGCCTCCATTTTATCCTCCAAGAACTCGCATCGCTCCTCTAATGCAACAACTTTGTCAGCCAGGGTTTGATTACAGTTTTGCAGCTGCTTAATTTCGGCATGCAAATTTTCCAAGTCAGAAAGTTTGACTACTTCTTTGAGTGTTTCTCTTATATCTTTAAGATTTTCATCAAGAACTTCCTGCATTGCAGCACGGATCGTGTTGGCATTCATGTTGTTGGTTGCACTTTTTTTGTTTATATTAGTTTTCACGGGCGATATTTCTTTTGATTTTCTTTTGTTATTGTTCATCAGATAGGTATTGACGTTTAGTTTTCAGGTTATATATTTTTTTGCTTTTTTTTATATTTTAATTTTGAACAAAAAAAAAGGTCGACTTACGTATTTTTTTTTATATGATTTCATGCAGTATTTATTTGCGCTTTTTCTGATGCACTTTTTATAATTTTACTGTCTATTTAAATCATTTTTATTCACTTTTGATTTTTGAGCCAATCTTTTACCACTTGTGTCACTAGCCAGGGTTGCCAAACTTCTCGAAACGCTGATTAATTATCAGCTTAAGAAATATCTTGAGGAACGAAAGCTTCTTAACGACCGGCAGTATGGCTTTCGTAGCAATAGGTCCACAGGTGATTTGATGGTTTACCTAACCGAAAAGTGGAACAAATCTTTACATTGTTTCGGAGAAAGTAAGATTATTGCACTTGATATTTCAAAGGCATTTGATAAAGTCTGGCATCTTGCTCTTTTATCGAAAATGCGTGCTTTCTGGATCGACGAATCCCTACTTCTTTGGATTAGAAATTTTCTTTCGAACCGTTCAATACAAGTTGTACTAGACGGATTCAAGTCTGAAACCAACAATATAAATGCTGGTGTGCCCCAGGGCTCCGGTTTGTCTCCAACCCTCTTCCTCATTTTTATTAATGATCTCCTGTCTGTAACTTCTAATCCAATTAATTGTTTCGCTGACGATAGTACTCTTAGCTTTTCATATTCGTTTTCAGACTCACATCCCTCCTCTTCGGATGTGGAACTGCAACGACAAAATATGATAAGCACATTAAATTACGACCTAAACAGCATTGTGCAATGGGGAATAAGAAACCGTGTCGAATTTAATGCTTCTAAAACCCAATGCTGTCTTATATCGTTAAAGCGAGATATACCCCCCTTGCCACTATCTATGAGTGGCACTTGCATCAATGAAACTGAACATCTCGATATTCTCGGTATGTGCATCACGAACCACCTCTTGTGGAACACTCACATACGCGATGTTGCCAAAAATGCCGCAAGATGTTTGGGTTTTCTGAGACGGTACAAGAAATTTGTCTCTCCTTCTCATCTGGCTACAATCTATAAAACGTATATATGTCCAAAACTTGAGTATAACTCCCATCTATGGGCTGGTGCTCCAGTAACTTATTTAAGTCTCTTGGACAGTATTCAAAAAGAGCTTTTAAAATGATTGGTGATAATAACATCATTGACTCATTTACGTCACTCCAACATCGTCGTAATGTTTCTTGCCTCACCCTTTTTTACCGTTATTTTAACGGACTATGCTCTAGTGAAATAGCCAGCTGCATTCCTCTCCTTAAACAATTTAACCGTAATACTCGCACTTCTAGGAATGCTCATCAGTTTACCCTTGAGCCCAACTTCGGCCGTACTTTGAAGTACAGAGATTCGTTCTTCAGCCGTACTACGCGAATGTGGAATTCTTTGCCACGCTCTGTCTTTCCCAGCCATTGCAATGTTCAAAAATTCAAAACCAATGTACACCGACACCTCCTTTCTAACCCTTCCCTTTTTTCTTAATGCTCACACTATGTCTCCGGCATATTAAGGGTATACAAACCCCTTGAGTGTGCGCTGATTATACAAAAAAAAAAAAAGCTCAACAGTCTCATAACTCGACCTTCTCGACTATGATGCCGCGCGAAAATAATGAAAATAAATAATGAAAATAATAATTACAACTATCACAGCCATGAAATCGGAACTTTTTCTCATCAGAAAAAACGACGTGGTGCCATTCATTTTTCCAACTCATATGGAGTCTAAAAAATTCTGAACGCATACCTTTTCTTTGCTCGTTTAGTGGTGGTTTCTTTTGAAGTTTCAATCGTTTGCACTGTTTATTACTCTACGGAATGTTGAAACCCTTGCAGTTACACCGGCTTTTTGTTTAAATTTTACCTTAAAGTCACACGAATCAGAAACACATCTTAAAATTGCTCTTCGATCAATTGCAGTTGTTGCCGTTTTTTTACTTCCTTTCATGTTTTTCCCTTATAAACTTTTATTTCTTAGATGGGAATAAACAACACTAAAACTTTGTTCAATTTTGGTAGCTTTAGCACACCCAGTTAGTCCTTGTTCTTTTAACAAATCGGTTTTAGCTCTTTCGGCACTATTTAAAGCTTTTGATCTACCCATTTTTTTTTAATATCAATTAAACGGCTAAATTTCATTTAAATCACTTCAAATTTTGATTAAATTTGTCAATCATCTCAAAACTCTTATTAACAATGAAGATAATGACCGATAATGATCGTGTACCTATTCAGTTGACGCAAAAAAAATCTGCATTTTTCCATATGGAACGCTTTGCAAGAGAGCGAGAGCAAAAATAACGGTACTTTTTGAATTATTCTTTCTGATTTGTTTTCTCAACATTACAAGCAAACAGTGATCATCATCAAAATGATACATTAACGCTCAAAGTTTGAAAAAAATGAACAGCATACCTTAAAAAAAAATGTGTGCGTATTCAGTTGAAGCGGAGTGTATATGTTTATCAAAGGAGGGATTATTATGTTAACTTATTTTGCTCTATTATGTAAATTTTTTCATACGTAGATATTCATAGTTTCTAAACATTCAGCGAATTAAAATAAAATATGAAAACATTAAAAAAAGATTCAAACAAAAATTTTAAAAACAATCTTACTATTGAAAGTCCGCTCATGGCTGCCGACCACACATTTGTTTTCTTGACTTGGTGTACCTCTACAGGAGTGAGCTCATCCTTATTTCTTTTAGTTTTTGGATGATAAGGCTGCATTAAATACACAAACAACAACAAGAGAAAAGTGTTGAAAAAAATAAATAAATTTTAAATTATTAAATTAATATATTAAATTAAAATTGTTTTAATTTTACTTAATTTCTTAAGTATATATTTAAATTCTGATTTCTATTGGACTGTACTGGCCGTACTTGCTCTTACGTAAATGTACTTTGGAATTTAAAAATTGCTTATAAATAAATATAAAACATTGTTTTAATGAGATACAAATTTTCAAATGCATAAAATTGCCGTCTAATTTAAAGAAAAGTATGAATTTATGCAAACAAAGTTTAAAAATCGTTTCAAGAAAAAAATTTTGGAGGCCAGTTTAAAGTATTTAGTAATATAGCTTAAGAAAATAATTTCAAAAAATAATCATTCACACGTTTTGAAAATATTGATTTTTCAAAAAAAAAAAAAAAATCACGACTGGATCGCACGAACTTGCTCTTATGTAAAGAATGCTCACACTGTGTCTCTGGCATATTAAGGGTATACAAACAAAAAAAGAAATAAAAATTTCAAAAATTAATGTTAGAGAGCGGTTTTTGAGATATAGAATTTTTCAAAAAAAAAAAAAAAAACGTTTTTTTTTTCAAAAATTTTTCGGAAATTTTTTTCAACCATTACCTAGCTTTAACTACATGAAATTTTTTTGTATTTTTTTTTTTTAATCTGTCGAACAGTATTTTAGGAAAAAAATTAATAAAATTTCGAAAAAAATCGTATGGAGGGAAATAAAAATAATATTGTGGCGTTTTCAATAAAATACCTTTAATGTTTTTACTTGTTCAGATAATTTATAGTAGGTTATTTTTGATATATCTCAAAAGAAAATTGTATAAATAAGTTTTTATTTTTAGATTTCTAGTTAGTTTTAAATATCACTTTGAAAGAGGAAAACCTCTTGACAAATATTCTAATAAATATTTAGATTTAATTTAACAAAAATAGTCGTTTGATTTTCTATCGCAATCCAGAGATACGAACAGGAAAAACGTAACAACTGGTGTCAGAAGCGGAATTGCGACAAAGAAAATTGACAATGGTTAAATTCGATCAATTAAAAGTTGACCAACTCAAAAAGCAACTATCGGTTCTCAGCCTTGCTACAAATGGTTCAAAATCTGAGCTCCAGCAGAGGCTTCGGAAAGCCTTAGAGGATAAAGATGTTAATTTGATGGATCATGAGTTTGAGCATGAAGTTCCTGGAGGAGCCAGCAAAGATGAAGACGGAAAGTCTCAAAATGCGAGGATGGACAAGTTATTCGGAGCTGTTGAGCGTTCAGTTCAAATGACAACGATGATGTTGGAAAAACAAAGTTCCGCCGACGAAAAACTGGCAGATACTTCTGAGAGTTTAAAAGAAAAAGTAACTAAGCTTGAGGACTAACTTGAAGATTTAGAAAACCAGATGAATCAGAAAATTAAATGCATCGAAGACAAATTTAATTTCAATGTGAAAAACATTGAAGATCGGCTTGGGGATTTACAATTCAATGGATCTTCAGACCATACCAGTTTCACAAAAATTAAGCCACCCATTTTTGATGGAACAACTTCATTTGACGTGTTTAAGCTTCAATTTGAGACTGCGATGTCTCGAAATAACTGGAATCAAGAAAATAGCGCAGCAGCATTGATTGTGGGTCTAAAGGGGGATGCAGCTGACGTCCTGAAGACTATTCCCAGAGGTGAGGTTAATAATTACCAAACAATAATGAGTGTTCTTCATAGAAAATATGGAAGCGACCATAAGAAGCAAATATACAGAATGGAATTGAAGAATAGACAACAGAGAGCTGGAGAAGCCCTTCAAGAATACGCAGCTGCTTTGAACGATTAGCATACTCGGCATACTCTGGTTCATCATGTGATTTCATCGAGAAATGCAAGATGGACGCTTTCATCGATGGTATTCGTGATCCAGATACCAAACGTGCTACAATTATATTGCCTATGCCAACATTCCCAGAAACTGTATCTACAGCAATGACATAAGCAACTGCATCTAAGATGTGTGGATTAAATTCAAAAGTTCACAAACTAGAAGTTGAAAATGATGGTTTGAGTGAAGCTATTGTTCAAGCCGTAAAAGCAGCAGTGAAATCAGAACTTCAAACTGAAACAACTTTGAGAAACTCGTTCAGAGGAAGCTGCTTTAATTGTGGCAAGGGAGGGCACATGGCACGTGATTGCCGTGCAGGACAAAGATGGTCAAAAACACCAGACAGATTTCAGAAGAATAAGAGTTGGGAAAATTCTTCGACAAACTAAATGGAGTCAGTTCTGAGGGGCGTAGGCTGACTCCAAACCATGGTGGCCCCAGAATTTCAATTTCACAAATTTCACGCAATAACAATAGCCTTACTATCCTGGGGACTATTGATTCAAAGATTTATACGTAACTTTGGATACTGGAGCTTCGCATTCAATTATAAGAAATGATCTCATAAAAGATGTGAAACCAATAACTGGAATTCGACTTAGAACAGCTACTGGAGAGGATGCAGCAATATTGGGAAGCATCACTAAACAAATCAAAATTGGATCCATGATATTTGAGCACGCGTTTTTGGTGGCTGATATCATGGATGAACTGATATTGGGTGTTGACTTCATGTTAGCAAATGGAATTACAATTGACTTAAAACATCGAGTTTTGAAGTATAAATGCGTGGAAATGCCATTGAACTTAAGCAGCAATGAAAAAGTTAGCAAGATACAAGCTGTCATTAAGGAAAAGCAAACAATTCCACCAAATTCTGAAGCAATAGTGTGGGCAAAAATAAATGACGACTATGAACATAACAAGGTGTGGATGGTGGAAGCGATTGAAGAACCTTCAACCAAGAATATTGTAATTGGAAGAACCCTTGTATCTCTAAATAAACACAGACAAATTCCAGTTAGAGTTCTCAACTTGTCAAATTCGTCGCAAAATATACTCGTAGAACGCAATATGGTTATTGGCAACTGTGAAGAAGTTTCGACGATTGTTAATAACGAAAATAAGTCGGAAAAATGCAAGTTGTCCAGAATGCAAACATTGTTCAAAAGCAGAAACTAAAGAAAACATTATTGACATCCGCTTGCTCACTGTTCTACCCAAGCAGGATTGGACGCCAAAACAGATTTTTGCAGACCAAAAGAACGATCCGGATTTGTCAAAAATTATTGCCTTCAAAGAAAGAGGCGTACGACCATCGTGGGAAGAAATTTCTGGTGAAAGTCCTATTTCGAAAGCCCTTTGGGCACAATGGCAAAGTTTGGAGATTAACGGATTTCTTCAACGAGTATGGGAAAGTGCAGATGGGAGATCAACACGTATATTAATTGTGGTTCCGAAAACAAAATACAAAACGATCCTTGCAGATTACCATAGTGGAATGAGTGGCGCACACTTGGGAATAACAAAAACACTCGAAAAAGTCAAGCAACGATTTTATTGGGTCGGATGTCAACAATCAATTTCCGACTTTATTCAAAACTGTGATCAATGCGCAATTGCAAAAGGACCTAAATCTAAAACTCGTGGAAAGATGCATCAATACGTTGTTGGAGCCCCGTTTGAACGAATCGCCATGGATGTTGCAGGACCATTTCCTACAAGTAATGCTGGAAATAAGTATGTGCTGGTTGTCATCGATTACTTTAGTAAATGGCCCGAAGTCTACCCCATTTCTAATCAAGAGGCAAAGACTATTGCAGACGTATTCTTCAAAAATTGGATATCTCGTTTTGGAGTTCCAATGGAGTTGCACTCCGACCAAGGACGAAACTTTGAATCCGTGATATTTAGAGAGTTGTGTGAAGTACTTGCCATCCGAAAAACAAGAACAACCCCATTACACCCGCAATCAGATGGTATGGTTGAAAGATTTAACAGAACACTAGAAGAACATTTAAAAAAAGTCGTCAACAAGAACCAAAAGGACTGGGATGAACACATACCGACATTTTTAATGGCGTATCGGTCGGCAGTTCATGATACGACATCAAGAACACCAGCTAGTGTAATTTTTGGTGCAGATTTAAGACTTCCTGCTGACCTGAAGTTTGGAGTTTGTCCGCGATATGAACTCAACAGTGATAGCTATTTTTTTTTTTTTTTTTTTTTTACACTATCAGAATTGGTCGAAGAAAGCTTATAGCAAGCTCCGTCTTACGACCAATGGTTTGCCAACACAGAGAACTGTGTTATACCACCGGCTCATCATGTAGTGCAGTGTTAGTTGTTAGTAGGCAAACTCTATTACAATTAACACTGACACAAATAATATTACGTAAGCACAAAACAATAACATAACAGGAAACAAAGAACATTTAGGAGCGTGGACCACTGGTTTTGAGAAGGTTTTTTAATTTACATTTATTTATATTAAAATCAAAAATATTTGAATTCCAATTTACAAGTCTACCCATACGTGTCAAGGGCTCATGAATGCCATAGTTGGTCCTGTGTGTTGGGACCTTAACCATATCGAGGCCTCGAAGATTATAACCTCCTCCCCGATAATTAAAATAAACCGAACATAAAAGATCTGGTGCATCTGTGACGCCTGTTATTAATTGGTGGAAAAATACCAAATCATTGTTTGTTCTTCTTTGTTCCAAAGTTTGCATCTGAAGAATAGATAATCGTTGGTCATAAGAGAGGACATACGAAGGATCATTCCATTGAAGTCCTTTCAAGGCAAAACGAGTAAAGTTTCTTTGCACAGATTCTAATCTCTCAATATGAATATCATAAAGAGGAGTCCAAACCTGCGATGCATACTCAAGATGGGGACGCACCAAGGAGTTGTATAAAGCCCGGGTGACATTGGGATCAACAAATTCCTTAGACCAGCGCTTAATAAACCCTAACATTGAATTAGCCTTATTCACGATTTTATTAATATGAGCAGAAAAATCTAAATTGGGTGTAAAAAGAACTCCAAGGTCCCTTACAGTCATAACACGAGTTAAAATGTGCCGTGAGATAACATATTCATGAGAGTAAGGAGAACGTTTTTTAGAAAAAGTCATAGTTTGACATTTTGTCGGGTTGAGGTTCAGACTGTTCTTTTCACACCACAAGGCAAAATGGTTAATATCATCTTGCAGTAAAGCCCGATCATTTGAAGATACTATATTTTTATAAATCTTCATATCATCTGCAAAGATTAGAATTTCGCTGTTGCGAACACACAGAGGAGCATCATTAATAGCCAATGTAAAGAGTAGTGGTCCCAGATGGCTTCCCTGCGGAACACCTGATTTGGCAATAAACTCTCTTGAGTATGAATTTCTGAATTTGACTTGATATAACCTATCTTCAAGATATGACGAAATCCACTTGATGAAAGGTGTTGGAAATCCGTATGAGACAAGTTTAAACTTGATAATCTCATGAGACAGTTGATCAAAAGCTTTCGAGAAGTCAGTGTATACACAATCAACTTCTTGACAACTTTCTAGAGAGTTTAAACATTTATTTAAAAAGACAACAAGATTAGTAACAGTAGAACGTTTTTGCATAAAACCATGTTGTTGGTTGCAGATAATAGTTTTACATATAAATGTCAAACTGTCACATACAACTTGTTCGAACAACTTCGGAATGCAAGAAAGTTTGGAAATTGGTCTATAGTTGGTAATATTGGCTTTATCTCCCTTTTTAAATACTGGCGTTAAAAATGCTTTCTTCCAAACTGCAGGGAATTTACCTAATTTCAAGGATAGAACAAAAATATTACGCAGAGGAAGAGCTAAAACAGACTTACATTTCTTCAATAAAGCGGGTGGTATTCCATCGGGTCCAATAGAATAGTCGTCTTTTAAATGTGACAGAAAGTCCAAAATTTTGTCGTGATCTATTGTAATATTATTAAATGATACCTGAGGACAATTTCGTAAGAATTGAAAATAGTTATCGTCAACAACAACAGGGGAATCAATGAAGGATTGGCTAAAATTATTTGCAAATCCCTCACAGATTTCTGTAGTAGTACTCAAGATTACGTCATTATAAACGAGATTAACAGGATAACCGTCGCTTTTCTTTTTGGAATTTATAAATTTCCAGAAGTTTTTCGGGTCTAATTTCAGGGAATTCGGGAAAGATGTTTACACATCAAAAATGGCAACCAAACTTACGTAAATTGAATCACAAAAAAACACTAATTATTGACGATTTTTAAATTAAAAGATATAAAGCATGTGTTTACATGCAAGTCAAAAATAATATTAATTAAAACAAACACAATTCTAAATAAACCAAGCAAGAAAAACTTGAAATTAAATACAAAATTGCGGAGAGCAAGACAATACACGTCAATCAATAACAAGACCAGTGTGACCACTTGCTGATAAAACAAGAAAAGCACTAGATTTTATTCATAATTCGGTACGGAACCGGACGCAACTTGTGAGCGATAGAATGAAAACCAGATATGACATAAGAACAAATTCAAACGGTTTTCAAGAAGGCGACATGGTGATATTGTATAATCCACAACGAAAAAAAGGACTTTCTCCAAAATTGCAAACACACTGGGAAGGTCCGTACAAAGTCATCAAAAGAATTAACGATGTAGTGTATAGAATCCAAAAATGTGGAAATACGCGAAATAAAATGAAAGTGGTTCATCTTGAGAGGTTAGCATCATATGGAAAAGAACCAATAGCGCATGTTCGGGACGATCATGTCTAAGTGGGGGGTAGTGTGGCGTTTTCAATAAAATACCTTTAATGTTTTTACTTGTTCAGATAATTTATAGTAGGTTATTTTTGATATATCTCAAAAGAAAATTGTATAAATAAGTTTTTATTCTTAGATTTCTAGTTAGTTTTAAATATCACTTTGAAAGAGGAAAACCTCTTGACAAATATTCTAATAAATATTTAGATTTAATTTAACAAAAATAGTCGTTTGATTTTCTATCGCAATCCAGAGATACGAACAGGAAAAACGTAACAATATTTACAAAGCTTAAAGAAAATCGCCCGAGCTGCTTAGGCTGCAGTCGAAAAGACAGACAGACAGAATTGCGAGACCAACTTTTTTGGTCTTCGCTATCATCGTTATGTCAACTTTGATCAAAATCTCGAGTTCGATTATTTTTACGAATGCATAACTTGCCTTATAGTTCCTATAAGTCGCAAGTAAGAAATAAGAACTTTATTTCAAAATCCCAAAACATATTTTTTTTATAAGCAATATTATTTTATATTCAAGAAAGCTTCTTTACAAACATTTTGTTTAAAATCGTTAGAGCCGTTAATGAGAAAGTCGAAAGTCAAAAAAACGGTTCTATGATAGATATCGTTAATAACATTTTTTCCTAAAATGCTTTTTGCCCAAAATTTAGTTCATGCTCATAATAGCACATTTAATTTTGTTTATTAAAATCGTTAGAGCTGTTTCGAGATAAATTAAATTTTACCATAATAGCTGTTTGGCAGGTACCGTTAGTTAAGGAGCTTAAAAAAATTTAGTTTCTCCTCTAGGGAATCACCGAAGACCGAGCTTGCAGAAAATCGCTTTAGCTTCAGGCTGTAGTTTAAAGTACAGATATACAGACAGACCAACTTTGTCCGTGTTCTATATCATCGTAATGTCAACTTTGATTGAAATCTCGAGTTCTATTTTTCTTTCCAAATTCAGAACTTGCCCTGTAGTACATCCATATATCGCAAGTTTGTGAAGTAAACACAACAAATTTAGCGTATTCTCTCTCCCACCGCTTCTCTTCATTCTCTACCACTTATTTTTTGAATCGGTCAATTGGTCATCAGGAGCACGAGCAAGTAATTTAAAAAAATGAATGTTACTAGAGAAAAATGTTCATGACCTTCTTTAGTACTTGGACTTAAAATATTAATAATAACTATTAGCTTATGCAAGAACTGAAATTATAAATCCTTGTAGCGGTTTTTTTAATAAACTTTTCTATTGTTAAAACATTTTTAAGAAAAGAGTTTTGTACCCCAACTCTAATTTTTTTGCTGTACGACTAAAAATAAAATTTCAAAAAAATATTGACCTAGAAAATCGAAAAATCATCCGATTTCGATGAATTTTTTTGTTTAAATCTTCGTTTTTACATTTTTCAATGTTTTTTATGCTTTGCAAAAAAAGTTATGAACGATTATATTCGAAGAAGTGCGTTTATGATCACATTTAAAGTCATAAAACTATATGAAATCTTCAGGTAAGATATTTCTCATAGTTTTTTCTAAAAACGAAGATTTTAAAAAAAATCATCGAAATCGGATGATTTTTCGATTTTCTAGAGCGAAAAAACGAGGAAACCGCGAAAGTATAAAATTACAAAATTTAATTAAGAATCCGTTATGACTATAATAAGAAATTCAAAATTCGAAAAAAAATGGTTCTATGGTAGGTACAGTCAGTAATATCATAATTTTGAATTCTTCTATTCAATTATAGATCGTAAAAATTAATCGAAAGAAAAAAAGTCTTATCAAAATTTTAGTATGGCAGGTACCGTTATTTTTAGATTAAATTAAACTTTTTTCATTTCTTAGAATGTATTAAAAAACTCTTTATTGCCAAGTTATATCAAAATCGAGCATACGGTTTTCGAAACTTTGAGTTTTGAAAAAGAAAATTTAAACTCTTTTAAAAAATCCAAAAACAATTCTTTTGAAAATTTGAATACGCAATACTTTACAAGGTTTTGGGGATCTTAAGTATTGAAAAAATTGGTCAAAATCGATTGTATAGTTTTTGAGACATCAAAAACAAAAAAAATGGCTCTAAGAGGGGTATATTTATAACCGTTTTTCGAATTTTGTTTTTTCAACCATTGCCTAACTAAATGAAATTTTGTGAGTTTGAAAAAAATCTGTGGAACAATTTTTGAGAAATAAAAAATATTTTATAAAATTTCGAAAAATCTTAATCGTTATATTTGGTCTTAACAAGAAAAACAAAATAAATTTAAAAATGCTATCTGGCAAGTTTAAAGAAAATCGGCTGAGCCGTTTAGGCTCACATTTTTCGTCTTCCCTATTTTCGTAATGTCAAGTCCGATCAAAATCTGATAAAAATTGCATACATACTTACTGATTTTTGAAAATTTTAGGAAATTAAGAAATAGTTGGTATTTTAATATCAATGCACTTATTTAGTTATGGTCCAAAGTTAAAAAAAAAAAACAAAAGATTCTAGATGTACTTTGGTCTTTCAGTTTCTGAAAAACTGAAAAGTATGAAAATTAGTTTTTTTTTTAATTTTTTAATTGAAAGATTAAAGACAAATTTAGAAAATATGAATTAAAATTGTTTTTAAGTTATAGAGTTTGAAATTAATTTAAAACAAAAAAATTAAAAGAAATTAATTAAGTAAGTGTGCCTTAAATAATTTTATAACCATTTGTCTTTGTTTTAGAAAATCACCCACCTGTATAAAGAAGGGAAAATAGACATCATCGGAAATAATCTGTTCTGCATAGCAGAATAATTTTATATAAATTTATTTTATGAGAATATTTGACTCTATTTTTAACTCAAAAACACCTCTGAGTTATGCAAGCGTTAGCTATCATGTTTAAAGTTAATCAGCCCAAAAGCTTATGCATGTAGATCCATACCTCATGTACGAAACGTACTATCCTACTACAGTACAGACAGAGACTCACTCGATTTCTCTATCATAACAGTAATGTTATGTAATGTTAAATCAAATTTTATTTTATTTTTACGAATGGATTTCTTGTTCCGAAACAAATAAAAAAAATGATTCTTTTGTTAAATAAAAATGGAATAAGGCTATCTACCTTAGGCCCCGGCGAGATTCGAACTCACGATCTCCTGTTTACTAGACAGGCGCTTTAACCAACTAAGCCACGGCGCCCTTGCGAAACGCACTGCCGCCAAAATGTTTTATTGTTGGATAAAGCTTTCACGAAACGAAGACTTAACTTTATCAATTATTAAAAAATTAATTTTGAGTATATCTACACTGTTAATGTCTGCATTTAAGATTTGGGCATTCGCATAACTTTTTTTATGATTAAATTAAAAAAAATAATAACTTAATACTGCAGATATTTTAAGTTAAACGAAAGAAAATGATTCTTCATTTTCTTTTTCTTATTATATATAAGGAAAACATTGTTTTTGTGGGTTGAATAATTTAAGAGAATGTTTTTTTATGTATACGTACATATAATCTGGGATTATAGGAAATTTTGAGATATTATGAAATGTTAAACTATTCTTTTTATACATATTTAATTTCAAACTTTTTTTTTATTCCTCAAAAAGTTGGAAAGAAGAAAAGTTCAAAAAGAATTGGATTAAAAAACATAATCGGGACTTGGCAGAATCGTCATCAACGCAGAAGAACCCATCAAAGTCGCAAAATGCCATTACTACCTTTTAAGCTTTGAGTTAAATCTCATATAAAATAAATTCTGCTTTGAATATTGCAACAATAAAATGTAAAATAAAAAATTCTAAACCCATTTTGTTTTATACAAACATTTCTTAGATTAGATGGTTTCCCTACAAACTATCGTTAGACTGCTTTTACATGGAAGCGATTTTTAATCTTTGTTTCCCTTTTGTCTGCCTTTCGATGCATGCTTTTAAACTCGTCGATTTTTAAGAAAAGTTAACTTTTGTTCAAAGCAAAAAGGATCATCGCTCCGCACACTTTACACTACCTACTTAAGACTGCTTTTAAACGATGTAATATTACCTTGCGATTTTTAAGCCCGAATGCGAGGGACGTATGTGGTGTCGGGGTACATTCCTATTTGGCGTTCGCTGAGCGAACTTCGATTAACTCAGTAGAAGTAGAGTAAAGAGTGCGAGAAGAAAGGTAACTTTTTATAAAAAATCGCTGTTTTTAAAAGCATCCGTGCTATCGAAAGGAAGGCAAAAGAGAAATAAAAATTAAAAATCGATTTCCTGTAAAAGCAAATTGATAAGTCGTGCCGATAATACAGGGGCCAAATTACCGCATCAGTTTTCCAGTAGATCTTGATTGAATTATGTGAGTTTGGCATTATCGCTTACGTCATCGATTACCCTAATTTGACATTTTCATTCAATAGGGGAAGAACATCTTGTACAACATGGTTCGATAACCATCAATGTTCTATCATATGAACGCAAAACCGAACAATGTTGCATGGTTTTCAAAATATTTTGAAAACCTGGGTGGTTCGTGCAACCAACCAACCTGTGTGAACAGATGTTGACAACTTTGATATTTTTTTTCATTCTGTAAATTGTCTCGGCCATAAAACATTCAACGGAAAAATGGCATCTATACCAAATAATGAGTTTTAAAAAGATTTTTTGAACTTTATAATAAGAAATTTACCAGAATTGTGGAAAGTAAAAAGTGAAATTTATAAAGAATAAATTTTATAAGAATAAAACTCCTAACAAAATATAAAGAACTGGAAGAAAATGCAAGTTTCGTGTTTTCTTCCTCTTCAAGAATATCGTTCATAATTACGGCTGCCAAAATTTGTATTGCCATACTGCTTCCGTTCACTTCTAAGATATAAAAATAATGATGTTCGACAACATCAGTATCCTATGTGAACGCAAAGTAGTGTGTACAGTTATTTTCCCATGGAACAATGTTGTACAACCATGTTCTTCCATGTGAACCCCCCTAATCACTGATGGGATTCACTACCTCGGTCACTGAAGCGGTAATTTGGCCCCAGTTTTTATCGGGACTTAACCCCGAAAAATAACTGGACGCTTGGGTTTTGATGTCGTTTTTACATCCAATTCAAAATTATTAAAAGAAAACATAAGTAACTCGTAACGCTCAAAATAATATAAGATACCTATATCTGGAAAATCTAATGTTACATTAGGTGCGTTTTATTTTTCACAAATCTATCTGGATCCAGATCTGGATTAAGTTTTAACATGTATTACAAAAACAATTTGGGATCCTGTTTTCTATCGGGATCTATTTCAAAGATCCAAAAATTAGTTATTACAGTAGGTGCGTTTTATTATTCACAAATCTATCTGGATCCGGATCTGGATTAAGTTTTAACATGTATTACAAAAACAATTTGGGATCCTGTTTTCTATCGGGATCTATTTCAAAGATCCAAAAATTAGTTATTACTTTGGCGAGTAGATGGCTTTTTATGGTAAGGTAGTGTAAACTACAGTGTAAAGAAAAGAGACAAGAAATAATTTAAAATTTCCAAACCCAAGGATAAAAAGAGACTGCCTTATAACACTGCTGTCACTAAGATCCGTATCGTTTTATTTTCAAGGGAAGATCCAGATCCGGATCCAGATAGATTTGTGAATAATAAAACGCACCTAGTGGCGAGTAGATGGCTTTTTATGGTAAAGTAGTGTAAACTACAGTGTAAAGAAAAGAGACAAGAAATAATTTAAAATTTACAAATCCAAGGATAAAAAGAGACGGACTTATAACACTGCTGTCACTAAGATCCGTATCGTTTTATTTTCAAGGGAAGATCCCGATCCGGATCCAGATAGATTTGTGAATAATAAAAAACCTAATATAGGTGCGTTTTATTATTCACAAATCTATCTGGATCCGGATCTGGATTAAGTTTTAGCATGTATTACAAAAACAATTTGGGATCCTGTTTTCTATCGGGATCTATTTCAAAGATCCAAAAATTAGTTTTTACACTGACGAGTAGATGGCTTTTTATGGTAAGGTAGTGTAAGCTATAGTGTAAAGAAAAAGGACAAGACATAATTTAAAATTTCCAAACCCAAGGATAAAAAGAGACGGGCTTATAACACTGCTGTCAGTAAGATCCGTATCGTTTTATTTTCAAGGGAAGATCCCGATCCGGATCCAGATAGATTTGTGAATAATAAAACGCACATATTAATGCAAATTCAAACAAACCTTTGCAAAATCCAAAGTATTGTTTTCGTAATGACCTCTTTTTATATTTTCTATTTCTTCGGGGTCCATCAATTGATCAAAGTTCAAACATTCATTTGAGAAGATATCATAAATCTAACAAATAAAATATTAAATGTGTAATAAAAATTATATACTTATGATTTATAGATGATTTTTGTTGAGTTCCGCAACGTACATATTGAAGCTGGAACCATACTTAATTCGTGGGGTGTGTCGGTATCACTCGAATGTAATTTATATGGGCAATGCCATATTTGTCTGATGTGATGTTATGTGGAGTAGCGTGTTTTTCCTAATGGGTTATACCTCTCAGAGGTATCTGGGTAAAGGACCATATAGTGCTCTATTTAGTAGGGAGCTTAAACACTGCTTTGAATAATTTTAAACGATGCAATATCACCTTGTGATTTTTAAGCCCGTATGCGAGAGACGTATGTGGTCGCATGGGTTGAATAAATTGCTGAAGTTTGTAAAACTTTTAAAGATTTGCTGGGGTTCGAAAAATTGTAGAAAACGATGTAATATCACCTTACGATTTTTAAGCCCGTTGGTGAGACGGGAACGGGACGGGACGAAATTGCCAGAGTTGGCGAAATTGTAGAGCTATCGTCTTTTTCTCTTTGTGGTTTTCTTTATTCCTCGGGTATTTTTCTTTTCATTCTATTTGGCGTTTACTCACTTTGTGAGACTCTTGAAAAAAGTTAACTTTTATTAAAAATCGCTCAGCCTTATTTACTAACTCGTTTTAGCGACGCGACTGAGTAAAGTTACTTCGACTTTACAACGACTCTAAACCTAAAAAGCTTTTTTATAATGAAAATTCACGAGGAATAGCAGTGGAATAAGCTAAAACTGGTTCATAGGAGGTTAAAAGCCGCTTTAGTATCTAAATGTCATTTCGATGACATCTTGTGAAATTTACAAAAAGCACTGTAAGCATTTTTTTCTTTTGTTAACCCTAGTACGCAGATCGAGACAAGACAAATTGTATCTCTACAATTTTAATCTCTAGAAAAATTTTCCAAATCTCGAGCAAAAGTTTGAAGTTGGAGAATTAAAAAATATATTAATGTGTTTTGTAGTGTATCTCTCAAACGGATTGTCTTACAAAAGTCGTTCATACCTTTTTAGAATCTCCTCAAGAGAAGCACCAGCACCTTTTACATAAAACCAGTTTTGACGAAAATCACTTTCGGAAATACGGTGGCTGTCAAAATTTGTCCCGCGAAATAATGTTTGTAGCATTCTTTTTCCTGGCAAAACTTAGTGGAGACATTTTGTACAGCAATGCACAAAAGTATGAATTTTGCGCGCGAACTGCGTACTGCTCGGAAAAATATTCAAGACAAAATTTGGCTTGTATTTGTATTTTTACATAAATTGTGAATAAATTGTGGGGAGGTTTTTTTCGACCTTTTTAGTTAAGGCCTAGTACGCAGATCGCGCTAAATTTTATCTCCTATACGAAATTCTCTTAAAAATTTAGCCAAGTTAAAATTATGTCAAGCATTTTAGCCGAGAGGTACGCTGCTCCAACTAAAAAATCAAAATTTCTATTCGAACTGTACATAACTTATCAGTCAAAATTTAGCGCACGAAATAATTGTCTAGCACATTTATTCTCGAGCTAAATTTCAATTTCAATTTGAAATATAATAATATTTGAATAATATTTAGAAGAATATTTAGTGACGGAAGTCTTACAAGATTTTCCACAGCAAAAATCTATCTTAATTCTCATTCGTTCTCATTCATAATTCTTAACAAATCGTAGATACTTTAAACCAAGTTCTTTTAGATCTTTGAAAAAATTTCATTTAGAGAACAGGGGCCAAATTACCGCATCAGTGAACGAGTGAGTGAGTCCCATCAGTGATCGACTGAAAACGTCAAATTAGAGTAATCGATTGCTAGTTGACGTAAGCGGTAATGCCAAAGTCACATAATTCAGTCACGTATTACTCGATAACTGATGCGGTAATTTGGCCCCAGCTGTTTTCTGTGACATATTCTCCACAAAGTTCTTATGTCAACATTTAGCTTGGATTTCAGCTGATGTTTGGAGAAAAATGTGGAAGATAAAATTTAGCGCGATCTGCGTACTAGGCTTAAAAGTTCGGAAGTGGAAATCAATAAAGACTTCGAGTGGGCCATACATGACTTGTTTGAAATTCATTTTTAGGACAAAATATTAGTGATTGTAAAATAACCTCGAGTAAAGTAAATAAGATTATTTGGAACATATATATATATGTATGTAGCGATAACATGAAAATCTTAGCCAACCGAGATGTTTGATTAGTTTGAATTCGAATAAGAAATTAATGATAAAATGTGAAAAAATCGTATTGTAATTCAATTTCTGCGGGTGTAAGGATGCTGCATGGACAGATATACGTAATTACCTAGAATCATTTAAAGGTAATCACTAATACAAAAATTAAAAAAAAAAAATATGAATCAGCTGTTATTTGTTTTTTTTTTTTTTTTTGAAAATAGTAAAAACTTATTACAGTTTTTTTTGGAAAGTCTGCCGAAAATGTTCACCGTGGGATGTCCTTGTTATAGCAAAAATGACGACTCTGGCCCCGGACAGAATTCACTCTAAAATAATTGGACTGGATCGCATGCACTTGCTGTTATGTCAAAGTACCTTCGAATTTAAAAATTGTAAATGTGTACATAGATGTAGGAACTTGGATTTAATTAGAGAAAAATTTTAAATTGCCATCCGATTTCTGGAAAAATTTTAGAAAAAACTCTACAGGAGTCTTATAAATATAATTATTTATTATTATAAATTAATATTTTTTTGTATATTCGAAATTTCCTTAAAATTTTCCTAAGCGAAAATTCGATATTCCAGTTAAAGTATTTGATCATATTTATTGGCCCTCATTATGAATAGCGAATCGAACGTTCGATAAGTTGCGAATAATTAAGCGAACTTCGATTATCACAGTATTATGAATAGCGAACTTCAACGTTCGCTTAAAAATAAATGCTGCCAATAAATCATCACACTGAAATGACATGACTCAAATGTCAAATAAATATTTTATTGAAATAGATTTGATTTTTTCTTTCTTGTTTGTGAATTGTGATTGTGTAAAATATATGAAATGTTAAGCCAAATCGATTTGTTTTTTGAAGAATATTCTAATGTGAGACATAGATAAGAGAATATTAGAATGATGAGGTTGAGAAGAAAAAATATGGACAGTTCTAACCCTTTGGAGATCACAGAACATCTGTAAGTTATATTTCAAGTGTTATTGTTCTCAAAAGTTTCATATTTTCTCTTCAAAGATTTGTTCTTTATTTTAGACTCAACAAGGATGTATCTACTCAAAGAAATAAACGATTCATCTAAATCAACATCTAAACATGCGATCTCAGATACAACTAAGTCGATCCAGAGAAAATAGCAGAAGAAATAATTGTCCCTCAGGATATACCAGATGAACCTAAAGAATCTCGCAACACAAGCCTTGAAGCAGAGCGATTATGAAATGAATTATTAGCTTTCTTATAATTTATTTTTATTGTCTCTAGCTTCGAAGTTCGAATTGATAATTTAGTTCTGTATGTTATTTTAATCTTGAATAAATATTAAGATCCAAACAAAAATTGCATTCAAAACAAGACAAGAATTCATTTGGGAATAAAAACAAAATAGAAATTCATTTAAAAGGAGCACATATTACATGACAAAAAACTAAATTGAAGCATTATATGTATGTACATACGCATTCAATAAGAACAAAAGTAATATAGATATGCAATGAAGTTCAAAGCACCTTCCTCATATCAACTTCAATTTTCCTTAATTCAACTTCTACGTTTTTAAAAATACAACAACCAGCATAACAAACCACGACACGAATTGACTCGCTACCGTTATCACCAAATATTTTGAGTCGATAATATATGACAGTATGAACGATTAAATTAGCGAATATTCGCTATTCGTAATTGAGCGATAATCGAAAAGTCGAAAATTCGATAAGGTTTTGGCATTTGAAGCGAAATTAATTTAAGCGAATAGCTATTCATAATACGAATTTATCGAATTCGCAAGGTTTTTAGTTCGATTCGCTATTCATAATGAGGGTCTAAACGAATAATTTGCAAAAACAATCGTTCACCCGTTTAGGTACTGAATTTTCAAAAAAAAAACGTTGTCGAAACCTTTTATATGCAATTCTGAAATTGGTAGAGCCGTCAGTAAGAAGGTAAAAAATCGCA
The DNA here is from genome assembly GCA_963931855.1 of Philhelius festivus. Taxonomy (NCBI): domain Eukaryota; kingdom Metazoa; phylum Arthropoda; class Insecta; order Diptera; family Syrphidae; genus Philhelius; species Philhelius festivus. The sequence continues at coordinate 70,413,469 of OZ007555.1, forward strand.
AAAACCGTTGTATGGCATATATACTGTTATCTATCTTATCTATCTATCTACTGTTAATCTTATTTGTTCTTAAAATTTTGTTGCCCAAAATGTAGACCATGCTTCGAGATAAACAAGTTTTTCCATGACGGAGCTAAAACAGGTATCTACAGACATATAAAAAGAAGGAATTGTGGGACACACTTTTTACGTGTTCATCGTAATGTCAAGTTTTATCAAAATCTTGAGTTCAATTTTTGTTCCAAATGCAAAATGTGTGCTTGTGTCGTACATGATGTATTTCGCAAGTTGCAAATGATATCACTAGTTTAATGATCAATATGTACCGTTAGCGATAATAAAATACGCAATAATGATGACCCTGTTTAGGTTGGGAAAATTGAGTACGGACTGGTGATTCTCATCGGGCTTACATTTCTAAGCTTTGAAGGCCCTCAAACCAACTTCAATGTCTTACACACTGAACCAACAAATAAGACTCATAAGTTCGGGGTTTATGTTTTATTCGTACGTCTCGCAATTCTTTTTACCACACACGTTTTAGCAGACTCAATCTTCCCAAGCTAAACAGCTTGAATAAGCTGCATGAATACACTACACTGTTATATTATGTTTGCCATATTTAAGCCATTCATTGGAATAATCATGTTTATAACAATAAACGTCTAAAACAAAAACCACAAATATTATGGCTTTTTGATATTTGTGTAGAGTATCAAGCATAAATCATTATAGTGTTGCAGGTACTTGATTTTTTCCATCGCATCTGGAAGCTGGTTCACACAACATTGTTGTAGTATTATAGAAGTTCCTTCTACCAAAGTATTTTTCCTCACAATTAAGACTTGTGCAGTTATTTAAAAAATTCATATCCCAATTCAAGCATTCATGGTATCCTGTACCTGTTTTTCGAAGAAATATTTATAAAATACAAATACATTGTACTTAGTAGCACAATATGAAATAGTTTTTTAAGGATTTGAAAAAAATCTTATATTTGCTTACGTCTTCTAAATGTCGTCCCTGATGGATCTATCTGTTTGAATCTTGTGTCAAAGTCTAGCTGTTGAGTGAAGTGTTTTTCTTCGTTTTTAACATTATTTGTTGAACTGATTATAATGTTGCAATGTCCAACGCGATTAAATACTTCCTTTAAATAGTTGAAAAAATAAGGAAAATTACATTGGGTACTTCAAAAATATTTTGAACCTTACAGTTGTTGGCCAAATTACAGAAATAGTTTTCATTTCTCCAGGTTCAATAAATCCAAAAGAACCACCAACAATCTTGCCAGCCTAGATTAAAATTTTTTTTAAATTTTATTCATTCAAGATTATGTAAACATATGTACATATATTAAAATCTAACATTTCAAATAAATTGAACTTTTATCATAGGAAAATTCAATTATGATCTGGATTTCTACATCAATCTGACAAATTGCCATATGTGATATTTTTATCATAGATTATTTGATGTCATAAATCATGATTATTGCAAAAACAAAAAATGCTTTAAATATGTCATGTTGTCAAATGGTATAAATCCATCATAGGAGGATAAAAATAAAGTCAGATTAAGAAGTGAAATAAACATTTACGCATTTTTTCGTAGTACATACATTAGAAGTAATTGTGTTCTCAGTCAAATTTACACAGCATTCTTTTTCCGAACGTATGTGATATTCCAACAATTCCTTTTCTTCATTTGCAGTGTTAATAAGGTTTATATCTTAAAGTTCAAAATTTAATTCAATTTATAGCAGTTTATGATAAAAAAAAAAAACTTTTAAATATTACCAAAAATCAAGCCAATGTCGCTTTCTTTTGGTATTCTGGTTATAATTCTATTAATTGATATTGAACACATGGTAAATGGTATACAAATTGCTGCGATGGTATAAAATATCCAAAGAAAAGTTCTGGAATATAAAAAAAAATTAATAGGTATTGTTTTTCTTTCGTAATAATTAAATTCAAAAACTAACTAACTATAATATGTATTTAATTAGTATCAATAACCGACCAGTTTCACAATAGATATACTTAAACAACAGTAGTTCTTGATACTTACAAATATTATGATATAAACAAGAAGTTTTGGGTATTGTGAAAAGAACATTTACAAGTGTCGTTTAGTTTAACTAGTTATTAAAACTGGCATTTTTTAAATATTGTACAATACACAAGAATAAATCTACTTATTCTTACCACTTGTGTAAATTTGCAATAAAACACAAAGATAAATGTTCTGGCAATACACAGAATTTTATGTGTAACTACATAAGCAAGGATTCAAGAAAACTGAATCAGTATCGAAAGTAAGCCAACTCTCTGATTTTAGTCCAAATCCTCACATATCGCCATACAGTTTTAATTTTTTTTGAATGACATTTCGATCAAACCTCAACATGACATTAACCGTGTTTTTTTTTTTTTGAAAAGTTATCTGCGCAGTACAGTAGGATTTTATATGAATAACAAATAGAACATCCGCAGTAGGATCACTGCCGATAAAAGGAGAAGTGAAATCCTGCTGCGGATAGGGATTTTTTGACGTTTATTCGAGTATCGGCAGTGATCTTACTGCGGATGTTGTATTTGTTGTTCATATAAAATCCTACTGTACTACGAATAACTTTTCCAAAAAACACGGCTATTGTCATAATCTCTTCCATTTTTATTAACCATTTATACATGGTCTCAAATCTGTATATTGTTTTGGCATACGAAGGCTGATAAGAGGACTTATGTTCCTTTTTTCAATGTTCAACTTCAAGAACAAAATCAAATCAATAATTTGGAGATGGCACGTTGTAAATGGATTTTGTCCAATAATTTTGCCAGTTTTCTGTTACAATAAATTCTTAGATCTCGATTTGGTGTATACATAGTATGGCGATTTCCTTTACACACTAGGGATTTTAGGGATTTCGATCCCTTGTCAAATTTAGACTTTTACGACAGATTTTGCGTTCCTTCACACCAAAAAAAATCGATTTTTTTTTTGACAAAGATAAAATCCTTCGAATCCGTATTTGGAGAGGGATTTACATGTATACGAAATACGCACACTAGAAGACAAAATTTGACAAGGGATCGAAATCCCTAAAATCCCTACAGGCGAATCTATAAACAAATCTTAAAGGTTACTTAACTTTAAAATACCTCTAAGCAGCTTATAAGTATGAAATCGGTATCTATAATCAATTTTCACATTTAAGTAACGTTACTTAAAGGCCTCTTAACTTAAACGCCATCAACCGCGTTTAAGGGTCACTTAAAGGCATTTTAAAATGTATTTTGACATATCGATTGTCATCTTTGAAATTTTGAAGTTTCAAATTGAATAACCGATTGGAAGAAGGGAATAAAGGCCAAAATTTCCAAAAATTACATTTTGATGCAAATGTCATCTCTATACCTAGACCCATCGGTTAGGCCAAGAAAGAAACAAAAACCCGTTTTTCTAATAGAAATATAGGTGATTTTAAAAAAGCATTTTAGAACAGTCACATACAGACATTATTCAGTTTTTTGCGTTTTCCCAACAATTAGATCAGATGGATTTATTCCCTTCTTCCAATTGGTGATTCAATTGTGAGCTTGTAGGTATTAAGAAACATAAAATTTGTATTGATTAAAGTATGTGTACGCGCAAAGAAATTTCGTCCACGCTTCCCTCTTAGCCTTTGAAGTGTTTGTATCGACACTTTCTTCCTCGTTGTTTGAAGAGAATAGGCGTTTTCCTAAATGCAGTGTTGCAGCGCATCGTGGATTTTAATGCCCTTGCAACGTTTTTCTTCACTCTGAAATTTACTTTTACAATTCATTAAAAAAACTCTAAAATTTAGAATTCGTATTTAATAACGTTATTTTATTGAAGCAAGTGAATAAAAAAAAGCATCAAAATTCATGATGCGCTGTAACACTGCATTTAGGAAAACACCCAATCTGTGCATAAAATAATTCTGTTTTGTAGCGTATTATTGCAAATTCTAAAATACAAAAGTTTCCTTGTAGGAGGCATCCCAATTTTCAGATCTTTTTCTTTTATTTGTAGCGGCGGGTGTGTGTTCGATAGCCATTTTTTTTTTTTTTTGATTTCACAAATAAAAAAATGTGTCTTCCAATTATTTACTGAAAGAAGGTATCACAAAACAGCTGTGTTGTATAAAATGAAGCAGCATTTTTGTTTTTTTTCTGTACTAGATTTTCACATTCTTTTACGTTACGTGACACAACCATTGTTTAGTTAAGTACCAATGAAAAATCGATTATAGATACGAATTGAAGTTTCGTCATTTAAAGCCAAATTAAATATTTAAGTATGCTTAACTAACAGCCCGATTCTCCCCAAAGTCACTGATGCCTCACAAGTCACAAGAAGAGGTGAAATTGATTTTGTGACTTTTTCGAATTCTGCCGCTCAGTCACAACTTGTGAGAGTCACAAAAACAATCGAAACTGTGATCTCCTTCAGAGCAGGTCACAACTCATAAATTTTTAAAGTTTCTTTGATTGACATTCAGTAAGAGAATTTTCTAAATTTGTGAATAATTGTGAGTACACAAAAATGGAAGTGGACTTTGTTCTAGTGAATATTTTTGCTGATCTTTCCCACAAAAAAGAAAAGTAATATTATTACATAAACAAAAATTTCTTTAAGAAACTAATCGTATCAAGAAGTTTACAGCGTCGACGGCTTTAAGAACATTGAGAGATACAAATGATCCATTCGCTCTCCAAAACAATACCAGCCGTATCTATAAGATTTTCTTAAACTGCATCTTAGAGGTTATTTAGTTAAGCATACTTAAATATTTAATTTGGCTTTAAATGACGAAACTTCAATTCGTATCTATAATCGATTTTTCATTGGTACTTAACTAAACAATGGTTGTGTCACGTAACGTAAAAGAATGTGAAAATCTATTACAGAAAAAAAACAAATGCTGCTTCATTTTATACAACACAGCTGTTTTGTGACACCTTCTTTCAGTAAATAATTGGAAGACACATTTTTTTATTTGTGAAATAAAAAAAAATGGCTATTTAACACACACCCACACCCGCCGCCACAAATAAAAGAAAAAGATCTGAAAATTGGGATGCCTCCTACAAGGAAACTTTTTTATTTTAGAATTTGCAATAATACACTACCAAACAGAATTATTTTATGCACAGATTGGGCGTTTTCCTAAATGCAGTGTTGCAGGGCATCATGAATTTTGATGCTTTTTTTTATTCACTTGCTTCAATAAAATAAAGTTATTAAATACGAATTCTAAATTTTAGAGTTTTTTTTTTAATGAATTGTAGATAAAAGTAAATTTCAGAGTGAAGAGAAACGTTGCAAGGGCATCAAAATCCACGATGCGCTGCAACACTGCATTTAGGAAAACGCCTATTCTCTTCCAACAACGAGGAAGAAAGTGTCGATACAAACACTTCAAAGGCTAAGAGGGAAGCGTGGACGAAATTTCTTTGCGCGTACACATACTTTAATCAATACAAATTTTATGTTTTTTAAATCGTTGTACTTTATAGTTCTAATATAATATCACAACAAACAATACCTACAAACTCACAATTTGAAACTTCAAAATTTCAAAGATGACAATCGATATGTCAAAATACATTTTAAAATGCCTTTAAGTGACCCTTAAACGCGGTTGATGGCGTTTAAGTTAAGAGGCCTTTAAGTAACGTTACTTAAATGTGAAAATTGATTATAGATACCGATTTCATACTTAAGAGCTGCTTAGAGGTATTTTAAAGTTAAGTAATCTTTAAGATTTGTTTATAGATACGCCTGTACATTTATAAAGTTTTTTCAGCTTCCGAAAACTTTATGCAGTCGCCACGATTGTTTTCTTCTGAAAATGTTATATTTATTATTTAATCATTTTATTGTTTAAAAATTATGTTACCTTGCATTTTGTAATTTCTTCGTTTTGAATAATCAGCTGTACAAATAATGACACTTAAAAATCTCACCATGCTGTGGTGAGTTTTGTTGTGAGTTTTCTTGTGACTATTAGGGGGAGAATACCAAAATGTTATCGAATCACAACAATCCTCACAAGGAATAGTCACAAGAGCTTGTGACTTGTGACTCCTCACAAGGGGGAGAATCGGGCTGTAAATAACCTCTAAGATGCAGTTTAAGAAAATCTTATAGATACGGCTGCTAGTGTGTAAAGGAAATCGACAATAGTCATATTTAATACTCAAAACAAACAGAACCTATACAATTTTATGATATCAAATAACGCAACAACAACACTACAAAACTGCATCTGTCATTTTTGAGCTTTTGACAGAATTCGACAAAAATTGTAGTGAAAACTCTTATAAACTTTAAGGCTCTTATTTCTAAAATTACAAATATATTTATTTCTTTTGTTTTTCATTATTTTGTTTGAAATTAAAATGGAAATTAATGTTCGAGATTATACAGCCCTCAAAGATTTAAAATTTGACGATGAGCGGGTTTCCACAATTACATCCCGTGACCAGGTAAAACAAAATTGTGTGCAATTGCAAATCAAAAGTACGGTATTTTTTGTGATTTTTCTAGCAAAAAACTGAGGGTGGTGTTGAAAAATGTTTCGACAGATACCAGCAAGCTTTCGAGTCTTATCAGTATCATTGTCCTAATTTAACGGAATTATATCGTGATGAACACCAACGCTATGTGGAGGCATACCTTTGTCGATTGCCAACCAAGTATGAATGCCTGGATTCGAGCCGTCCGTGGAATGTTTATTGGATTCTAAATGCTGCCCATTTGCTAAACTTTCACTTCCCTGACGAAGTGCTCGGGCATGTTGTAAGTTTTTTGGAAAAGTAAGAAATATGTAATCTTTGTGTGGGCAGATTTCATTTGTTTATTCATTTTTGCAGGTGTCGATCTCCAAAAGGTGGCTTTGCCGGAGGACCAGGACAACATGCGCATCTTGCACCCACCTATGCAGCAGTCAATAGTTTATGTATAATTGGAACGGAATCTGCATACCGTGCAATAGACAGAGACTCGCTGGTAAAGTTTTTGTGGTCAATTCGGGAGCCTAATGGTTCCTTTAGGCTGCATGTTGATGGTGAAACCGACGTCCGAGGAGCATACTGTGCTGTGTCGTGCGCCAAGCTAACTAATGTTCCTGAAGAAGAGATGAATAAGTTATTTGCCGGAACTGCCGATTGGATCGCAAGCTGCCAAACATACGAAGGTGGATTTGGAGGAGCACCTGATTTGGAGGCACATGGGGGTTATACATTTTGTGCGATATCAGCATTGGCTATGTTGGATGAAGGGAGTAAATGCGATACAGAGTTACTTTTGGTAAGAAGGTTTATTTTATGTAGTGATGATCATAAAATCATTATTTTTCTTGTTGCTTATAGAGATGGGCTCTTGGGCGACAGATGCCATTCGAAGGTGGTTTCCAGGGAAGAACCAACAAGTTGGTAGATGGATGTTATTCTTTCTGGGTTGGCGCTATATTTCCAATTGTTGAGGCAATTATATCAAAAGAGGGTAAGAAACATCGGATTTAGATTTTGCTTTTTACAAAACTACTGTTATGTTTTCATCAAAACCCCGATTTTGCCTACTTGATACTAACTATATAGGTACAACGAATTTTTTTAGTTTCGATTAGATAGATTATTTATAAAGGGTCTGCCAACAAGTGGTTTCATTTTAAATTCTACGCCATTTTTTACTTGCCGACATTTAACTGTCATTGCGATCGCTTTTAATTAGTAAAAACTTAGTTATTAATTATTAATCGCATAACGTGTTGAAATGGTGGAAATTCACATCCAATTCATGCTGGAAATTAATAAAAAAAAAGAAACAACAAGAAAAACTTTCACTTTTGGAGCCCCGAAAATTCAAGAGTAATAGTTGAACAACCTCTTAATGCACAACGACTGACAGTTTGGTGCGGTTTTTGGTTTGATGGTGTGACTTGGGCCATATTTCTTCGAAAGTGATGCAGGTGCTGGCATTTCAGAAAATGGCATTACCGTTTTGCACGTAAGCGCCTTTTACTTTCACCAAGGTACCGCATCATGCCACAACTGGTGATACAATGGGTCTATTGCATGAAAAATTTCCTGAATGTATGATTTCTCGAATTCAGGACTTCATTTATTTTAAAACCATTAAATGTATTGATTTAGGGTTATGTGAAAGATAAATATCACCAATGCTCCACCAGCTAAATGAGTTATGCGAAAACGTGATTAAAAATTTCATCGAACAATTACCCTTTTGTAGGCAGAGCCTAGATGGCAGATATTTTATTCCGTTTTGTTGAACGAAATTTAGTTTATACTTAGTTGGCAAATAATTTCAGATAATGCTAGATTCTCATAAGTAAATATTAAATTGTTAATTTATGATCTTTTTCAAAAAATAAAAATATCTTCATTTATTTCAGGACATCCTATAAAAAAATCACTTTTTGATTGCATTGCGCTGCAGGAATATATTATTTTATGCTGCCAGAAGCCAAATGGTGGACTCATAGACAAGCCGGGGAAGTAAGTAAAAACGTCGATTTATCAGGACTTCATTCGTTTAAATTTTTACAGACCGCAAGATCTCTATCATACGTGTTATACTCTCAGTGGTGTTTCAATAGCACAACACTCCGAATCAACATTTTGCCCGATAGTACTGGGTGGTCGTTCCAATGAACTTCTCCCTACCCATCCACTTTTCAACGTTCCACCATTATGCGTGACGAAATCACTGCAATATTTCGCTGAAATCAATTTACAAACCAGCAGTGCTGAGCGGTCAACACGTTCTGAATCAGTCGACAGTACGTCCAAATCAAAAAATAGCGGTGAAACACCCTATGAATCGGAGGAAAATTTATCATCACCATCGTCTATTAGTTCGTATTGAAGAAGATTTAACATAAAATCGATTTAAGGAAAACAAAATCCTATATACAATTAAGAAAAGAAAATACAGTTGACCGTACCTGCTGTTTAAATTTCCCAAGACTATCATTGTTGTTCCACAAAGTGAAGAAACGTGTAGCCGTGGTCTTGAGTGAGCAGCCGATCTGTTTTATAATTTATTGTTCAAAGAAAATAAGAAAAAGATTTTTAGAGACTGTGTTTCGCCTGGATAAATTATTAAAAATATATATTTTATGTAAAACTTTCCCAAATCAATGTATGTATAATATCAAAAACAAATTTTTGTATGGAAAAATTTAAAATAAAATTATTGCGATAGCTTTATCCATGATACTTTATTTTTTTTTTTTTTTTTTTTGAAACTTATTTAGCAGGTTATTAAACTTAAATTATAAATTAAAAATTTAACTTATAACGGCATCATCATTGCTTATTACTTCCACTTTGGTGTAAAGATTCATTTGGGCTTCCTTCTGTTGATGGATTATTGTAAGGAGATGCTGTTTTAACTGATGGGTACGAGAGAATGTCTTGTTACAAATTTCACATCTAAAAATAAAATATAAGCGTAATAATTAATAATTAATACAAATTTACATCACGATTTTACTTAAATAGAAAAAAAATCAAAGTCGATCCAACTAATTTACCACTAAGGAATAAGATAAAATCGTATATGAATACGGTTTTTGCAGGTCCTCTTAAGAAATTTCTAAAATAACAACCAAAGATGTAATTTGTTTACTCAGTCTAAATAAGGTTCATCAATTCAGCTAGCTAAAACCAAGCAGTGAACGATAAAGTGGTGTGACTCATCTTTTAATTCTAAAATCCTTTATATTTTGTATATTATCTTTTTTTGTGTTGACACTTTTGGCCTGAAAGACTATATGAAACCAACGCAAAACATTAGCTGTTAACAATCTCTTTTTTGTGGAACGATAAAGTATAATCTTGTCGTGAAAAGTAATTCCCATCTAAGCCGTTTGGACTCGGCAGAATATTGTAGGACCATCGCTTCCGGTCAACAACTCACAATGTTGAATGTTTTGTAAGTCACTAGGTTCAGCTTTTCTACAAACCCTTGAGCATCTAATTTATTTATTTTTAAAACGAATGAAACTTACTTGAAACGCTTTTCACCTGTATGCGTAAGCATATGATTCTTCAGGACATTCGAATATGTGAAAGCTTTGCCGCATGTCCCACACTCAAATGGACGTTCATTGGTGTGGGTACGTTCGTGCTTTATATTCGTGCTGCGATCACTGAATCTCCTATCGCAATATTGGCACTTAAATGGACGCACACCTGTATGAACTCTCATATGGCGATTGATTTCTGATTGGCAGGTAAACCTCTTCTGGCATATTCTAAAAATAAACTTCTAGTTAAAAAAAAAAATCAAATAAGAAACATAAGATATGACTTACTCGCAGCTAAATGGTTTCACGTCAGCATGTCTTCGCATGTGCATTACCAAAAGACTGGGACGTGAATAAACATTTCCACACAATTCGCAGATTTGTATTTCCTTTTTCTTCGGCCTCCGTCCTAATCTTCTTGCAGGGAAGGGCAGAGAAGTTTTATTCTTTTTCTTCTTTTTAGTTTGTATGATTGGCTTGAATTCTTTCTCGTCTTCTTCTTCTTCATCTTTGATTTCATCTCCACATGGTGTATACTCGCTGGAATCATTAGAAAGATCTGATAGAAATGGAGCAGCATCTTGAATTTCCATCATTGAGATACGATCCGTTGATGGTTCATCCTTTATTTCGAGCTTTATTGCAAAAATTTAATAATATGTACATTTGAATTTCAAAAACAAGAATTACATACACATCTATTATGCTATAAATCTTGAATTGGTGAAAAAGATATTAAACACTTTCAACAGCCCTATTATGGTTATCAAATATCAACACGATATTTCATAGTATTTGATAAGTATCAACAAAATGGAGTAGTCATTATTATTGTGATCATTTATCACACTAATACTAGTTTTAGATCCATTGTGAATAGTTCTATCGACAAGCTTGATTGTCAAAAATGTAGCTAAACATCAAATTTTCTATAAAACACAAATTCTTGGTTGACAAATGCATTAAATACTAAAATACAATTTATAAAGTTAATTTAAGTTAAGTTAAGTCTGATAGTTAAGAGAGCTTTTCCGTTCGCCGATTGAAAATAAATACATATATGTACATATGTACATACATATAATAATGAGAAAAAAGATTTTAAAAAGGAAATTTCTGAGGTAGGATTGTTTTTTAAAGACAATTATGATGAGGAAGAAAGCCAAGGAAAGGAAATCGCTAGTTCTGGATGTTCCTCCATCAACCTTAACAATTTTTTTTTATAAATCCACTTCTTAATAAATGAAATATGTTAAAGAACCCAAATTTTATTTAAGAAAACAACTTAAAAATAATACTAAAAGCATATTATGAACGTCAAACGGAAAATTCACGATAAAATTGATCAGTATTCTCAATGGAGTTAAAATTATTAATATGTACAAATACCAAATTTTCAATTAATTGATAAAAGTTATCCTCTATGACAATAAATATTCGAAAGCCGTAATAGGGCAGTTAGTTTTCTGACATTTATTCTCTCATATTCTCTGATTTAGCTCGTGGACTTGGTCGATTTTGTGGCGCATGAGGTTCTAAATCAATCGTCGTTTTTTCTTTACAATAATTTCTTTTAGACTCAAATTAGCTTTTTGTGGCGTTTCGTCCTGGCGATAAGTTGACTAGTGGGAGCGTTGTCAATATGCCATTTTTTTTAAATTGACTTCATCTTACATCGATTTTTTCAATAAAATCCAATGTAAACTATATCCAACCAAGACTAAAAACATTAAATAGTCATTAATGCTGGAAATAATAAATTACTCAAGCACTATTCTTGATGTGAACATTTTTCCTTCGCTCTGTTTTTTAGCAAGTATACGGATTGAAAGACCTTTCCGACTTTTTCAGACTATTTTTGCTTTACATCTTGTGCAAATATGTGTTTGAGATTGAACTTACCAATTAAATCAAATTTGCGAGAAGACTTATCACTAATCTTATTGAACTTATACATAAATTTATCAAAAAAGTGCTATTGTTTTATGGTACTGAAGAAAAACAGTAGAAAATAACCGTTAGGTAATTAAATTATTGTTTGCTGACTAGTAAGAAAAAAAAATAAGATTTATAAAAACGTACTTCACGTAAGATATACACGCTCAAACCGATGGTTTTCCGAAAGAGACAAAATGATTTTATTCTTCAATACTCAATATGAAAAAACACAAAATATTTTAAATCTTATAAAACCCTTATTTATATTCCTTGCCTAACTGTGAAACATTATATACTTTTTATTAATTTAAACAGAAAACATGACTTCTATTTTATTCATAGGTATTTTGCGGAATTTTCATTAATACAAATTTATTGACGCTGTTGTAATCTCTTTTTTTTAATTGAACGCTAAACTGAAGCTGAAACCTATAACTGGAGGAACATTTTTATTATCTACAACTACCTGTTTTGTCGTGATATGATATAGCCCGAATAGATTTCTAACGCAAGTAACACAAAACTACAAGTGAAGTACCAATTGTAGGATGGGTTAGTTTTACAAGCGTAGATTATTGCCGTAAAACCGTACATTTATAGAAAATAAAAACTCGTATTCGGTTTCACATGAGCTGTAGCATAAAACCAATTATACTTATACGATAGTGAGGAAATCTGAAGAAAACATGGCCCACTTCTTCCAACTAAATCCTTAGAATGTAAGCAAAATTGAAAGACCCACAGTTGAAAACTATTTTAGGCAGATAAGACAGAAAACAGAATAGTTTTTTAACCGATAGTTTTACCAAGAAAGGAATAAACCGAATTTAAGGTACTCCTATCCTGTTTTGATAAAGTAAGCCTTAATTTGGCACATACCATATGCATATTAATATACTTGTATAGATATATATAATACAATTGATTCAATTATACCTTTTCAGAACCATAAATATCTTTCAATTTCGAGTCATTGGTTTGACAAAGATTGCGAAAATCATAAGAGATATTTAGGGATAATAAACATTGTTCACAAATTTTCCTTGGCAAATCATCACGCACTTCTATCTGCAATAGATTCCAATAAGTAGAGATATACAAAATAATTTTTTAAAGTTACTTTTATTCCACCGCAAAGTTCAATCTTTTCAATAATTAAGTTTGTTTCGGGGAATTCCTTGAAAAGAGTCTCCATTACAGAGTCTTCGTCTGGAACCAAACAAATTCTACAAGAATCTACTGAATTCATTTTCTTTACTTTTGCTTTCAATAAATAATATTTCGGAAATTTGTTTTGAGAATTTTTGTATAAATTTAACAATTTCAAATAGAAACAAAAATAATCGGTGAGCGTGAAAAATTGAGCTGTTGACGTTTGTCATCTAGATCTGTTCGTTTTAGTTTTTATCTTAAAAAAAAAAAAACAAGGTCCCAGGCTAGCCAACTGGTGCCTTCATTGATTTTTATTTGTAGTACATCACTGGAACTCGAAACATTTCAAATACATTCTTGCTACATTTTTATAATAGGTGTGTTTTTTTTGCAAGTCCATATAGAATTGTAAAAAAAAACGACATCGGGACTAAGCGCTTTACATGCAAATGCAACAACTACTTAAATCTATACAGAGTTAGCTAAGACCAGATAATTATCGAGAGTTACAGCCCGATTCTCCCCCTTGTGAGGAGTCACAAGTCACAAGCTCTTGTGACTATTCCTTGTGAGGATTGTTGTGACTCGATAACATTTTGGTATTCTCCCCCTAATCGTCACAAGAAAGCTCACAACGAGACTCACCACAGCATGGTGAGATTTTTAAGTGTCATTATTTGAACAGCTGATTATTGAAAACGAAAAAATTACTTTATAAATGTATTGTTTTGGAGAGCGAATGGATCATTTGTATCTCTCAGAGTTTTTAAATGCCGTCGGCGCTGCAAATTTTTTGATACTATTAGGCTAGTCGCGCACTGGCAACTGTGATCGAAATCAAACAGTTTAATAACCAGTTGAAAGATAACCGCACACTGGCAACTCTTTACTCACGCTCGCACTCTTTTCTCTCTTGCACCTATAAAAAACAGCTCAACTGATGCGAGGCAATCGTTTAGTTTGTGTCAAAACACAAACTTTTTAGTTTCGAGAATCGAGTTGCTCTAAGTGCGCGGTGTCCCATATAAGCCCATATGTTTCATTTTAGCAACCAAACAGTTGCGAAACTAAAAATTGATAGTGCGCGCCTGGCCTTAGTTTTTTAAAAAAATGTTTGTTTATGTAAAAATGTTATTTTTCATTTTCGTGGGAAAGATCAGCAATTAATAATTATATTCACTAGAACAAAGTCCACTTCCATTTTTGTGTACTCACAATTATTCACAAATCTTTCCTACAAAATATACTGAATGTCAGTCCAAGAAACTTAAAAATTTATGAGTTGTGACCTGCTCTGAAGGAGATCACAGTTTCGATTGTTTTTGTGACTCTCACAAGTTGTGACTGAGCGGCAGAATCCGAAAAAGTCACAAAATCAATTTCACCTCTTCTTGTGACTTGTGAGGTATCACTGACTTTGGGGAGAATCGGCCTGTTAATCTAAGGCTAGTCGCGCACTGGCAACTGTGATCGAAATCAAACAGTTTAATCACCAGTTGAAAGAGAACCGCACACTGGCAACTCTTTACTCACGCTCGCACTCTTTTCTCTCTTGCACCTATATAAAACAGCTCAACTGATGCGAGGCAATCGTTTAGTTTGTGTCAAAACACAAACAGGCGAATCTATAAACAAATCTTAAAGGTTACTTAACTTTAAAATACCTCTAAGCAGCTCTTAAGTATGAAATCGGTATCTATAATCAATTTTCACATTTAAGTAACGTTACTTAAAGGCCTCTTAACTTAAACGCCATCAACCGCGTTTAAGGGTCACTTAAAGGCATTTTAAAATGTATTCTGACATCTCGATTGTCATCTTTGAAATTTTGAAGTTTCAAATTGTGAGTTTGTAGGTATTGTTTGTTGTTATATTAAATTAGAACCTTAAAGTGCAACGATTTAAGAAACATACAATTTGTATTGATTAAAGTATGTGTACGCGCAAAGAAATTTCGTCCACGCTTCCCTCTTATCCTTTGAAGTGTTTGTATCGACACTTTCTTCCTCGTTGTTGGAAGAGAATAGGCGTTTTCCTAAATGCAGTGTTGCAGCGCATCGTGGATTTTGATGCCCTTGCAACGTTTTTCTTCACTCTGAAATTTACTTTTACAATTCATTAAAAAAAAACTATAAAATTTAGAATTCGTATTTAATAACGTTATTTTATTGAAGCAAGTGAATAAAAAAAACATCAAAATTCATGATGCGCTGCAACACTGCATTAAGGAAAACGCCCAATCTGTGCATAAAATAATTCTGTTTTGTAGTGTATTATTGCAAATTTTAAAATAAAAAAGTTTCCTTGTAGGAGGCATCCCAATTTTCAGATCTTTTTCTTTTATTTGTGGCGGCGGGTGTTGGTGTGTGTTCGATAGCCATTTTTTTTTTTGATTTCACAAATAAAAAAATGTGTCTTCCAATTATTTACTGAAAGAAGGTGTCACAAAACAGCTGTGTTGTATAAAATGAAGCAGCATTTGTTTTTTTTCTGTACTAGATTTTCACATTCTCTTACGTTACGTGACACAACCATTGTTTAGTTAAGTACCAATGAAAAATCGATTATAGATACGAATTGAAGTTTCGTCATTTAAAGCCAAATTAAATATTTAAGTATGCTTAACTAAATAACCTCTAAGATGCATTTTAAGAAAATCTTATAGATACGGCTGAAACTTTTTAGTTTCGAGAATCGAGTTGCTCTAAGTGCGCGGTGTCCCATATAAGCCCATATGTTTCATTTTAGCAACTAAACAGTTGCGAAACTAAAAATTGAATGTGTGCGCCTAGCCTAAGGCTAGGCGCACACATTCAATTTTTAGTTTCGCAACTGCTTAGTTCGAGCAGCTAAAAAGTTTTTGTTTTGACACAAACTAAACGATTGCCTAAAATGAGTTCAATATTTTGTGTAACATATAATTATATGCACCTCCGCGGACATTCAACCAAATAGTTCATCTGTTTTCTATAAGCAACCAAGCAATTGTGCAACTAAAAATTGAATGTGCGCGGCTAGCCATAGAAAACAGATGAACTATTTAGTTGAATGTCCGCGTAGATGCATATAATTATATGTTACACAAAATAGCGAACTCATTTTAGGCAATCGTTTAGTTTGTGTCAAAACACAAACTTTTTAGTTGCTCGAACCAAGCAGTTGCGAAACTAAAAATTGAATGTGCGCGCCTAGCCTAACTCAATCGCCGAATTCTGTAACATCAGTGAATATATTTCATAAGCATAACCGACCCGATAAAACTCTGCTTCGGTTTATAATAATAAATTTTAAAAACACCCGGTTTTCTATTTTAAACAAAAACAGCCGTATCTATAAGATTTTCTTAAACTGCATCTTAGAGGTTATTTAGTTAAGCATACTTAAATATTTAATTTGGCTTTAAATGACGATACTTCAATTCGTATCTATAATCGATTTTTCATTGGTACTTAACTAAACAATGGCAGCCGTATCTATAAGATTTTCTTAAACTGCATCTTAGAGGTTATTTAGTTAAGCATACTTAAATATTTAATTTGGCTTTAAATGACGAAACTTCAATTCGTATCTATAATCGATTTTTCATTGGTACTTAACTAAACAATGGTTGTGTCACGTAACGTAAGAGAATGTGAAAATCTAGTACAGAAAAAAAACAAATGCTGCTTCATTTTATACAACACAGCTGTTTTGTGACACCTTCTTTCAGTAAATAATTGGAAGACACATTTTTTTATTTGTGAAATCAAAAAAAAAATGGCTATCGAACACACACTAACACCCGCCGCCACAAATAAAAGAAAAAGATCTGAAAATTGGGATGCCTCCTACAAGGAAACTTTTTTATTTTAAAATTTGCAATAATACACTACAAAACAGAATTATTTTATGCACAGATTGGGCGTTTTCCTAAATGCAGTGTTGCAGCGCATCATGAATTTTGATGTTTTTTTTATTCACTTGCTTCAATAAAATAACGTTATTAAATACGAATTTTTTTTTTAATGAATTGTAAAAGTAAATTTCAGAGTGAAGAAAAACGTTGCAAGGGCATCAAAATCCACGATGCGCTGCAACACTGCATTTAAGAAAACGCCTATTCTCTTCCAACAACGAGGAAGAAAGTGTCGATACAAACACTTCAAAGGCTAAGAGGGAAGCGTGGACGAAATTTCTTTGCGCGTACACATACTTTAATCAATACAAATTTTATGTTTCTTAAATCGTTGCACTTTATAGTTCTAATATAATATCACAACAAACAATACCTACAAACTCACAATTTGAAACTTCAAAATTTCAAAGATGACAATCGAGATGTCAAAATACATTTTAAAATGCCTTTAAGTGACCCTTAAACGCGGTTGATGGCGTTTAAGTTAAGAGGCCTTTAAGTAACGTTACTTAAATGTGAAAATTGATTATAGATACCGATTTCATACTTAAGAGCTGCTTAGAGGTATTTTAAAGTTAAGTAACCTTTAAGATTTGTTTATAGATTCGCCTGTGGTTGTGTCACGTAACGTAAAAGAATGTGAAAATCTAGTACAGAAAAAAAACAAATGCTGCTTCATTTTATACAACACAGCTGTTTTGTGACACCTTCTTTCAGTAAATAATTGGAAGACACATTTTTTTATTTGTAAAATCAAAAAAAAAATGGCTATCAAACACACACCCAAACACGGCGCCACAAATAAAAGAAAAAGATCTGAAAATTGGGATGCCTCCTACAAGGAAACTTTTTTATTTTAAAATTTGCAATAAGACACTACAAAACAGAATTATTTTATTCACAGATTGGGCGTTTTCCTAAATGCAGTGTTGCAGCGCATCATGAATTTTGATGCTTTTTTTTATTCACTTGCTTCAATAAAATAACGTTATTAAATACGAATTCTAAATTTTAGAGTTTTTTTTTAATGAATTGTAAAAGTAAATTTCAGAGTGAAGAAAAACGTTGCAAGGGCATCAAAATCCACGATGCGCTGCAACACTGCATTTAGGAAAACGCCTATTCTCTTCCAACAACGATGAAGAAAGTGTCGATACAAACACTTCAAAGGAAGCGTGGACGAAATTTCTTTGCGCGTACACATACTTTATAATCAATACAAATTTTATGTTTCTTAAATCTTTGCACTTTATAGTTCTAATATAATAACACAACAAACAATACCTACAAACTCACAATTTGAAACTTCAAAATTTCAAAGATGACAATCGAGATGTCAAAATACATTTTAAAATGCCTTTAAGTGACCCTTAAACGCGGTTGATGGCGTTTAAGTTACGAGGCCTTTAAGTAACGTTACTTAAATGTGAAAATTGATTATAGATACCGATTTCATACTTAAGAGCTGCTTAGAGGTATTTTAAAGTTAAGTAACCTTTAAGATTTGTTTATAGATTCGCCTGAAACTGTTTTTTTTTTTAATTGAAATACATACAACATTTCGACGTTGTTCAAGAGATGGACATGAATCCATGATGTTTCCTATCAGTTTTAATGCTCTGTTCTGAATTCTATCTAATAAGTGGAAAGACGTTTGTGCTGCACCTGCCCAAAAATGTGAGTTAAAATCAAGTTTTGGACGTATAAACGCCTTATAAATGGCACAGGAATCCGAAGGGGTGAAAAATTTCTTACATCGATTTAAAATTTCGAAGCATTTAGCAGCATTTTTGGCGGTCTCGAGAATGTAGTCATTCCAACGAAGATCGTCGTTGACACATTTGAGCCTAATACTACGTTTTCACCAAAGGTAAATCCGGGATTTAAGTGGATTTACCATAAATCTCCTTTAAATCTCGTAGATTTACCATACAAATATAAATCACCTCAAATGAAGATTTAAAATAAATCTCCTTGAAATCTTCTCGCAATCAGAAGATTTGCAAAACAAACAAACCTTATTTTGTAGAACGCACCTATGAACACCCACTTTCTTCATTGACAATCAACACAAAATAGAAATATCTGTTTTTTTTCCTGTTTACTACCCAATGCAATTTTTTTTCGCTTGTCCAAATTGACAATTGAATGACAAGACAGAGTGAAAACGTCAAATAAATCTCATTTTCTTTGGTGAAAACACTTCAGGATTTATTCTAAATCTCTTGCCTTAAATCTCGGATTTATTTTTGGTGAAAACGTAGTATAATACTACGTTTTCACCAAGAGTAAATCCGCTAGAGATTTAAAATAAATCTTGAAGTGTTTTCACCAAAGAAATTGAGATTTATTTGACGTTTTCACTCTGTCTTGTCATTCAATTGTCAATTTGGGCAAGAGAAAAAAAAATTGCAATTGGATAGTAAACAGGAAAAAAACAGATATTTCTATTTTGTGTTGAAGAAAGGTGCGTTCATAGGTGCGTTCTACAAAATAAGGTTTGTTTGTTTTGCAAATCTTCTGATTGTGAGAAGATTTCAAGGAGATTTATTTTAAATCTTCATTTGAGGTGATTTATATTTGTATGGTAAATCTACGAGATTTAAAGGAGATTTATGGTAAATCCACTTAAATCCCGGATTTACCTTTGGTGAAAACGTAGTATAACTCAATCGCCGAATTCTGTAACATCAGTGAATATATTTCATAAGCATAACCGACCCGACAAAACTCTGCTTATATATGAACCAACCATTTTGTTCCGTGACGTTTTTCCTAAAGAGAAATGTCAAAATAAAGCAAACAAACAGTTTTGAGTGTTTTGTGGATGTGCGTGGTCTGGAAAGTGAACACGCTTCATACTTCAAGATCAATAATTAATTTAATTTTTTGTATATTTTGTAAATAATATTGCATTAAATACAAATATGGAGAAGAGTGTTCTTAGATCCTCGTCGGTTACTCCAGGCCCAGGAAGCAAAAGCCAAGAAGCTGTTTGTGATTTAAAGTCAAAGATCCCAGAAATTGACAACATTTTTAATGTTCTTGGCCGAATTGGAAATGGAACTTTCAGTACAGTGCTTCTTGCTACATTAAAGAAGGATCATGGCCAACAGCACAAACATCGTAGAAAGTACGCCATTAAACATCATGTACCGACTAGTCATCCAGACCGAATTATCAAGGAGTTAAAGTGCATGACTGAGATTGGTGGAAAAGAAAATGTTGTCGGAATCTACTGCAGTATCCGGCATAATGAATCGGTTGCATTTGTTATGCCATACTTGCCGCATGATAGGTTCCACGATTTTTACGACAAAATGCCACTTGAGGAAATTCAGTGCTTTATAAAGAATCTTCTCATTGCTCTGCGTCGAGTACACAAATTCAATGTCATCCATAGAGACGTTAAACCCAGTAACTTTTTATACAATCGGCATTCTCGCCAATTCCTTTTAGTCGACTTTGGACTGGCCCAAGAAATTGCTCCGAAAACAGTAAAAGTAAAAAGACGGGATTGTGATTTGGATGATGACAGAAATCCAACCCCAGATGAAGCAAGCAGTGCAAAGCGCCTTCGTTGTTCCGAGCAAACGGAATCACCGACTACACCATTTAAAATGCCTCTACGACAACTCAACGTCATCACGACACCGACGAAGAATTTAAATAATGATGGTCAGCTTCAATCACCTCTTAGTAGACAAGTTAAATCAGTTCTTTTGGGCGTTAGTCTAACTGACCGTTTGCAACAAAGACATAAGAACAACATCGGACTGCTTAAAGCAGAAAACGTTGCAACACCACCACCATCGAGCGAAAGCAGTCGAACACCGCAATACAGTACAAACCGCAAATTGAATTCAAAGTGTTATTGCTATGGAAAACCACAGATCTGCAATATCTGTTTGATAAAAAAAGAAGTTCATGCATCTCGCGCTGGAACACCTGGTTACCGCTCGCCGGAAGTGTTGTTGAAGTACCCCGATCAATCGACTGCTGTTGATATTTGGGCGGTAGGAGTGATTCTACTATCCATACTCTCATCCGTTTATCCGTTCTTCAAAGCACCCGATGATTATGTTGCTCTTGCTGAAATGGTAACTATTTTCGGTGACAAAGCAATTCGTAAGACTGCTTTTGCTTTGGGACGTCTTGTGACACTAAGCCATTGGACCAAACCGCTTGACTTGCGGAAACTTTGTGTTCGACTTCGCAATCATAAGAAAATTGGTTGGGCCTCCGAATTGGAAACGAAATATACGACCGTAGATGGCAGCAAGTCTGAGGTCTGCATGAATTGTGAGCAGATATTTTACAACTGTTTATGTAAAGACTCGCAGTTTAAGTCTCAAGAACTCCTACGCAATGATACCTTCCCCATGAGCGCATATGATTTGTTATACAAATTGTTGGAACTAAATCCGTACAAACGTATTTCAGCTGAGGAAGCTTTAGAGCATCCTTTCTTCCAAGCTGTCGATGCTACCCAATAGCCGGATTAAATTTTATAAGGTTTCACTTTGAATATGGTGCTGGTGGACATCAATTCGTTTTAATATATTTTGTAGTATATTTGCAAGTAAAATAGTATAAGAGATTATTAAGCTAATAAAAAACGTTGCTTGATATCTGTACACAAGAAAATGTCTGGTTTTATCATTTTGTACCATAGCTTATTACTGAAGCCAAAAAGGGGCAGTAAATATTCACACATGTATGTATAAAATTAGAGATGCCGCGAATATTCGGCCACTATTCGGCATTCGGCCTATTTTTTTGATATTCGGTATTCGGCCGAATAGTTCACAACATTCGGCCGAATACCGAATATTCGCCCATGTTCTGCATTTCACTTATTGTGAATTCGAGCAACAGAAGTGAATTTTGATGTTCTGCATTCCGCATAAAATGACTTTTGTGATTTGTTCATTCCGAATGTGAAATGTTGGTGTTCTGAATTTCACCCGAAATGAAGTTTGTGAATTGAGTTTTCGGAGATGAAAATTCGTGTTCTACATTTCGAATACATAGCGTTTTACGGTGAATTCAATTCACTTAGTTTTATTTGGTGAAATTGATAAACGTGTAAATAAAGATTTGAAATTTTGATTGATTGATTTTGATTTGATTGATTAATAAATTGTTGTTTACAAGAAAATACAAAAGAGCTCCCGACAAGAAAAAGTTGTGTTGCAATTTGTGAAATAAGAAGGAAGAAATTTTGTGTTAAGGGAATTGAAGTCGATTTTATTAAGGGATTTATTTCAAAAATGTAAACAAATGTCTCTTCGCTTAGTCTGAAGCTTCTTTTGAAACTACAAACAATTCAAATATGACCATGTTAATTTATTCCCCATTTTTTACTTACGCTGCTTCTGGAAGATCTAAAATTATGGCTTTACTACGTAAAACTTTTCCACAAACTCTCTATCATTGATTTTCGTCCCTTCTACCACTTATTAATAATAATTCTGAATCTATTTTCGTTATGCACAAGAAACAATGTTTTAATAAATGATGCCAATTGTCTTTCAGCTGATTTTGACATTTCACAAATAAATTCGGAGTGAATTGAATTCACTCGGAATGTAGAACATGCCTTTTCATTTTAAGTGAAATTGAAATTCGTTTTCAATTCACTTTCACTCGGAATACAGAACATGGGTGAATAAATGAAGAATAAAAAAAGATTTATTATCTTACAAAAAATGTTGTATTTTTATTAAATTTTTTTATTTTAGTATTTAAAATCTACTAATGGTAAGTTGTGGTGAATAAAAACAGCTTTTTCAGCATTCGTTGGTAGCATTTGCGTTTTATGTAACGTCTATATTCGAAATCAATTACGGCTTCTGCAAATAACCTCTCACTAATTTACTAGTACCAGGAGACGAGAGGTAGATTTCAGCAAATGTTGTCAAATTGGGAAACAGTTTTGTATTTGCTGACCACCACTTGTAAGGGTTTGCTATCCGATCTTGGATACAAGTTCTTAAAAAAAATCTATTTTGTTTTCAATGGCAGTTTTTTCAACATCTTTATCATCTTGTCTATAGCAACTCCCTCAAAACATTCCCAGAGACTCCTCGTCAAAAGTCACGTAGGAGATAGATACACAACACATCGTTTCGTTGGCCGAATGTTCGGCTGCCAAATATTCGGTATTCGGCCGACGAGTGTGACCGAATATTCGGTATTCGGCCGAGTCACAATTCGCGGCATCTCTATATAAAATATTGGTGGTGCTATCAGATCATGGTGATTTCAATGCCATCCACACCAAAAAGTGACGGCCGATGCATTGACTTTTTGGCATCCATGTCCATTCAGGGTCGAAAAACAACTTTCTAAAATTAGTTTCCCAGTTTATCAGTAAAACATAAAAATTGATTTTTAAGTTTACCCAGCTGGATACCTACTTTTATCCATAACATAATCATAAATCATAACATAGATTTACTTCGGTCTAAATTTGGTAAAAACTTAATTGCGATAAAGATTTTCGTTTGCAAAGTTGTTTAAGTAATAAGGCGGAATCCTTATTTTGGCACACAATTCGGAATTTTAAATTTAGATGATTTCGAAAAGGTAATCGCCAACCGACTACGTTAATAGATTGAGCTACAAAAAATTTCGTCTGATTTCTTTAACAAATGCAAAAAAATCGTTGTTTTTTTAAATGATTTTTATTTGTAAAAAAAAATTTAGTTCGCCAATCTTCGGTTCATAATAATAAATTTTAAAAACAATCATTAACCCGTTTTTCATTTTTAAACAAAAACTGTTTTTTTTTTTTTTTTTATCCAAATACATGAAACATTTCGACGTTGTTCAAGAGATGGACATGAATCCATGATGTTTCCTATCAGTTTTAATGCTCTGTTCTGAATTCTATCTAATAAGTGGAAAGACGTTCGTGCTGCACCTGCCCAAAGATGTGAGTTAAACTCGAGTCATTCCAACGAAGATCGTCGTTAACACAAATAGCGACTATTGAGAGCTTTTCGGTTTCTTCAATTCAAGTGCCATTCAAGGACAATGGCGTAAGGGGTACATTTTGCTTTAATGACAATAGACAGCGTTGAGTTTTTCTAAGCAATCACTGTTAGAAATGTTTCACTCTTCGGTGGGATATACCATCAGATCACCAATGGAACGATTGCTGCGAAAGCCGTATTGCCGGTCATTTAGAAGCTTTCGATATTCGAGATATTTCTCGAGATGATGATTTATCAGCGATTCCATGACCTTGGAAGGAAGGAACATAAGTGCAATTGGTCGATAGGAGGAGGGGGAGGAAGGGTCTTCTTTTTTAGGAACAGGCTGAACACATGCAGTTTTCCATCTTCTAGTGAAGATTCCAGAACAGTAGGAGCGATGGAAAAGCTTACGCAATGGTTTTGCCAGCGATAATGAACACTTTTTCAAAAGGGTATACCATCATGACCAACAGATTTTTTTATATCAAAATCTCGAAGGGCTCTTGCAACTGTACGAGTTCTGAAATATACCTGTCCCATTGAATGATTTAGGTTCTCAAGTACAGGGGGGCCATGTTGCTATCAGGCTACGTAGAGTTAGCAGCAAAATGATTGCAGCTCATTTGCCTTATCTAAGGAGCTAGTTACCGAGTTGTCATTGTAGATGAGCGTTGGAACCGAAGATGAAGTTGAATTTTTTACAATCTGGACAAATGACCAGAAGTTTCTACTGCCTTTCGGAAATTGGAGGATTTTTTGCCTTCATTTCTGGTCACGTAAGAATTTGGTTCATTTTATAACAGCGTTGCTATGGTTTATGACTTGTTTATAATTTATCCGATTTTCTTCAGTTGGGGTGGCTTTGTAAGAATGGAAACTTGCTTCTAATATTTTTTTTTTTTAATTTTGAAATGCAATATTATTCGTACTTTATGGCAATTTTTGCATTTAACACTTAATTTGAAACGATTAACCCGATAATCAAAAAATGGTTCTATGGGAGATACGATAACTAATCATTTTCCAGAATAAATTTTTAACAAACTTAGATTTCGATAAAAATAATTTATTAAATTTAAATTTTTTTTTTTCAAAATTGTGCTGGTGGTTGAAAAAGAAACAATGAGATTTTTCAATGAATACAAAAAATGTACAGGTACGGTAAGGTTCTGCCTCAATTTTGATGAAAATATCGAATTACATTTTTTTACGAGTCCATTATTTTCCCTAGAACTTATATGTATATGTATACATAGTACATACTTTTATCGCAAATACAAAATTAAAAAGGTTCCTATTCGACGAATGTAACTATGATAAAAGAATGTATCGTGGATTGTACATTGAACATTATATTGTACTTTGACTTGTTTGAAAAAGAACACAAAAAACCCGAAGTACCGCAAGGTTTCTGCCTATAATACATTATACATAATCCCATAATTATTTCCCATTTTTTTTTATGTTTCTATATTTATAGAAAATAAAGAACCGTTGATTATGTATTAACAATATGTAATAGGGTGATTTTTGAGCCGAATAACTTTAAGTTCAAATAAAACATGAAATTTGCTATATTTCACAGATTATTTTATGGTATTAATGTCTGAATATGGGTTTCGGTATGTGGCCGCCACGACCGGCAAAACAATAGCTTAATATGAACATCCCAAAATCATAAATCAAAAATAAAATTATAATAATATTAATATTAAATATACAAAGCACAAAGCTTTTCATTTCTTTCCCTTTATTCTTGTTGTTGACATGACGAAAGCAACTCTTCCTTAGTCCCTTTATTTTGGTGAGAATCAATCCTTTCTTTCTTATTGTTATTATTATTATGCCTACGCACGCTGAAGCAAAAACTAATACAAAAATCGTTATAGAAATAGGTAAGGTACTTTAATGTTTATAAAATGGTAAAATATATTTAATATTTAATTTATACAAATTAGTTGACATATGTACATATGGGCATATCCCAAAAACTTAATATTCAAGGTAATTGGATAAAAATCTTACTTGCATTATCTATATTGCCTTCAAATAAAATCCCTCCTTTGTTAAAGTATTGAATGTAGGTGTCTTCACGCATTAACTACATAAAAACAACATTAATTTCATTCTAAGTAGCAAAAAAAAAAAGAAATAACAAAAAAATCTTTAAATTTACCATGTAATTTGCATAAAACTTTATATTCTTAATTTTTTTGACATTTTTGAATCATTCTCTTAATTCGGAAGTTAAATTTTATTATTACAAAGCTACATCTCCAATTTGCAGGAAAAAAAAAATTAAATTACTTTTTTAACTTTTTCAATATTGTTGAAATTAACAAATTTAAATGCATGCCGTCTTTATAAATCTAAAAATGGTAATGAATATTTGTAGTTGTCATCAAAACGAGCATTTGAGCTGAAGCCTATTCTTGTGCTATGAATATTTTTGATACAAGAGCATTTGAAAAATTGACTTTTCAAACGTAATTCGTATTTAAAAGGCAGTTTTTCAATGAGCACATGTATACTATTGTTTTCATAGAATTAATTATAGCTGTAATTATTTTCTCAAAACCCATAACTAACGAAAAAAATAGTCGCGTTAATTATAAATTCATATCTGAACTTTTATAGGCTTAACTATCTTAAAAACCCGAAGTAGTTATTAAATATCTACAAAAAAATGATTTTTACGCTACGAAGCACCTGACCTCGTGCAATGTAATCAATTTATATTTTTGTTTTGAAATTTTGTTCGAAACAATTTATGAAATTATCACTATAATAAATTAAAAAATAAATACATACAAATATACATTAAAATAAATATTTATTGCATTTTTTTGGGATTTTTGGTTCAACGGGCTGTGCCGTCGATTATAAATGAGTAACGCGGGTATTTTATTAGTTTTTAAACTCTCTCTAAATAGAATAACTAAAGGAAAATAGTGTGCCTACAAGTTGAAAAAAATTATGCCGGGATTAAATAAAAGTCAGGGAATAAGGAAAAATTTCTTTTATCAAATAAGAATAAAAAATGATAACTTAAATTAAAAAAAAATGGAAGAATATAAAATGTTTAAAATAATTTTTAACAGTTTTGCGAGTACGGCTTACAAATCTAATTCTTAAAAATGAACTATTTATACTATTAGAGAACTATAAAATACCCCCTCCCCCCCCCCCCCCCCAAATTGAAAACTTAGATATTTATAAATAAAAATTAAAATTTTACCACGAAAAAACCCGCAAATTTTATTTCTCTGTATTTACCCTGTAAAATTATAAAATATAGTATAACATCTTTGTATATAAAACTTTATAGTACTATCAAGAAGGCGAACGATTGTGGCGACATCTTAAGCATAGGGACAGTACTTGCTAGATTTGTCTGCTACATTTAATATTAAAATATTCTCGTTTTTACTGCTTGTTTTGTATATTATCTCTCCACTGTAAAATCGTGCGCTAATTTCAACGCCACCACCAGGATAGCGTTTGCAATACAAAATCACGCTCTATGATAATACTATAGGTTATATATACAAAGATAATACTTAACGCATTCATCATTAACTATTGACCTTGAGGATTGAAGACTTTCCCAGAACAAGTTTGACCACGTTGTTTCTAAGAAGTTTTGAGTTCTAAAGTGTCATCTTCTATTTGTATTTATTCAATGGTCTTACAATTTAATACTTAATTAGTTATGTGGTTATCAATGATATAACTTTCATCTTTTTTTATGGGAAAATTCAGTTTTGCTTCTCTCTGCTTATGCGTAATTGTGGCCAGATGTTGTTTCAACTCGCACACCCGGGAAAATTTTTTGTCGCACACATCACACCTGTAAATAAACATTTAAATTTTTTGTATAGTATGTGATCTCGTAGATCAAGAGATTTTTTCTAAATTTCGTTTGAATACTAATCTATTCCTTTTCACATTTTCCATGCCCCGAGTTTTCTTTTCAATGCTTAAATTTTTGAAAATATTCAAATATATATATTCTACTTCGTTAACTTTATACTTCTGATGCTCAAAATATCAAATATTTATGAAATTTTTGTTGAAGAGTTATCGATGTTGATTCTCATCCGCTCTGTTGGTCGTATTGTTGATTAAATGAAAGTATGATTGATTGATTTGCCACTCATCCACTAACAAATAATGATTAAATGAAAGATTATTTCATTTTCTTTTTCCCAACGTTTCGACCGTGGTTGCATTCTTCTTTAAGGGAGATCTTTATTTAAGTTATTAAACATAAGTAATAATGTGTTGGGCGGACATGATAAAAACTTACATGAAAACTGCTTGTTTAAAAATTTTTTTAAACAAAATAAATAGTTTGATTTAAACAGTTCAGAAGAAGTTTAGTCCAACTTGTGTCAAACTCTGGATGTGTTGTCAGAAACTAAAGAGCAGTAAACCGCTGAAATGTTTTTTGTGTCTTGTTTGCGGTTCATATTATTTTTGTTGTTAATTATGTGTAACGTATCTAGCGTGTAACGATCGGATGCGTGTTTGTTTGTGGTAAGGATTTCTAGTTCTTCAAAGTCCAGTTGGTGGGCAGTCTCAACGCTGTGCAAGATTGTTCAAATAGAACATAGTTATTAAATGTTATTATCAAACTTTGGACAACGTTTTTAAGAGAGATAATTTAATTTGATCGTAGTATCCCTTGGCGTAATGGTTGGAGCGTTGGACTTTCACGTCGTAGTTGAACATAGCAATTTATTTTAACATTACATACATATGTACGTACATATATATTTATGATTCTTTTGAACTGATTTGTCTTAATATTTAAAAAACAACTAAAACGACATTGAAATTAAACACTACTATAAAAACACTGAGGGGCCGTTCTCTGTATTTCGTTCCGAAAGTGAAATTTTCCCAAAACGAATAATTTAGTACTCCCTATTTCTAAAAAGAATTAAAATGTACTACTTTCGGATTAACAATTCTAAAAGTGGAATTATAGTACGTGGAAACTCTTTTCTGAAAATCAAAAGCATAGAAATACGAACAATTCATTTCTATAACTTATAACAAATGTGATGATGGAACGTGATAGTAACAATTTGAAAAAATGATATTAATTTAAAGGGAGTCTCAACCAAAAACGTGCACACCAAACAAAAACAGTTTGATATACTTGTGGAGTTCATGTTTGCTTATCCCGATTTGATTAAGGGACAACTAAAGAGCTTTGATGCAAAGCAAGCTTTGAATAACTTGTGGACAAAACTTGCATCAGAGTTGAATACGGAATGGCCACCGATGAGGGATGCAGTCGCCTGGGAAAAAGAAATTAAAAATTCAAAACTATTGTTGGAACAAACTAATAAAAAATATTTGTAGGTATGGGCAGATCAGTTCCAATGCTGTTTTCTATCGTTAAAGCGAAACCCTCCCCTTTTGCCGCTATCCATGAGCGGCACTTGCATTGAGGAAACTGAACAACTCTCTGTGCTCGGTATGTGCATTACAGACCACCTAGTATGGAATGATCACATATTCGACGTGGCCAAAAACGCTGCCAAGTGTTTAGGTTTCCTTAGACGTTGCAAGAAATTTTTTACCCCTTCTGATCTGGCTGTAATCTATAAGGCCTATATTCGTCCAAAGCTCGAGTACAATTCCCATATTTGGGCAGGTGCTCCAATAACACACTTGAGTCTCTTGGATAGAATCCAAAAAAGAGCTTTAAAAATGATAGGTGATAGAAGTATAACAGAAACATTTGAATCTCTCGAGCACCGACGCAATGTTTCTTGTCTTTCATTATTTTATAGTTACTTCTATAAGTAGTGTTCCAGCGAAATAGCCAGTTGCATTCCTCCCCTTAAACAATTTAACCGTAATACTCGCGCTTTTAGGAATGCTCATCAGTTTACCCTTGAGCCCAATTTCGGACGTACTGTTAAATACAGAGATTCTTTCTTTAGCCGGACTACACGCATGTGGAATGCTCTACCCAGCTCTATTTTTCCTTCCTATTGTAATCTTCAAAAATTTAAAACTAATGTGCATCGGTATCTCCTTTTAAACCCTTCCTTGTTTTCCTAACGCTCGCACTGTGTTAATCATTTTAAGGGTAGTAATAACCCCTTGAGTGCGCGCTAATTATAAAAAAAAAAATAAAGCTTATATATAAAGTCAAAATTGCAAAACAAAAATCAGACAAGCATTCCTGAAAAGATGGTGCTTCTTTCCGCCGGAATTCAATCAGCTCGTGTAAAAGTAGTAAGTACTCTTTCTCGAATATTTTACAGAGTACCAATTAAAAGTGGGACGAAAAGCACATCAAATAGGACTGTTTTCCTAAACGAAATACAGGTTAGGGCCCCAGGTCTCAACATGTATGCATACGTTTAGAGACTGTTATATCAAACCAGCATCCAGATTTATGCGAATATGCGTTTTAGTAGCCTTTTTAAATCTTTAGATAGATAAGCTGAAGAAGTATGTTTATATGTTTTGCAGTTTAAGTGAGCTTGCTTCCTTTTGCAGTGAAATTACATTAAATTCACATCTTTGTACATTCTTGTATGGAATATAAAATAATAAATATAAAGTAATTTACATCTATGGACCAACTGACTTCAATTGATTGTTCAATGGGTGGCTAAAAGTTCTGTTATCGTTGGGAACTGAGGTGAAATATTCGTAAACTGAGTTGAGTTGTCAAGCACAATATAATATTAATGCATTCAATTCTGTATAAGTTAATTTTGCATATGAAACCATAACATATGTCTTCGAATTCGTTTTATAAATCTTTTTAACGCAAAATTAATTTAAATCAAAAGGAATGAAAGAGTTTGTTTTGGAATTAGAGTTGTTTTAAAGCTTTTCAAGATGATCCCGAATCGAAAAGAAAAGGCTGTTCTCAGAGTATTTTGTAAAATTATTTTTGATTTCAGAAGCTCTCAGATGGATTGCAAAACAATAAGAAAAATTTTCTTTCATTTTTAGCGAATGTTTTAAAATTTTGTCAGCCAATTTAGTTAACACATACTTGAATTCAATCAAACTTACTCAAAACGTTTTTCCCCCGTATGCGTCAACATGTGATTTTTCAAAACATTCGAGTAGGTAAAAGATTTTCCACAAGTTTCGCATTTGAATGGTCGCTCATTTGTATGTATACGTTCATGTTTGATATTCGTGCTACGATCACCGAAAGTCCTATCGCAGTATTTGCACTTAAAAGGTCGATCCCCAGTATGTACCCTCATATGTCGATTGGTTTCTTGCTGGTTGGCGAATTTTTTGTGGCATATTCTAAAAAATGTACAATTTATATTTAAACATCAAGTAATAAAGCTAAGGTATGTACGAACTCGCAACTAAATGGTTTTTCAGAGTCGTGTCTCCTTCTGTGCATCGTCAATTGGTATACTGTTGGATAAACATTGCCACAAAGTTCGCAGATTTGATTATCTTTCGTTCTAGGCCTTCCTACCTTTCGTGAAGCAGAAGGAATTTTTTTTTCTTTTTTCTTTCTTGGTTCCCTTGGCAACTTTTTCTTTTTGACTTTTTTCGCATTTGATATTGATACATCACTGTCGGAATGGTTGGAACGTTCCGATAGAAGTAGATTTTCAAGTGTTCCCAAATCTTGAACATACTCAAAGTGCGGTTCGTCTTTAATTTCAACCTACAAAAGATATATAATCGAATATAATTAAATTTGAAACAACTTTCAATTCATTATACCTCTTCTGAATTTATAAATTGTTTAAGCTTTAAGTCGTTGGTCTGACAGAGGTCGCGAAATTCATAGGCAATGTTAAGCGATGTTACACACTTGTTACATACTTTTTTAGGTAGATCATCTCTTAGTTCAAGCTGAAAGAGATATTGTAAATGAATTAGCGATCAACATTTTGTTCGCTATAATAAAAACATAGGTACCTTTATGCCTCCACAAATTTCAATTTTGTTTAACAAAACGCTTTCTTCCAGTATCTCTGCAAAGGGCAGATCCATATCGCATCCTTCATCTACTTTGAGACAAACTCGACACGAATTTATTGAATGCATTTCGAATCTCCTAATGTTTCATTTGAAATAAAATGAATTGCTAATTGAATACACCATGAAGTACAAAAATCCTTTTAAATTTTCCTTTTTCAATAGAAAACAATAAATAAAATTTCTTTGAAGTTTACTTTATTTATGAATGAAAATGACCATTGAAATTTGACGTTAAACAAATTTCGAGTTCTGTTCGTTTTGTGTATAAAATAAAGGGGTCGTTCTCGTACTGTCCAAAAATTTTGAATTAAAACGAAAAAATCGAGGATTTCGCCGAGGACAACAGACACGTTGACTTTTAGGCTAGGCGCGCACATTCAATTTTTAGTTTCGCAACTGCTTGGTTCGAGCAACTAAAAAGTTTGGTTTTAAACAGCCTATTATTAAGGTATTAGTATGATACTACTTAACAATTTGCTAACTTTATAGTAGTTTACTACTTCATTTTTAATTTTAAACATTTTCTAAATAGTGTCGTACTAAAAGAATTTTCTTAATAAATTACTTATGAACACACCTAAAAGTAAGTACACGAACCTTTTTTTGATTTTTGCAAATGTCAAAGAGTCATATGAAGCTAGCACGATTTATAATAATAAATTAGGTATTCGATGATTTTAACTTTAATAAAAGGGTAGAGAAAGTATGATACTATATTCGATTAAAATTTCTAAATTCGTTGTTTTAACCTAGTATCATACTGAAACAGCTTTAGCATCTTACTAATTCAATTAGAATGTTGCGCCTTTTGTGTTTTCACACAAACTAAACGATTACCTAAATGAGTTCGTTATCTTGTGTAACATATAATTATATGCACCTGCGCGGACATTCAACCAAATAGTTCAGCTGTTTTCTATAAGCAACTAAACAGTTGTGCAACTAAAAATTGAATGTGCGCGCCTAGCCTAAATGAAATTTTTTCACAGATTTAAAAGAATTTGTTTTATAGTATGATTTTTTAAGAATTTTTCAATGAGAACGAATGAGAATTATGAATTATGAGTGATTTTTGTTTTGGAAAATCTTGTAAGACTTCCAAGTATTCTAAATATTATTCCATTTCAAATTGAAATTAAAATTTAGCTCAAGAATAAATCTGTGGCAACAAGGAAAAACGACATAAGTCAGTTCTTGCTACTTTTCAGGAGAGCGATTTGAATATTTGGTTTGCAATACAAATCAGGTAGAAGGCTTGTTTTTCTTTTGTCTGTAATTCCTTAACCGTTTGAGATAAAAATACGAAAAAAAATATGACAGACGGAATGGCTAATTGCGTATCGGATGGTATCAAAAACTCATTTTTGACATAAGTCGACTTACTGGCTGAACACAATGGAGACGGAGCTGCAACTGGAATAGCTGTCAAAATATTCAATACACGTAAATTCAATGTTATGCGCGAAACAGATTAAACCAGCAACAGCACCAGCATCGTCAACAGCAAACAGCACGCTGACCAGCAAAAATTTCTCAAACACATTGCCACCAGCAACGTCATTTCATCTGCTTGACATTTCATATGGAAAAAAAAGCTTTTCATTGTGGTGCCACTGAATATTGCAGTGGGAAAGTTGACAACACCGCACCAGCAACAGCAAATTTAGGACTTTGGCCTAACGACGCTGTTGGCGTTGCTGTTGCTGTTCTAATGTGTGTTGAACAATTGAAATACATTGGTTCTAAATTAATGGCGGCCGCTGTTGCTGTTGACGGTGCTGTTGCTGGTTCAATCTGTTCCGCGCTTTACGAACACAACACAACGCAACTGCAGTCGGTGCTGCAAGAGTTGGCGAACTTTTAACTTTTTCGTGCAGCATTTTTGACATTTCAAATTTTATATATCTGTCTGTGATTTTAAGTGTTGTTTTGTTGTATTGTGATTTCGTGGTTAAATTTTAATTAAAATAATGGACGAAAATCTTCAATTTCAGTGTCCATTTTATAGTTTCAATTACTTAAAATATTTAAAATTTGCCAAAGATTCAACACCTGACCCAACAAATGACAACAAAACATGAAAGCTGTACAGCCTCATTGTGGGCGCATAAAAAAAAGTACGTACGACACTTTTTGACAGCTCTTCCAGTTGCAGCTGCAGCTCCAGTTGCAGCATTCTATTGTGTTCAGCCAGTTATACCGCTTTTCCTTGTTGCCACATAATTTTGTTTGACATAATTTTAACTTGGCTAAATTTTGGAGAGAATTTTGTATGGGAGATAAAATTTAGCGCAATCTGGGTACTAGGCTTATAAGTATAAACTGAATAGAAAAAAACACTCCTGGAGGCCTCTCAGACAAGTACTGGACTATCAAAAATTAATTTGCTGTGCAAGTTGCCTGTATGTTTGGAAATTCTACATTTTTTTTATATTTATTTACCGATTTCAAGTGTGCGTTCCCTGAAAAAAATTGTATTAAAATATGTGAACGTCTCACGAAAATACTTTAATAATTATTTTTTTTATAGTCCAGCTGTCAAGCCACTTGTTTCACATCTTCCTTTTCTATACTATGCCAGTTGACGAGCAAGTTGCATTCTTCTAGTAAAAAGAATCGATTTATTGCAACTTGCTGGTCATTGCTTGCAAGTGTGGCCTAGAAAGAGAAATAAATTTAGACACTGGAAAATGGAATTTTATTCCATATTACAGCTGGTTGCTGGTCAAACGCAAAAATATATATGTACATACTTACTTTAGGCGGCTTTTTTTGTTTTGGTTATCATTTTTATCTTCGTCTCTTTTTTATATTTAATAATTGTCGTTTCAATGTTTTATTTTTCCAAAAGAATAATTAATACAACAATATATATATATTTTATGAATCGAAATAAACTCTCCGTGAGTAAGTCGCTGATTTAACCTTATCATTTATCTTCAAATGCCTATCAACATGACCTTTAGAACACTTATCAATTATCATTGGCTGATATATTGACCGTTGTTGCCTAAAATAGTGATAGCTGATAGTGATAAGACATACAATTCTTATAGAATAGTGTTGGCTTTTTGTTGGGGAACGTCATTTTAGCCAGTTTAACATTTAATCCAGTCCATTGCTTAATATTAATACATACTATTAACAAGGTTCGATCAACTATGGGTCTGCTAAATATAATTATTTTCTTCATCGATCCTCTTGGGATTATGCGAAAGTTGTTCTTTCGACCGGCTTTAAATCTCACTTCAAACATTTTTGATAATTTTCGTACAAAAACAAATAATGGAGTGGTCACATTAAAGGAACTTACCTTGCGTCTATTTATTGTTAGCTTTGCAGTTGCTTTAATTATCTGGAGTGCAGTTTTCCTTTATGTAGCTTTTTATTATACTTATATGCCAGCTATGACGCATATAAGACCAGTACACATGCAATTCAAGTGAGTAAAAGCACGAGCAAGTAGAGGCTTTGAGAACATGACAGTTTTTCATTATCTATTCCAGAACATGTTTGGATACAAGTGGACCATGTACTTTTCCGCACGCTCATGTGGCGCTAACAAAAAGGCAGCAACTTCTAATGGTTGGCCAGGCATACAGAGTATCTATAGAGATAGATATGCCCGAATCTCCTCAGAATCAAGAACTTGGAATGTTCATGGTTTGTGCTGAAATGCGTGACATTGAGTCTCTCCTTCGTGGACATTCCTGCCGTTCAGCTATGCTTCGATATAGATCTCCTCTCATTCGTACAATTTCTACCTGGGCACTCAGTCCGCTCTTCGTACTTGGTCTGAGGGAAGAATTCCAAAAAGTTCCTGTCGTAATTTTCTCACGATACCTTGAAGAGGGTCAGCATCCCATTACTGATGTCTATGTTGAGATACAATCGCACAAGATACAGTTCTACACCGTTACACTTCACATCAGTGCCGACTTCACAGGCCTACGTTATGTTATGTTCAACTTCCCTGGAATGTCTGCTCTTGTTGGTAAGCAATGGCTTCTACTGGCTTTTGATCCATTACCCATTCTGACCAAACAGATATTTTGTCATTTCTATTTCCATAGGCATCAGTTCTAATTTGTTCTTTATTATGATCGTATTCGTACTGAGTTGGTACCATTGGTCTGACACAACCTGGGTGAAGATACTCCAAGCTAAGTATATGCAACTGAGTCGTATTTCCATGTCCAGCAGTTCTTCAAGGCCGCGAGTGAAAGGCAAAAATGATTTCGCATCGCCAGCCCTTAGTGATAAGAGTATAGTCGATGACGATGAAATAAACTTTTTTGATGAAAAACCAATTAGTGATTCGGAGGAAATTGTTGAATTAAGCTCGTCACTGTCACCCATAACAGATGACTCGCCACAAAAAAAATTGCAAAAACGTCGCAAAGAAAAGGAGGCTTTTTCGAATTCATAAAAATAAACAAGCTATCATCACTAGAACATCAGTTGTAAAGCTATGATTTCAATTGCACAAAAACTGCAAAGCACAAGGATTCTTTTTTTCTATATACTTAATTCGCCGTTTAAACATTGAATTCAAGTTTTAGATTATAAGAACCTTTAAATTATTATGTATAAAGAATTTTCTTATCTATACGTTTATTGAATAGTTTTAATATTCATAGAAACAAGTTTTGTGATCATATCAAGAACAATGCTAAAAGCCTTTTTTTAGAGAAAATATTTTCTATACAAACTGAAAGAATAAATTGGATTAAACAGAATTGCTATTTTTTACTTTTGTATTTTAAATTAAATACTAATTTGGAGGGGGGATTCTATATTCATATTGAGCAATAATATTGTTATTGAAATATAAAAAAGTAATTAAACGGCTCCAGGAATGCCAATTGGTTTCTAAAACACTTTTCTAAACGTTAACCATCAATTTTGCTATTATTTTAGTAAAAGCGCTACCGGAATAAAGGCGAATAATTGAAAAGATTCTTTTGTTTCAAATATTCATCAATTTTGGTTGTCTGCCTCAGAACCTTAAGATAAAGTTTCCAATAATTATTTTCAACGATATGTAGGTGTTTCAGGCTCTCTAAGGAACGTTAAGGAAACGGCCGTGAAATCCAAGTTGAACTATACTCGTTTTTTTCTTATGAGACACATTTAGCAGTCGTTTCGACCTATCAAACGGCAAACATGAAGAGAGATAGTCTTAGAGGTTCTATCCCTTCCTAGTAAGAGGCAGTAACCCTGGAAAAATGTTTTGTTTTTGTTTTAAGGTGTAAGAGGCTGGGTATCGAACACAGAATATGCCGTAACAATCAGGTTTTAAAAGTTTACTAAAACATGCAATAAACTAAATTACTCGAGCGTGGGATGATATGGATTAAAAGCTATTTTGAAACAAAAACAGTGTGTAACAGTCTCAAAAAAATGTTGTATATGTAAAATTTTACATTGCTTATGCTTGAATTATATTAACTTTTAAGCTTTTGTTTCAGAATTTGATAAAAAAAATTAGCACTATTTTGCAATGCTCACCATTGCATATACACATATGCAATGTCTACATCTAACATGTTATATAATAATATTTAACTGTGGAATTGTTCTTCTGTTATACAATGAAATCCTAACGTTGGGATTTAGGATGTGGACGGTTAGGGGTTTTTCATCACTTTTAAGGCCTGATGATGGCCGGAAAGGGGTACACGGCAACGTGGCCGAAAAGGGTATTCTTTATTTTTTATAATATACTTACTTGTAGTGATGCTGTTTTTTACCGCAGATATTGCCGTCAAAAGAAACTAATTATTTTTATTTGCAAAGAAACAAAGGTTGTCTTTATTATTATTCAGAATCAGATTCGGATTTCGGTTCAGACTCGGACTTGAATTCATTCTTGTTTAAACTTACCAACTATTTATATTTACTTACATCTTAAGGTTATTTCACTTAAATTTTACTTCCTATTTCCTATAATTCTTTACTTCTTACATTATTAAATTAAAACTATGTCACTTAACCTACTTCCGGGTCATCAAAACAAAACAATTTACATTACCTTAATATATGACACACATATTATTATTTCCATGTGACACACATTTTCTTTTTATTATTTCTTAATGTGACATACATTTTCTTTTAATTATTATTGAATTGCGTCAGCATTTAGTGCATTCGCAAAGTTCATTTGGGTTTATTATTTGGCCGCAAACTTTCTGTTACAATTTTCTGATGACGCTTCAGTTATGCATTAACTGAATCGTCACCCAGATAATTGTTATTTTTTGTTTTGCATTGTGCACCAAGCAATCAAATGTTTGTTTATCATTTTGAATGCTATGGTGTTGACATTGGCCTTTAAACCTGAATGGGATTGGGGTGGGTCATGATTTGGTGTGAAATCATGAATAATGTTTCACACAACAAACACATTCCCCAATATCGTTACCGTAAACTAAACAATTGAAACAAATGCAACAAGTGTAATTCAACATTACCAATTAAAAACTGATTTGATTTCTACTTGGGTGATTTACTTCAGTAGAACCTATGTACAGTTACTTCCAAAATTGAGCGGAAACCAATAAGAAAATTATTATTTTTCCTCTTTTAAAAGAAACAGATATTAATTTTCAATGATTTTTTTTATTTAAATATTTAAGAACTGATAAAACGATAAACAGAACACTTTCCCAGAAGCTTTTTGGCTTATTCATATTATTGGTAGTGATCTGGAACTGTAACCGTTTTTTTCGATTAATCAACTAAATTAAAGGCTTTTTGCGGAGGACGCGCTGAACGCGTTCGGTTTACATTGGTCTTTTTATGATTGTCGCGATCTCCGACGCTAATTTTGGAACACTTGTTTTTGGATATTCTTTAATTTTCCGCACAATAAGCGCTTTATTGTATTGAGACAGAATTTTTGTTAGAGCTCTTGCAGCGCTTTTAAGTAGCAACGAAAGTAGCGGTAATTTTAGGATCATACGATTTTACGTTACTTACTAACAGGGTGTAGGGATGTTGAAGTGGGCTTTTTAGGTTAATTATATCATTTTTCCCCACGTTTCGCCGATTTTAGTGAATTCTCCAGGTTGTTAATCTTTAATGTACATTATATCGAACATTTATTGATATTACAAGTTTGGATTTTCTTATCTTGTGTCGATTTCCTTTACACATGAGAAATCAATTACTGTGTGAAGATTTCGATCTCTCGACAGATTTCACGTTCTTTTACACCAAAAAAATCGATTTTTTTTGACAGAGATCAAATCCTTCGAATCCGTATTTGAAGAGGGATTTACATGTATACGAAATACGCACACCAAAAGAAAAAAATTGACAAGGGATCGAAATCCCTAGTGACTAATGGAAATCGACCTTAATATTCGAACTTATAATAATTTTTATTGTTGTTTAAATGACATGATGTATGTTATGTATGTCAATACATTTTGATAAATTAAAGAGAAAACTATACTAAATAAATTAAGACACTGAGAATAGACACGACTTTGGATTTGGTGATAGTTATCTTCGGGATTCGTAACTAGTTTCAAATTAGAATGAAATTCTTGATTATTTGTTTCTTGTTGTTGCATTACTGTATATACTGATGACCTTTAACATTAAAAAAAAAAGTATTTTTTTATTTATTAAAAGCATGTCATTCATTTTATTCATACAAAAATATTATTACAAAGTATTGTGGTAGAATGAATGTAACCTTTACAATTTTACAACACTGCGAATGCTCTTGCCTTCGTGCATAAGATCGAAAGCTTTATTGATATCTTTTAGTTCCATATTGTGTGTAACGAACTCATCTACCATCAACTCATTAGCTAAGTATTCGTCGACTAATTTTGGAACTGAATCAACACTCTTCCATCCACCGAAAGCTGTACCCTTCCATGTGCGACCTACCACAAGTTGGAAGGGGCGTGTACTTATCTCTTGGCCAGATGCAGCAACACCGATTATGACTGACACACCCCACCCCTTATGTGTAGACTCGAGAGCAGCACGCATTGTATTTACATTCCCAATACATTCGAACGAATAATCAAACCCACCATCTAAAAGATCGACCAGAACATTTTGAATAGGACCCTTGCCTTCGTGATCCTTTGGATTGATAAAGTCAGTAATTCCGAATTTTTTTCCGATTTCAAATTTATTTGGATTAATGTCGATTCCGTAGATTTTCGATGCTCCGGCTTTTTTACATCCCATTGCAACTGCCAGACCAACTGCACCTAGGCCCCAAACTGCACAAATACTTCCGGGCTCGACCTGAAAAAGATGATAATGTAAATGAATAAGGAAAACACATTAAAACTAGCACCCTTATTAATGCCAAATAGATCAGAAGTAAGATTTTCAGATTAACATAATATATTATGTATAAGACGAATTTTAATAAATTTGTTTATTATCGTTTTGTGAATTTGTAAAAACCTTCTTGGAATATGAGAAAAAAGCCATTTCTGATTTCTATTCTATTTTGGCCTCAAAATTATAATGCTAGAATGGCACCGACTTTGAACCATTAATTTTTCTTTAAAATTTAAGTTACAATTGAATTAAGTCAGAATTTCAAGTAAACATTCAAAAAAAAAGAAATTCTCTAATTTGTGTGGTTTTTTTGTGAAAACATTTTTTCATTCATTTGAATGCTTTATGATACAAGACATTTTTTTTTCTGTCTGGCCTGTAAACAAGCAAAGCTTATGTTTTTCGACACGGGGAACAGGCGGCACACAATTCATCATGAGAGGATAGGCATAACGTTCAAGGTAAATGCTGCAAACGTTCAATGATTGTCCTTGCTAGCCACAGTGAAAACTGCCAGCGTATAAACTAAATAAGTAAATTGTGTCGAAAAGCATAAATGGTATTCGTGGCTTCAATTAAATTACAAATATTTTTTTTCATCTTGCATATAAATACATAAGCGTTTATAATTAATAAACAAATTAGAATTTAAGTATCACTACTCATTGCGTTGTTTGCTTTTAGTTTCGTGAGCATGGTAATCGAACAAATTTTAAAACGGAATTATAGGATTTTATATGAATTTTCTTTTACTTTTTGTTAATCTATTTGATATTAAAAATTACTTATTTACTTGTAAACTTATAAGTCTCAATAAGGTAGACGACAAAGCCGTGCTTTAATGATTTTTTGTACATATAAATCAATGTAAATTGTATGTTTTTGAACCAGATAATAAATCAAAATACATACATACATTGATACATAAACATGAGACATAAGTAACCTAAAAAAAAAGAAATAAATCTCCTATGTTCATTGTGCAGGAATTTAAACAAGCACTGCACGGCATTAGTAAATTTAGACCATATTTAATTTTTTCCAAGCAAGCTGACAACAAACAGTATGTGATAGAGAATTAGAGATCAGAGATGTCAATAGACGTACAATAATATTGGGCAAATAGTACATCAAAAAAAATTTGAGCCATCAAGTTTGTGCTATGATATTAATCGTGTGAAAAAGAAGTTGCATCCATAGCTTTTCCAAAATGCACAATAAATATTTAATTTCATATAACCCC
Source organism: Philhelius festivus (assembly GCA_963931855.1). NCBI lineage: Eukaryota > Metazoa > Arthropoda > Insecta > Diptera > Syrphidae > Philhelius > Philhelius festivus. The sequence continues at coordinate 70,455,081 of OZ007555.1, forward strand.
TTTCAATATAAAAAAACATAAAAAACCTGTACGCTCTAACCCATATGATTCCATATTCATTTCATTTTTCATTTATCTACGATATATTCTATAATCAACAGATTCGAAATTACAATTTCTTAAATACTAGAATTATATTTGTGGGTTAAATAGGCCAACAACAAATTTTTAAAAATATTTCTTTTTAAACTTATATCTAGGTTGTAATATGATTCATTAAAAAAATATACAACAAAGGCTTAAAGACTCACGTAATCCATAACAAGTTCTATGCGCAACCTCAAATAGTAACGGCCTGTGTCTTAAAGATCTTGATGGAGCGTATATGTTCAATAAAGCAAGTAAATTTTCACAGTCAACAAAACTGCAAAGAATATCTCGAACAAACATTACACTATACATTTCCCTGCGTGAATGGAGAGCTTGCATTCCTAACAACAAACATTTAGACCTATAAGAATGATGTAAGGTGTTAACATTTCCGAAGAATTTTCTTAAAGCAAAGCGCAAAAAGTTCCTTTGAACGCTTTCGATCCTATTTATATCACATTGAGTTAATGGATTCCATACAACACACGCATATTCCAAAGATGGCCTTACAATACTACAGTAAAGCGATTTTAGAGTATAAGGATCTTTAAACTCCGCCGAGTTTCTTTTTAAAAATCCCAACATTGAATTAGCTTTAGAAATAATTGAGTTGACATGAAGTTTAAATGTAAGTTTCTCATCGTATATAACACCAAGATCCTTAACATCTTGAACAATTTTTAGTTCAACATTTTCCAAAGAATATGATGGAACTTTATGATATAAGGACCTGTTATAAGACATAGAAGCACATTTATCAATATTTAACTTAAGATCATTCAAGGTACACCACTTACAAAATGCATCCATATCATTTTGAAAAAGCAACCAATCATTTACACGTGAATTAACAGCAAAACACTTTATGTCATCCGCGAATAATAGGCATTTACAGAATTTTATTATAATCGGCAACATCGTTAACATGTAACAGAAAGATAGGAGGACCTAGATGGCTTTCTTAAGAAAATATGTCTTCGATAACGACAAATTGCTTACGACCATATAAATAGGAAGCGAATCAGTTCAATAATGATCCAGTAATTCCATACGCCTCTAGCTTCTTCAAAATGATATTTAAATTTACTCTACTGAATACCTTTGTAAAATTGGTATATACTGCATGAATTTGCTTATTTCTTTCTAAAGAGTTTATGCAGAAATTTGTAAACTCAAATAAATTTGAGACCGTAGATCTACCCTTACAAAACCCATGTTGAGAATTTGATACATGTCCCTTTATAAGATTGATAAATATATCTTTAATAAGACAATCTAACATTTTTGGAATAATGGAAAGTTTAGTTATAGGTCTATAGTTGGTTACATCATCTTTCTAACCAGCTTTATATGCAGGCGTTATAACCGATATTTTCCACTCTTCCAAGAAAACACCAGAAGATATTGATTGGTTGAATAGCTCTGTTAATGGAACACAAAGAGTATCTGCACAGTCCCGTAAAACACAAGCAATAAAGCCTAAAATATCAAGCTTATGAATGGGTTCTAATTCTCTTAGTAATTTTAGTACATCATGAGCATCAATTGTAAACTTGTAATGTTCAATGAAAGAAGGAATAGATTTAAAATATTCATCAACTTCTTCATCAACTTAATCAGCAAACATATTAGCAATTTCATTTCAAAGTGATGTTAGTTAGTGTGCAAGAAATAACTTAGCACAGTTGTTATTTTGTGATTATTTGCTTAAGATTTGTGGTTAAAATGCAAATAGCAGTATTTGTTTGCGCACGATCAAATTACATTTTCTTGCTCCTGGTAATGCGGCCTGTGCATTTGCACATATTGTTGGTCCTACCTTTAGCTTATGAGATTCAATTTGTTTGGTCTAGTCTAAGTATCTTGAAATTAGTGGTGGACGTATTCGAATGATATAATCGATTCAGACAACATCTCGATTACTCAAATCATTCGAATACTCAAATTATTCGAATGATTTCTCACATCTTTGTACTTCAAGCAAAATGAGAACTCGACACTCGAGTGCCGATTCGAAACCGAGAAGAGAATATTGAACGAAAGGACAAAAAAGAAAACACACAAAATCGATAACTCGAAAAGTTGGTTATTTGTGTATCTTGTGTGTATGTATTCAATGACTTTTAGTCCAGTCATTTTAGGTTTTATCTGCGGAAAAATTCCTAGTGAGCTGAATTTTTGTATACACCTTTATTACGGCATTGTAATGAAGATGTGAAAAATCGACATTGATATCGTGCCGGCTAAAAAAGTTATAGGAGTCAAAAGGTCACAAAAATCAGTTTTTCGCAAATATATCGCGATCTATTGCTCAGAGGTCAATAAAGGTCATTATAAAAATTGTTTGTCGTGAAATTGTCTACAAAAAATGTCTCTTGCATTTTTCTGTAAAATTAACCGTTTTCGGAGTAGAGCGCTGAGAAAGCGAATATATTATGACGATGCACTCGTTTCCGCACCACCTTCGAGGTAGAATGCAGGGCGCGTTTTTACATGTTTTCCCCCGTAGGCATAATCCATGATATGTAATCAGAGGTTTTTTTTTATTTACGAGTGAATAATTTTTTATTTGAATACAGACAAAAAATACAGGAAAATTAACTTTAGTATATAATTTTTTTCTTATCATTCATTGTCGATATCTTTAGTTTCTGTGTCATTAACAATATTCTTCACTAATATTCTTCGTAGTACCATTGCGTTTGGGTATATACCAAGTATATGGAGAACAGGAAAGCTTATATTTATTCCCAAAATATAGAAAAAAGATAGAATATTAGATGCGTTCTTAGACATAGAGGGAGCCTTCGACAACACATCCCACGAGGCTGTAGGCACAACTTTTGTTAGGAAATGCGTACCCATCACCATAACTAGATGGAAATGTTAGGTACTAAAAATACTGTCACAAAAAGGACAAAATGTAAAAGTAAAATGTAAATGTAAGAGGCTGTCCTCAGGGTGGTGTATTATCACCCTTGTTGAAGAGTCTTGTAGTGGATGAATTGTTAGAAAATCTTACCTCCCAAGGTATATTCTCCATTGGATTTGCTGATGATGTTGCTATCATAGCCGTAGGTAATCCAAAGAGGACTAACATTACACGGAAATGGTGTCTATCTGTAGGATTTTCAATAAACCCCTCCAAGACGACAATCATCCATTAACAAGGAATAACTTCTGCCACATATGAAACCTATCCATCTAGCTGGTGAAGTGATTGAAACGCAGAGAGGTGTAAAATATCTAGGAATTCTACCAGGTAGTAGACTCCTTTTGAACAAACACTTAAAAGCTATAGTCGGGAAAGCCACAAACGCCCTAATGATTTGCAAGAGACTTGCAGGCAAGTCATGCAGATGCAAACCGAACATCCTTAGCTGGATATACACTATGATGGTAAGACCAATCATTACATATGGGGCGGTTGCATGGCACAAGAGAAACGAATTATCAAGAATAAGGAAACTCTAGAAAAAGTCTAAGGGCTTGCGTGTATCTGTATTACAGGAGCAATGAGAACCTGCCCTACCGCAGCTATAGAGGTTCTCCTCTATCTATCCCCTCTACACGAGGCCATCAGAAGTGAGGCAATGGGAGTTATCTTGAGATCCTCGAAACAAATATCATCAAGTGGCACACTGATGGATCGAGTCCTAAGCAGAATAGTTTCAGATTTCTGAAACTGACTTCCATATCATCGCAATATCACTGAATCTTGTTGAAGTCACAGTGCAAAAGAATTCTGATGACCTCGACTTTGGGAGCTGTTCTGTACACTATTAGGTCGACGGCATACACAATTGCCCGAGTTAGACTACCTATTAGATCGCTGGTGTAAATGCTGAATAGAATCAGCGAGTTAAAACAGCTGAAGACCATTTTTAATATCGAAGATTGCGGTATGCAATTGTTAATGACACAGAAACTGAAGATATCGACAATGAATGATAAAAAAAATATATACTAAAGTTAATTTTTCCGTATTTTTCTGTATTCAAATAAAAAATTATTCACTCGTAAATAAAAAAAACCTCTGATTACATATCATGGATTATGCCTACGGGGGAAAACATGTAAAAAAAACACGCGCACTGCATTCTACCTCGAAGGTGGTGAGGAAACGAGTGCATCGTCATAATATATACGCTTTCTCAGCGCTCTACTCCGAGAACGGTTAATTTTACAGAAAAATGCAAGAGACACTTTTTTTAGACAATTTCACGACAAACAATTTTTATAATGACCTTTATTGACCTCTGAGCAATAGATCGCGAGATATTTGCGAAAAACTGATTTTTGTGACCTTTTGACCCCTATAACTTTTTTAGCCGGCACGATATCAATGTCGATTTTTCACATCTTCATTACAATGCCGTAATAAAGGTGTATACAAAAATTCAGCTCACTAGGAATTTTTCCGCAGATTGGGGTTTAAAATGCCTAAAATGACTGGACTATTTGGGTATATATTAATATTCATTTTCGCACTCGATGCATCGTTGAGGATTGAATATGGAATTGTAAAGGTAACGATAATGCGATATTTGTTAAGTTATGATTTTTGTTTGTTTTGTTTTTGCTTTCTTTTTTACTTTGAAATGGAGTGTTTTTTTTTTAACTTATTTTTATTGATGTTATATTTTTATTTACAAAAGGAAGTATATATATTGTTTTTTATTTCTTAAAATAAATACGTAAATAAAATTTACGTTGTTTCCTTCTTTTTTTTTTACTATGATATTGTTTCGAAGATCATTTGAATGATCATTGGATTCTTTAAATCATTCGAATACTTATATCTTTTTTCGATTGAACCCATCACTATTTGAAATAACTAAATCAACTCTACTACAGTATTATGTTGCTTACGGCACTGTTTCATTATTGATATTCAAATTAAATGTATCTGATAAAAAGGATGGAAGTTGTTGTTCAATGTTAAATCATTACGAGTATGCATTACGCATTGCTATGAAATCGAATGCCTACTCGTATACTGTTATTTAAAAACGTAGTCATAAGCCCTCTATTGATTTCGTACTCGCAACAACGCCCGAAGGTTTGTCAAAAATCCAAGAAAATTGCGCCACAGCCCCACGTCACAATTCCTGACCATATATCATATGAAATTGAAAATGTTCAATGAAGACAAAGTAGTTCGTGGGGTAAATGTTTTGATATGATATGATTTCGGACAGAAATTATATGAAGCTTTCAAAAATGTATCCAATGAAGTTACTTCATTTTATTATTTATTTTTATTAATTTGCTATATGAATGTGCAATTTGTTTTTGTTTAGTTCAAAAAATTTATTGAAAAGTATTAACAGTTTTTTATTATCATGTTTCCTTACTATTGATCTTTTTTGTTTTATATGCAATTATTCCCGACATTTCGTTTTATTTCACTGCATTTCGGCAGTTATGCCAAGACCTATTATAGAATTTTTGAAAATTGACTCTTTTATTGTTAGATTGATACTATTCGTTAAATCCATTTTTATTTTTACTCACATTACGTATTAATTTATGTGTTGTAAACTTATATTATTATTCAACTCTCGAATTTTTATATATGTTGATATTTATATAAGGCTTACTTAAGATGGAAGCCTCTTTCCAAAATGCATTTAAGCAAATACATAAATAAAAAAGTGTTTTTTAAGTTATGAAAAATAATATCTTTTATATCTATCTCACACGTTGAAAATCTTCACTATCAAATTACCAAATTATTATTATGTGATGTTAGCACCAATTCAATCTTGATATTTAAATTGTCTTTTGAATAATTGATTCGTGATATTAAAATCGTCTTTTGAATAATTGAATCCCCTATTTGGGAGATTTATCTTACCGGTATAAGTTAGAATTGAGTGCCCCCAATTCGCCACTAAGTATCACTTACTCCAGATCTTAAAGTGGGTTATATGTACCTATACTGTACTTGGAATTCCTTGATTACCGATTTTAGAGTGCATCAGATGCCATACTCAGATCACATGCCAATTGTTGTTTCACTAAATTGCGGAAAAAATGAAAATGAAGGAAGTGTGAGCATGAAACTATTGCCTAAGCTGAAGTGGAAAGACGCTAAGGCCACTTCTTATAGAAGAGAGCTAGACTCATGTCTGATGAGACGCCAAACAGTGAATTTAAAAGAAATTGGGGATTGTATCAAGGCAGCGTACCCGGAATCGAACCATTGCAGACGAGATGAGGAGTATAAAGAGCCATGGTTTGATAAAGCATGCATGATGGCAAGGAAATTATCTTACGCCTGGCTGAACCAGTATAGACGCCATAATGAAGTCACCGCAAAGCTTATATATATTGAATGTAATCGGAATTTTAAAGCACTATGCAAAGTGAAAATGGAGGCATTCTACGAAAGAGAAGCGAGAAGACTTGCACAATGTAGGAACACAAGTGAATTCTGGAAGACAGTTCAGAGGCTTAATGGCAAAGTTTACGTTATAAACAGAAATTTGAACTGTGATACCTTGATGATACACTTCAATCAACTGCTCAATCTCAGCTCCTTGAGTACTCATATGATACAATATGCTCAACCCAGCTTTTATGATGAACTACTGGACCAGCCAATCTTACAGTATGAGGTAACTGCATCGCTAAAAAGTCTCAAGGATGGTAAAGCAGCAGGATCTGATAGAATACCTTCGGAATTCTATCGATATGGAACATATGAGCTTCTCAAGAATCTAACAGGCGTATATAATATCATACTGGAGCACGGGAGTATACCTAAAGAATTCAAAGAAGCGCTGATTTTCCCCATTCATAAAAAGGGCAGCACAATGGATCCTTCAAACTATAGAGGTATTTCATTCTTGAATGCATCCTATAAAATATTCACAACGATACTGCAGAATCGACTTAGAGCGTGGATTGACGCAAGCAACCTTATTAAAGAATTCCAAGCGGGTTTCAGGCCGGGATACTCTACTGTAGATCACATCTTTGTTCTCAGAAGTATCGCAGATTCGTTTCTGTCTAGAAATAGGAAATTATATACTTTCTTTGTAGATTTCAAGGCTGCATTTGATACAATAGACCGAAATGCGTTAATGTACAAGATGTTTGGATTGGGAATGTCACACAGATTTGGACGTGTTTTGCAGAACCTGTACATGGAAACCACTGCAGCAGTATGGGATGGTGAAAATATTTCGAGATGGTTCCAAACTAAGTCTGGTGTACGCCAAGGCTGCACACTCAGCCTAAGCTTGTTTGCGCTTTTCATCGATGACATTACGGATTTTTTGCAGGAGGTATAGAATATGAAGAAACCATTATCAAAGCACTCCTTTTTGCGGATGATATTGTGCTGTTTGCTTACTCACCGGAATCCCTTCAGCTCATGATAAACAAGCTTTATGAATATTGCACTATGTGGAAATTAGTTGTTAGCTTGGACAAGTCAAAAGTTTTGGTATTTAAAAAAGGAGGAGGAAGATCTAACTCGAGGGAACAATGGACATACAAGAATGAAAGGATAGAGGTCGTCCAGGAATACAAATATTTAGGAGTTTATTTAACCAAAAACCTCAGTATGGAAAGGCATCTTACCGAAAAGCTAGCGAAAGCTAAGACCTCAATCAATGTTGCATGGAAGGAAATTTTTAGCAATAGTCATATAACACATAGCAGCAAATTCAAAGTGTTTGAGTCTGTGGCAGAGTCAACCTTGTTGTATGCAGCTCAGGTTTGGGGAGGTAAAAGGTATGAAACCGCTGAAAAACTTCTCCGATTTTATATCAAACGGATATTTCGGCTTCCTTCAAATACCCCTAATTATATGATCATGTTAGAAACAGGAATTTCCCCATTATTTATCAAAACACTTAAACTGCAAGTTGATTTCATAATTAATGCTCTGAACATGCCCGATTATCGTCTTCCAAAAAAAGCAGCTCTTCAAGCGATAAGAAGCAGATCTGGATGGTTCAAGGATTGGATTCAACTAACACAGGAAACTGGTATAGAGTTAAACCTTGATGACTACAGTACTTGGAAGCCCTTATTGTATCAACTGATTTCAACCTTAGATGATCGTTTTAGATTGCAATATGCTGAAGAAGCAAATGAATCCATACACAGGATGATTTACAGTAAGCTGAACCACAATCTTAACAATTACAACTATTTTCGGGACGACTGCACGATTGAACAAATAACATGTATGTTCAGACTGAGAGGTGAACTTTTGAATCTCAACTTTATACCGCACCGTGATGATCTACCCATATTTTGCGGAATGTGTAATATGGCAGAAAGAGAAGATATTTTTCATTTTCTTGGGAGATGTCCCGTACTCAGAGAAACAAGAAGACACGTCTTTGGAAGTGATTTTTTATCTGAAGAGTTATCAATAAAATATCTCAACGAATTAGATGTACCCAAAATGTTTAAATTTTGTAAAACTGCACTTATGTATCGAAGAAGAATCTTAAGCGAAAATTTTTGATTTCTATTTTTTATTTTATATTTTTAAACGAAATTGATTTGTTACATTTATAAATTTTTTAATTTTCATATAAGTTGTCAATCAGGCAGACGGCAAAGCCATGCTTTAATGATTGTAAATAATGTAAAACCTACCATTTATAGAGCAATAAAATTTAATCTAAATCTAATCTAATCTACTGTTTTGATGAATTTAAATAGAATATTAAATGGAGAGAACTTACCTTTGCGGTATTTAATGCTGCCCCGTAACCAGTTGGAATGCCACATCCCAAAAGACAAACTTTATCAAATGGTGCCTTCTCATTGATCTGAAAAAAATAAAAAAACAAATTCTCACACATCGCTATTTAAGGAGAAATAATGTTTGGACATAATTGACTCGCTGCATGGTACGCGTATTTATTAAAGTTTATTTTACAATGGCGCTACTACAAGTGCAGCTCCGTTGTTTTCATTTTAACGAAATTGTTTTAAATTTGACATGCGGCGTGTATTCCATGTTCAGTTTAAATGTATGTACATACTTTGCAAACGGATATATCAGCAACTACAGTAAATTCGGTAAAGGTCGAAGTTCCCATGAAATGGAACAAGGATTTTCCTTTGCAACGGAACCGTGAGGTGCCGTCCGGCAGCACTCCATTGCCCTGAGTTACACGAATTGTTTGGCATAAATTAGTTTTCGGACTGCGACAAAATTTGCAATCATTGCACTGAGGAATGTACAAAGGAATGACATGGTCGCCTGCTTTAAATTTTGTTACTCCGGGTCCAACACTCTCAACAATACCAGCACCTTCGTGACCCAAAATAACAGGAAATATTCCCTCAGGATCGCAACCATCCAAAGTGTAAGCATCTGTATGGCAAACTCCAGTCGAGAGAATTTGTATACGTATTTCATTAGCTTTGGGTGGATCTACTTCAATTTCTTCAATAGAAAGAGGTTTTTTTGCTTCCCAAGCAACAGCAGCGCGACATTTAATGACCTATAATATGAACGATAATTCTTATCAGTCACATAATTGCATTAAATATTTTCCGGAATACAAGGTTTTACCTTTCCTTCGGTGGCAGACATTTTAATGGCGATTTACAAAAAAATAATGCCGAATGGATTGATAAATTAAATATGTATATTTTGTCACAACTTTCTATGGACACAAAATATGATAAAATAATCAAAATTCTAAATAATCTAATCTAAAAAAATAAATTGAAATGAAATATGGATTATGGAAGTTAAAAGTAAATGGGCTGGAAAGCTTTTTGACAGAAAGTTTAAGTGTGTTGAAAACTTGAAACCTCTATGAAAAACCCCTAATTATGTCTGTTTGGCAAATTGTGAAAATTTGTAAGGAATTTTAGTTGCCAAACAGTCCGAGAAGACGTGACGTTTCACCTTTCACATTTTTTTCAGTTCTGCTGTTTTGATATGAAAATAAATTTTCTAATACATATTCCGTTAATAATATTCATATAATATATTTTTTATTTATTTATTTATAATATTTATGCAAGTGTTAAATTTTTACTTGATCGTTTTTCAGCTTAAAAATGTTGATTTCAAGTAAACGTAGCAAATCCAGTTTGAAATCCAGTTTTCTTTGAGATTTCGTTAAAATCTCTATGAAATCTATTGTTCCATAAATTTAAAATATAAAAGGTTTTTAGTCGAAATCTCGTATTTCGTTTTGGTGGGAACAGTATATGTAGATCTTATTTCCAAAAACCGTTACGTTACTAACGGTACCTCCCATATGACCCGTATTTGTTTGTATCTTCGATTTTTTTAAACTGTTGAATGCTTTAATATTATTGCGTAGGTATTTACGTTTTAAAGAAATATTTGTATGGATTTAAAAAAAAAATGGTCTAAATTATTGTTTTTGAAATTTTATATTTTAGAAAAGGCTTTATTGACTTATATTTTAAGTTAGTTTATGATGCCACCCAAAATTATATGACCCATCTGGTCCCAGGGCTTAATTTGATAAATGTATGTCTCCATAATTTTTGGGGTATAAGTGCACTCCAGCCTTTTAGATCTATTGTGCCCTCGTCGAAAACTGAGTAAGAAAAGAGGCTGGGTGCGACCCACACTGATAACTTCCCATTTGTGGTCTTGAAAACTTTATATTTAGTTTTTTTTTCAAATAACCAAATTTTCAGCGAAACAAACTTTAGCTGTAAAATTCAAACAAACATTATTTTAAGATTGAAAAGCATTTTAATTATTTAAAGAGATTTGAAATTGAGATTGTTGTCACTTAGTTTAACCAAAATTGTCTCTTAGCACACTATGATTCAACTAGAACTTTCTTCGTTTTTTTCGTTTCCTGAACAATTTTAGAAATGTCGCTTAGTATACATTCTTACGGGAAGGTATCGATGTATAAAACAATATACTTTAGAAGGCACTATCGGTGTTCATTCCCAAGAAATTCGACTTGAAATACAATTTTAACTAGTTTTCACTAGAATTTTTAATAGTTTTTTTATTTAAAAAATAAAAACTATTAATTCAATATTTGTCAACATTTTACCAATTGTACAAAATTATACTATGTATAAAATAAACTTAAACTAAATTAGAAGTCAATATCGCTACTAGTTCTCGAGAAATTTGAGTCGAAAAACAATTTTTACCAATTTTCAATAGAATTTTATATAGTTTTTTATTTTTTGTAAAAAAAACTGTACACTGATTTTTTTTGAAATTTTCACCAGTTGTCAAATACATTATTTTTCGTAAAATAAAATTATTTTGAGTTTCAAATTGTTTTCCGTTCTTAGAATATCTGGGTTATGAAATTTTATTTTTCTGTTTTTTTAATTTAAAAAAATAACGGTAAGTTCATTTTTTCCCATATTCATATCAAATCTGTATGACCTTATAATGAGTACATTAAATTTTATTTGAAATCAATAGCATTATTTTTTCGTGAGATATTTGAAACTAACCAAAATTTTTACTTTTTTTTTAAACCGTTATAGTGAAATAACTACTCACTGAATTTTAATAAACGCCCTTTCAGCCTCTTTCGAAGTTATTATCTATTAAACAAAATTTATTTGAAGTCGATATCTTTACTCGTTCCTGAGATATCGACGACGAAAAATGGTACAAGAACGTACGGACGTACGAACGTACGAACGTACGTACACACACACACACAGACATCTCTCTAAAAATGATTGATATAGCCTCTAGGGACCTTGAAACGTCGAGAAATGTCAAAAATTCCAATTTGACAAATCGGACCGATTACAATAACTCCCTATGTGAAGTTAATAACTCATACTACAGCTTCTCCAGCCTTGCTTCCTTGAGTGTATAAAGTATTTTCAGGGAATTTAGTTCACTCTTTTCTATATGGTGACATCCCAAATACCTAATTCTTTAATGCACGGCTTCATCACATCTACCTACTATATGGTCCGGTGTTTCCTCATCAGCATTACAGAATCTGCATATCGCACTGGTCATCAAGTCCAGAATACTGAGGTGCCTTCTCTGTCTGCAGTGACCCAGTGAGGAAATCCGTTATTATTCTGAGGTTGTTCCTGCTTAATCCGATAAAAGCGTTCTTAGTTGTAGGTAGCTCACAACAAGCATTTTGGCCTGACTCAGTTTTGGAATTTCTGTCCCTATTTTTGGTCTTATGACCTCGTCTTCCGTTTTGATTCTATTTTTCATCTCATTCTCTCCTATTCTACAATTAGGGCTAAGGCCCCGGGTGTCATTGCTGCTATTTTAGCATGAGTATCTGCCTCTTCATTTCCAATGACACTTATGTGTCCCGGTACCCAATGAAGTGTGACATTATTAAGCTTGCCAAGGTCATTTAGCCTACCCATGACATACCCGTTTAGAACTAATGACATGGAAGTTTAATGCTTTGAGTGCTGCTTAGCTGTCTGACATGATGGCAATGTTTTGGTTGCGGTAATTTCTTTCGGGATTTCGTTCAGCACATTTTGATATGACATTCAATCCCAGTTGGAAAATACTTGTGACAGAGAAAGTATCTGAAACTATTCCGCAAGAAGTTCTTGATCCGTCAGTAAACCATTTCGTGGTATTTGAATTTATAAAGTAGTTGACTGTTTCACCTACCCACACTTTTCTTGCTACTTAAAATCGTTCTAAAGTTTTTGTTGAAGTTATAATTTTTAATCATGCCATCTCTTGGAATTTCTAGTAATGAAGACTGGAGTCTTTCTCTAGTTCCTACATTTATATTTACACCCCTCAATACCTTCCCTGGCGAATCTTAATCTCCTTTATCTGCACTTCCTATTACCACATATAGTGGCGTTAAGTGAAGTAAAACCTAACCTCCATTGTTGCGGTGGAGCAGGTTTTCATTGCTCCAGTAATGCGAGACTCTTACTAGTGACTTCCTAGTTATTGCTGGTTCGGTACTTTTGTGCGACGCAACTGCATCCTAGGTGTACATTCGCCTAAGGATGTTTAGTTCGCAATAAATAAATCTTTCTAAGCAAAACTTTCTTCGAAATGCAAATGCAACTGTCATATAGAATTGTTGGTTTTTTTTTAAACCTCAATTTTGCAGTACTTTGTGATAACAAAATTTCCTCATCCAACAATTCACAAGGCGCCATGGACATCTCCTGATTGAAACAGATTGGTCAAATTGTTGCTGACGTAAGAACTCCAATATCATGGCTCTCCGAAAATCTTTTTTGCCAAGTTACGACTGCGGATATACCGACCAGAGGTTAGATGGCTGCAAGTTCAAGGGATCGTCAGGTCTTTTTTTATCGAGTCCCTAATAACCTCTTAACAAATCCTATGTCTCTAGCATCAAGCATTGAGATTTGTCTCAGACCTACTTGGCATTACATGACCACCACAGCGAAACCCAGTTCGACGAGTAGACCTAAACAAAAAGTACCCAAAGCGGCCGCGCTACAAAGAACGACTAGAGTCCTTCCTCAGCTCTGCGAGAAGCTGGGGATAAGTCTTTAAGTGAGTTAAATTTCCACGTAGTAGAGTAATAAAATTGAGTTTTTGTGACCTTTCTTGTTAAATCAGCATGTTATTATTTTGTTAATTTGTCAATTCAATTAAATTAAATTTTTTTCAAGTAAAGTACTGTCTACAAGATTGTCTCCTTTTATAAAAATGCAATATAAATGTTTTAAATATTAAAAGAAAAACGTGATTATGGCTATAGAAATATAAAAATAATAACACGGTAATAAAATTGGTTATTGGATACAAACGTGAAATTATTTTTTTTTATAATTAACGCGCACTCAAGGGATTATGACTACCCTTTGAATGTTGGTTTAACACAGTGCGAGCATTTAGGAAAAAGTGGACGAAACCGATGTACATTCGTCTTAAATGTCTGGACAATGTCTTTTATTATCTTTTAGTACTCGTTCTTATGAGAACAATTTTAAAACAATATAAGGACTTGTAAAATAACTTACCTTAAATCCACATTGATTTAGTTTCTTGTATTAAATAAAAAAACACTTTTGTAGTTTTAGATTTTCGATGATGTAACAGATAGATTTTCTTGTGAAAACGAGCTCTATACCAATTTGGATATCTAAACAATTTATCCATGCAATTTTCATACATATTGAAGTTGAAAAGAATCTTTTTGTCCTCAAGGAGAATACAAAAATAAAACAAGACTTTTAGCAGACACAAATAATGTTATTGTATATATTTTAAGTTTGAATTCTCAAAAAACACTAAAATTACTATGCAAGTCTTAGCTTCATATATGCTAATACCGGTACGAGCGTAATCTAGAAAAAAAAAACACTTTTTCTTTCGTTTATCATCCTCTTCAAGTGAATGTTTTGTGTAGCTTGAAAATTTTAAATGTGCCAAGATAGAGTTTAAGATACAGATAATCTGTGTATATTATAAGCAGGAGAAGTGCAAATACCTTAAAATTACTAATATTTTTATAGCCAATGCATTTGTGACTTTCGATTCTAGGTCTGAGATGAAGGCGAAGGAGAAACTGGAAGGATACTTGGCGGCACAACTGAAGGAGGCTGTTGTGGCAGCATCGGTTGTGGTGGAGTTTGTTGCAGAGCACCTGTATTTAATGGCGGAGGTCCCTGTTGTAGGGGTATATTGGGCTCTACGGGACCAACTTGCGGCATGGGGGTTTGTTGGGAATGTGATTCTAAAAGAAAAGTTACATGTGCTAGTTGTAATTATGGTTTCACATTTTGTCATACCTAGCACAGCTGGATTCTGTAATACACTGGGGGCTTGTAGTGGAATAGATCCAGATGGTTGGGCTGCAGGCTGCGAAGCCGTTGGTGCTGTAACACCTGTTGATGACGGCGGGGTCGGTCCGGTTGTACCAGGCATTGGTGTTGCCCCAGCGGCCCCTGGTGGGGCTTGGGCCGCATTGCCTTGCCACTGCTGCTCTTGTTGCAGGCGATGGTGAGCTTGTTGTCTTGCACGAAATTCGGCCGCTTTTAATTGTTCCAAATGGAATTGCTGGCGTTCTGTTATTAGCTGCTGTCGTTGATACTCCAAGCCTTCGCGTTCCTTTTCCATGGTTGTCTCAAGTTCTTCAAAGTGCCTCAATTTAATTTCCAATTTCTTCATTTGAGTCTCCACCAAGAGAGCAACAAGAGATTTTATTTTACGTTCTTCTAGTGCAGCTAGATGTTTAGCCTTAACAGCAGCAGAAGCAAGAGCTGCTGCAGCTGCAGTTTGAAGATTAGCTTCGTTGAAAATTTGCTTGCGACTTCCATCACCATTCTCTTTGGAACCATTTGTTGCCTCCGTGCTACCCGATGTTGATTCCATTGATGATTCTTCAGTTTTAATATCTTTTTCATCAATACCTGTTGAAACGGTGGGGTTTGAAGATTTATTATGCTCAACTCCAGCAGAAGGTTGGGAGGAAGATTCGGATTTGGGGGATTCAGGATTGCTAGAATCAGCTAGGAATTAAGGACATACAATCATACAAAAGAAGAACAAACCAAAGAAACGCAAAAAGGTGCATAATTAAAAAGATTATCGAGTTTTACCTGTCCCTTCTTTTTTGGTAAGATCTTTCATTTCTTCATCTTGAGATGTACTTGGTGGCATTATCATTGCAACTGGAGGTTTGGAAGGATCTTCATCTTCTTTGTCAGCTCCGGTTCCGGCTATACCACTGTTAGATAAACCAGCGTAGGGATCGAACTTTCCAGTTGAGTTAAGTTTCTCGACATTTTTATAATGAGTATCCATTATGGAAGATGGAACTTCATCCTAGAATAATAATATATACATTTTTAAAATGTATGTTAATGAGACTATTACAAGAATAAACCAACAACCCGAACCTTAATAGCAGCAAATTCTTCCATAGCAGCTTTGGCGGCAGCAGCAGCAACCCTAGGATCAACAACTGAAGCTAAAAACGCTACTGTCGACATAATAGGATTGCCAGACTTGCTAAACGGAATAGGTTGATAGCCAAGTGGACCCAAAAAACCACCATCATCCTCCAAGTAAGGATCTTCTATGGGTAATCGAAGGAAATGCAATATACATTCATCTTGTGTACGTGTGCCGACATGTTCGCACACTTTGTTCCAGTCATCTTTATACATCTCCAGTCCTTCGAGCAGAAGAAGGGTTTCCTGATCTGTCCACTCACGAGCCATATTAGCTGCGGTGCGATTTTTCATGGCAGCTGGTTTCTTTGTGTACTGATCCAATTTGAGACCAAATTGTCCACCACCATTTTCAATTGTCTCAACCTTGACAGCAGCTCCAGCTGTAAGAAGTGTTGGCTTTTCGCCTTCGCCTTCCTTGGTAACTTCTTTTTTCTTATCAAAGTCAAGTAAGGCTTTCGCAGCCGATGGCTGTGGCGTCTTCTGTGGATTGAGTGATTGCAACCCAGATGGCGTGTCACTCAAAATGTGGAAATGTGATGTCGGCGGTGGGCCCATGGGTGTGGGACGTAGTTCCGCATCTATTTGATAATTAATCAAGCCCCATTGTTCAAGAAATGCGTGTACACGCATTATAGCACAAACGTCACCAGCAAGATTACGTCTACATGCAGTGCTGGTCAAATATTCTGTTGGATTTAATCTGAAATTTGAAACTCAGTAATAAGTCTGAACGATATATCGAACATGCAAGATTCAGATGTTTCTTGAAAGCTTGTCACTAGAGACCAGAAGTTTACTTATAACTGAACTTGG
Source organism: Philhelius festivus (assembly GCA_963931855.1). NCBI lineage: Eukaryota > Metazoa > Arthropoda > Insecta > Diptera > Syrphidae > Philhelius > Philhelius festivus. The sequence continues at coordinate 70,471,881 of OZ007555.1, forward strand.
TTTGCATAAAATTTTAAATAAATCATTAACATAATTAGAGAGAAGATATCACAGAATAAGTTGCCTTAACATTTTTTTCTAAAATATTAAGATTGCAGTTAACTTACCTATAAGTATCAATCATAAAATTCCTGTAAGCCATATAAATCTCCGGTGTCTTTGACTTGTTCTTGCTATTAAAGAATTCTGGCATTGCCCGCTTCTCGATAACATGGATCGAATTGTAATCAAACCAAGCCGAATACGAGGGCACAATTATATGATGTGTCTGCTCAGTGACATTGTCTTCCATGTCCTCTTTAGTGGTGAATTCTTGCGTGTTGCTATTTTCGCTTGTTTTTCCGGGTTGAGAGTTTTCTCCTTCGGCCGGAGCCATAATCTGACTGACGCCTGCAGAACCACTCCCAGCGTTTCGTTCCATGTCATCGTCCAAGTCTGTCATAGTTCCTCCCTTAATGGGCATCATGTCGTTGTCTCTTGACTTTGAAGCTGGGGCCGGACTCGCTGTACTTTGCATAGTCGAGGGTTTTATAACCTCTTGGATATTCGGTTCAGCAACAGGATCATCCATGTCTCGGGTAAGATCTTCATCATCGTCACCATCTCCGCTGCGAGACTTTTTATGCAAGACAGCTGGTGAACGCTTCCTTTTGCCCGCCTTTTGAGTTGGCGAGGGTGAGCGACGACGTTTCTGCTTATTGCTGGACCTCTTCTTCTCATCACCCGAATAAGCCATTAGATCTTCGACGGACAAACGGTGTTTGTGCATTTTTTTCTTGCCACTATCATCTACTTCGTAGTCCTCCTCAGCCATCCATTCGTTATATTGCTCCAGATCCAGAATCCACGAAGCTGAAACTCGCCATCTTTCTGAAGGAGATTCTGGATTATCTGGAATATTGTCTGGCAAATCGAATGTGTTTAGAGTCCAAGAGTCATAGGACTCTGGGAAGCAATACCAATGCAACATGATATGACTTCCCCGTTTGAATATCGGGCGAGCATACTCGTCGGGGTGAGGATCAACAACAGGATATATAACATGAGTTACCTCTTCCTCCTCGTCAGAAACGATTTCGACTCTTCTTGTTGATAAAATATCACGCATGCGTGCTGCTAGAGCTTTGTCAACCTCTGGACGAATATAAATATAAGGAGTACGATAGAGGTCAGCCTCAATCAATGCTTGTTCAATATCCATCATAAGTTGAATGTTAGGATCCTTGCGCTGAGGATTTTTTCCAATTGTGAAATCAAACTTCCGTCCTCGCTGCTCGGCACGAAATCGAAACATTGTTGCGAAGATGACGCACAGCCCACCACTAGGCTTGAAATCCAAAAAGCATCGCATCTAGAAATACAAATATTTTAAGTGGCACCACAAGTGAAACGTAGATACATACTGGTATCCGAGTTGTGGCTGGTTCTGCGGTATTCTTGCCCAGCTTTGCTTCCATATATTGGAGAAATTGTATGAGCAAATTACACAGCGATTGACTTGTTATGGGATCAGGGCTGTTGGCTAAATACTGAAATTATAAAATTTTAAATAGTTTTTTATATATATCAAAAAATAAAAAAAACTTAAAAATTATGCCGCCATTTTTGTTTGGTTTCTCATTTTAGGTACATCACTCACTTTTTTACAATTCTTTTGCAGCCACACTCTTATGGTATCGAAACCTTGCATCGATTCCGGTGATTGGAAAAACTCCACATTTGGATTTCCGTCCTTTTTAGGACCTAGAGTAACCATTTTTAAGGGTTTTCTATTTATTTTTAATGCAGGAAATAGTGTTTCTTCACGAAATAACGATAAAATAAAATAGACGCACACGGACACAGCAAGCACACAGTATTTAAATTGACAGATGCCACTTTTTGTATGCCGAACAAATTTGTTGTTGTTTTTTGATTTTTTCGTGGTGAGATTTTTTGGAACAGGGATGATGTTTAAAAATATAAAAGGATGTGTTCGAAAACAAATTACATATATAAACTCAGAATTACAGCCCGATTCTGCCCAACCTCACTGATACATCACAAGTCACAAGAAGAGGTGAAATTGATTTTGTGACTTTTTCGTATTCTGCCATACAGTCACAACTTGTGAGAGTCACAAAAACAATCGAAATTGTGATCTCCATCAGAGCAAGTCACAACTAATATATTACTTGAGTTTTGACATTTGATATTATGTTGTGAACAAAATTTTGCATTGACTTATAAATTTGTGAGTGTAGAAAAAAAATGGAAGTGGAATTAATTCTAGTGCATCTTATTGCTGAACTTTCATCCGTAAATGAAAAGTAATGTTTTAACAATATAGCAATTGTTTTATTTTAACAAACTATTCATATTGAAAAGATTGCAGATGCCGCTACTTCAGCCCACAAGTTTTTTACCCTTTCGGGATCGGTTGGATCGTTTTTGTTGGCGAGGAGCTCCGGATGGTCATTTATATATCCAACAAAGAACTGCAATTGCTCCACCGTAGTCCTCTTATAGTCCCGATTTGGTTCTGCTGAAAATATATATACTTATGTATTTTATTAATTCATTTTTTAAACAAATATTTTTGTTACCTTGCATTAAATAAAAGTTTACGGTCAATCAGCTGATCAACTAATGACACTACAAGTCTCACCATGCTGTGGTGAATTTCGTTGTGAGTTTTCTTGTGAGGACTATGCAAGAATTCCAATAATGTTATCGAGTCACAACTATCCTCACAAGGAATCAAGTCACAAGAGCTTGTGACTTGTGACCCCTCACAACGGCAGAATCGGGCTGTAAAACGCCCAACTGTATAATAGGTGTGTTTTTTTACAGCTTTAATAGGCGACGATAAATAAAACGCATCGGGGCATAAAAAAAAAATTTGGCAGCACTGTGCTGTGGAATGAAATTTTAAAACAAAACAAATCTCATCTCTTTCTCATATCTTCAATCGAACATTTTTGACATTTCCATCCTTCGTTGCTATCATTCACCATAGAATAAGAAATACTTCTTATTCAACGTCTTTCACAAATTAGAGAATGGACAAATTTTTATAAACAAGAAGCACAAAATCGTAATTAACAAAAAAGTAAAATCCTAATCAAAAACATTAAAAAAAAACAGTTTCAATTTTTTTCATTTGGGCGCAGCTGTCAACATCAACTGAATAAAAAAAACAATTTTCTTCTTGTTTTCTTTTATCTGACGTTGGTATACAATTCATCGCTTTGGTAGCACAGTTTTAAGCCTCGATAAAAATTATGCCCTGAAAATTCTCGGGGCATCGCTGATGCCCATAGTCGCTTAGTCCCCTATTACACGATGTCTCACGAGACGAGGCTCACGTAAGTGCGAAAAAGAAAGCAGATATGAGGAAATGAGATGCAAAAAAATATTCCCGGTGAGTACCGGGCTGATTTTTAGTTGTCTCATTTTGACGTTTCTTTTTCTCATATTCGTTTTATGTTGTGTTGTGCATTAAAAAATACGAACAACTGTCAAATTTGAGACATGAGTCTCATGAGACATGAGTCAACGTGTAATAGCTTTTGCCTCACGGGATACAAATTTAAAAGGAAAGTAAAAAATGAAACATGTCTCATGAGGCAACGTGTAATAGGGGACTTAGTTGTTGTTGCATTTAACATCCCAACTAACAATTTTGCTTCCTATTTCTGAAATTAAAGAATCATTCGTAGCTATAGTGCTCATATAACTATTCTTGCTGGAAGTCAAATAGCTATAGGAGTAAAACTTGATATAATTCATCGGCTAGACATTCTCTGGAGCGTTTTCCATCACCTCTATAGGCGTAAAGACTCAATTGTCCTTTAATCATACTATATTGCTACTATAAAATCACAGGACAGTTTATACTCCAATAGTAATCCCAACAAACTGCTATAAAAGTCTTAATTTTATTATTCGTTATCTTTATAGAATCATTATTGGACAATTTAAGTCAAGACTCTATAATCATGATCAATTTTTCTGTCGGACTCTTATAGTGGAATATAGTTCCTATAGTACTATTATAAAACTGTGCAAATGTATGCAGTCAAAATGAGTCATTGACCCAAAATGCACCACGTGCTTTTGTACACATGAGGGAAATATGCCACACTATTAATTACAACAACAAAATGTGCAATCTAGGTATAAATTAAATGTAGGACTGGGTCAAACGAACTAACCTAAATGTAAAGACTGAAAATTAAAAAAAAAAATAAAGTTTTTGAACAAAAAAAAATTTTTTTTTAAAAACTTTTTTTTTTCGAAAATATGAATTTATCAAAAAACAAAATTCATTGTAGCGGATTCTTAAAAAAAAAAGTTTTTATATACAAAAGTTTTTAAAACATTTTTCAGAACAACAAACTTTCAGTTTTTATTATTTTACGGACAAAAATTGAATATAAAAAAAATATTGGCCTGTTTTTTTTTAATCCAAAAAATATTTTCTTTTTCAAGTTTGGATAGAAGTTTTTTCAATTTTTAACAAGCCTTTCTGACAAGCCGATAATGAGAAATTCAAAATTAGAAAAAAAAATTCTATGGTAGGTAGCCAGAAAAATCTTAATTTCAATGGCCCTGAGTAATAGATCCGAATCTAGCCTAAGTTCGATTTTAACCAAACATTCGTAGAAATAAAACAAATTTCAAGTATAAATACTTAAAAGCGGCTTTCCTGTAACTAAGTTAAATTTAAAATGATAGAATCACAATAGAACTTTACGAATCTGGTTAATAGAAATCTGTTTGTGTATCAGTTCACAATAACGAAATTATGAAAATGAGTCACAATTATTGGTATAAATAAGACTGTTGTTAAATTTGATCTGTTACTACGAAATTTTAAAAGCAACTTTTCTACATCTAACAAAAAGTGACTTTAAAACTGATTCTATAAATGTCTATTACTAAGGGCCAATGTTCTATCGAATTATAGATTTTTAAAATTAATCGAAAAAAATATTAGAATTCTAGGTGCCGTTTCCGATAAAAATACGATTTTTGAAAACCATTTCTTAACATTTGAAATTTTTTTTTTCATATCTTGTAGATTGTATTAAAACCAATTTTAGTTGTTAAGTTTTAAAAAAAATAAAGCATGGTATTTTTTACGAATGCATAACTTGCCAAGTAGCAGCTATGTCGAAAATAAAAAGTCAACATTGCAATTTATTTAAAAAAAATAAATTAAAGTTTCATTCATATAAAACTTGAATCAAGCAATTTATTCAGAAAAAAACTATGTTTTACGTTTTTTTTAGCTTTAACACATTTTAAACAGCTAGATTTTCGATGAAGAAGCTGAGAATAATCAATTTATCAATAAATTAATACTGGAACATATGCTAGGTATACCAAAACTCCAGCTTATGCGAATTACGAAGCGATAATTATCGCCATCTTCTAATATTTTAGTCTTAAAAGCACCTATAAAGAAAGCCTATGTGGCTTTATAGAATATTATTCATGATAAAAGTGATCCCAATTCAACGCTAGGTTTTACATATGCTAGTTTGGCCGAGCGGTTAGCGAGCAAGAGATTTGGTGCGAGAGGACCCGAGTTCCGATTCCCACATTCTGCCTTCACGTGTAAGTAATTTTTAAATTAATTTTAAAAATAAAAATAAAAATGAAATCATAAAAAATAATCAACTCTAAGATGTTTACAGAAATCACGCGGAAAAAGCCGAAAAACATGCAAGAAAAGCATCAAAATAAAAATGAAATCAAATAAGCACAAAAATAAATATTTTTTTTTATTTTCTACAGACCCCTATAAGTATTTTATTCTTGTGACAGTAAATCTTCTTTTCATTTCCACTATCGATGCAATTGCTGCAATAAAGCATATATTACCTCTATAACGTAACGATAAGTATGTTCTTCGGAGTAACACAATTTACTCCATAAAGGTGGAATAGGAGTTAAAAAAAGTCGCCCTTTTAACTCTTTGGAGTTTTATACAACCCTTAAATGTGTGCAATAGCCAGTGACAAGAAGCTTCTCTAGATGAATATAGAAGTAAAATTGTTAGTTGTGAATTGTTTGCCGCAGACATCGTTTTTTTTATCTTCGCCAATTGAAAATGTAAAAAAAAACGCACCTAATGGCTATAATAATAGGTGTTTTTTGCAAATCCATAAAGAATTGTAGAAAAAAACGACATCGGGACTAAGTGCTTTACATGTTAATAGGCATGTTTTTTTGCAAATCCATAAGGAATTGTAGAAAAAAACGACATCGGGACTAAGCGCTTTACAACAACTACTTAAGTTTATACAGACTTACAGCCCAATTCTTCCCCTTGTGAGGAGTCACAAGTCACAAGCTCTTGTGACTATTCCTTGTGAGGATTGTTGTGAATCGATAACATTTTGGTATTCTCCCCCTAATCGTCACAAAAAAACTCACAACGAAACTCACCACAGCATGGTGAGATTTTTAAGTGTCATTGGCCGGGTTTTTTCGCAAATCCCTTTAGAATTATTGTAGACAAAAACGACATTTACTGCGTTTATATGAGGTATTGAAGCGAGCTTGAAGCTCGCTCCGACCCTTTCGATACTGCATATAAACGTAGTAATTGGGATTTAGGAGCTTTTTTCTAAATAGCTGGATGCACTGTGTACGCTATGGCATTTGTCAGCTGTAGCTAGCATCAACCAGCATCCAAAATCGTCACTTTTGACTTCTCTGAACAAATTATCGATAACATATAGATGATATTAGGGGTATTCATGTAAGCGCGGAAAACCCTCGTAAACCTCGTAAACCAGATAATTTTATCTCCGCAGAAACGAGCTGTCAAAATTTGTATGGGAAAAACTTTCTGCAAATTGCATAAAATTATCTCACAAATTTGCTGCGGAAAGTGCAGAAATAAACCTCGTAAACTAAAGAAGTATGGATTCTGACTTTTAATTTGACATTTCACAAAATATTTCCCACATTTACGCAAGTATTTTTTAGGGGGTGTTCATGAAAACATGCTGCGGAAAGTTATATCTTTCTACAAAGCGGAAATTTATCTCGTTACATGAATACCCTTATTATTTTGGCATCACCATTTTTATCGGGTGTTAGATTTAATACTACGTTTCCACTGAACGATAATCTAGATTATTTTCCAGTTTGATTTAAAATAATCTAGTAGTGTTTCCACTGGACTTGTTAGATTTATTTTGATATCTAAAATCTTAATTACAAGCAGTGTCACAATTGAAAGTTTGTTGGCTATTAAAAATAGAATAAGAATGTTCTCAACTGAAATTAAAATTTTAGTTTTAAATTATTTAAATGAAGAAAAAAAAATCAAGTTTTTGATGGCGGCCTTAAACAGATAATCTGAACGTCAGAGGAAAAAACTTCAAATGTATGTTTTAAAAATAATTTCTCTGAGGAAGACAAAAATTTTACTGCATAAAAGATTGAAAACGAGAAACATGTGGGTCAAAGTAAGTTATCAGTAATTGTATTTTTTTTATTAACATACATACACAAATTTTTTATTTGTTAAATCCATTCTTTTATCTTTCAAAACCTCGAAGAAGTACTTTTTGGGAACAAGACATCGTAAGGAATGATGATGTTTTCTTCAAAGAGAATTTTTTATGTACCGCCATTCTTTTCAAATCCTTTGTAGCAGTCTCCAGCACATTAAAAAAAAAAGGATGCAAGCTGTTGAAAAATGCTTCCTCTTTCTTCGATCACAACTTTCGTCTTTTTGATTTTGTTTTCTTTTCCTTAGAAATACAAATATATAAAATCTTTTTTTCAACTAGAATACAATCGTATTTACCATTATGCTCCAGCCAAAAGTTTTTGCGGCATCAAGTACTTTAAAGCTGTTTACAGTTATTAAAATGTATTTTTTTGTTCAGTTTGTCAACAACTGTCAGATTCATTGGAAATGGAAAAGTGAATCCGTCCAGTACAGTAGATTTCAAGTAGATTTATTTGAAATCTCGAATCGAGATGATTAATTTTTGTATGGTAAATCTAGTGATTTCAAGAAGATTTCAAGTAGATTTGAGTAAATCTCAGATTATCGTTCAGTGGAGACGCAGTATAAGTCTCGAAAATTAGGTGTGTTTTTTTCGCAAGTCCATATAGAACTGTAAGAAAAACGACATCGGGATTTAGGAGCTTTTTTCCAAAAAGCTGGAAGCACTGTGTACGCTATGACATTTGTCAGCTGTATGGACGACTAGCATCAACCAGCATCCAAAAACGTCACTTTTGACGACATCGGGACTAACATGTCATGCTTTACATGCAAATGCAACAACTACTTAAATCTATACAGAGTTAGCTAAGACCAGATAATTTTCGAGAGTTACAGCCCGATTCTCCCCAAAGTCACTGATGCCTCACAAGTCACAAGAAGAGGTGAAATTGATTTTGTGACTTTTTCGAATTCTGCCGCTCAGTCACAACTTGTGAGAGTCACAAAAACAATCGAAACTGTGATCTTCTTCAGAGCAGGTCACAACTCATAAATTTTCAATGTTTCTTCATTATTATTCATTATATTTTATAAGAAAATTTTCTAGATTTGTGAATAATTGTGAGTACACGAAAATGGAAGTGGACTTTGTTCTAGTGAATATTATTGCTGATCTTTCCCACGAAAATGAAAAGTACCATTTTTACATAAACACAAATTTTTTTAAGAAACTAATCGTATCAAGAACTTTGCAGCGCCCAGGGCTTTTAAAAACTTTGAGAGATACAAATGATCCATTCGCTCTCCAAAACAATACATTTATAAAGTAATTTCTTCGTTTTGAATAATCAGCTATTCAAATAATGACGCTTAAAAATCTCACCATGTTGTGGTGAGTTTCGTTGTGAGTTTTCTTGTAACGATTAGGGGGAGAATACCAAAATGTTATCGAATCACAACAATCCTCACAAGGAATAGTCACAAGAGCTTGTGACTTGTGACTCCTCACAAGGGGAGAATCGGGCTGTTAATCTAAGACCCGATAAAAATGGTGATGCCAAAATAGTATTATCTTATGTTATCGATAATTTGCTCAGAGACGTCAAAAGTGACGGTTTGGGAGGCTGGTTGATGCTAGTCGTCAATACAGCTCACAAATGTCATATAGCGTACACAGTGCTTCCAGCTATGTGGAAAAAAAGCTCCTAAATCCCCCTGTCGTTTTTTTATACAATTCTATATGGACTTGCGAAAAAAACACACCTTATATTGTCTTAGCTAACTCTGCATAGACTTAAAAGTAGTTGTTGCATTTGCATGTAAGCGCTTAGTCCCGATGTCGTTTTTTTCTACAACTCCATATGGACTTGCGAAAAAACGCCTATTATTTGAATAGCTGATTATTCAAAACGAAGAAATTACTTTTTATAGATGTAGATATATATAGATAGAAAGATCAGCAATATGGTAATCCTTTAGAATTGGGGCTCCAGACAAAAATCGGAAAAACTATTTTATTAGGTAGAATAAGATAATTAAAGGTGGGGGAGACATGTTTTTTGGAGTTTCATGGAAAAAAAAAACTTTTTTAGTTGACATTGGATATAGGCCTTAGGGTAAATTCAAAGTTTCTTTAAATCCAGATTCTGTAAATGCAAAAGAAATCTTGCATACACCCAGCCTCGCACCTACCCCAAATCCTATATTGTGCCCAAGCAGGGGGGTTGCAGGAGGGCAGCATGCCCCCCATACATATCTCACTATTCAAAAACTGAAAACTACATGATTTTATGTCGTCTAGTTTTTGAGAAAATTGAAAATAACCAAAACTACTTTTTTATGAATATTTGTTTTTTTTTGCTTGCTTACGTATTACGGCGGCGTATAAACAGTGAGATATGTATTAGAGCTGTGTCAATCGCGATTGATTCGGTCTTTGTGACCCGTTCACCAAAAAGATTAATTGATTGCAATCAAAGCAAACCAAATCAATCAATCCTAATGTCAATCTCTTGCCACTGAAACCGATGAACGAAACGAACGAAAAAAAGTTATGTTTCGTTCATTCAACTTGTTCTCAATTATTTCACAATACCAAATAGGAATGGATATGGACATTTTATATACAATAGAAGATGGCATGAACGAAGCAGCGATGTAGAAAAAAGCCAAACTTGCTCTCATTTTCACATTGTTTCGGTCTCGGTCTGAACGAAACGTTTGAAAAAAAAATATTTGAATTGAATGAATGATTGAAAACATTTCGTGTCGGTCTATATCTCGTTCGGAACGTAACGGGTGGATAAAAAATGATTGAATGAACGATTGATTGAAAAGACCGAATCCTTGAACCAATAAATCAATGATTGATTCGGTTTTTCAAAATGAACGGTGCTCTAATATGTATGGGCTGTATCAGGGTGTATCTTCCAACCGTTTCACCAAAGATGTCTTCTCCTCCTAACTTGGCGTTAAGAGTTCCTAGGACAATTTTTAAAATCATAACTAGGGAACTGCTCGTATGTTTTGTCCAAGACCTCATTTGTCTTTGGTGTCTTCATCTCTCACCTCTGTTGGAGTATGCGCGCAAATGAGGCTTATGTTGGCGGATTTAGCATAATGAGAATCGTCGAGAGGCGCTCGTTCAGACAGTTGAAACTTAAGACTTTTGCCTGAGCATAGTTCTAACAACAAATTCGCATTCAAATAAACGCTGCTTTTGTTCTCGATAGCAGTCGCCGTAATAGGTATAGCAGCCTTTTAATTTTCGTCTCCCCGGTCCGTCCCATCGCGTTTCTTGGATGGTGGTAATATCTGCTTTGTAGCAGTTTAGAGCTTCCGCTAATTGATCGGCCGTACGTGGTGTATTAATGGACCTTACTATTCCGCACAATTCCGCTTACAGATCTGAAGTTCGATGTTCTTATTTCATTTTCATGTTTCTTCATCAGTGAATCCATCCGTATCCGAGGATTGTTTTTGTTTGGCAACTATTTCATTTATTTCAAATAAAGTCTCCATCCATACTTTACTTTCAGTAGAGAAATAGGTATAAGCTTAATGAATTTACCATTTTTTTACCAGAAGCAATTACCTTTTTGTGTTTTAAAGCCTAGTATACAGTTCTTTTTGAAGGAAAAAAAAATGAGTTGTGAAAAAAAAAATTTTTCTCATGAAAAAATTTCTCTAAGTTTTTTTCCGTCAAAACAATGGGATGCACATTGTTTTGCGTGAAAAAAAATTGTGGTGAGTATAAATTTTTGTTTCGATTTTGGTTTACAGTTTGGTGAAATGAAAAAAGTTTTTTTTCGGGAAAAAACTCTCCCATAAGAAATGCATTGGTTTTTTTTTTAATATATAATATATAATAATATATAATAATATATAAAAAAAGCGAAGCGAAATATATCAACTTTATGGGGATCCTAATTAAATTAAAAAGGACAGAGTTGTAATTCGAGACGGTTTATTAAGAAGTGCCAATAATTTAAAACTCAACAGTTATTGAATGCTATATAAGTACATGCAGCATAAAAAGGAATATTATTTCGGGTTATCACACGATCATGAGACAAAGAAAAAACTATACACTTCGAATGTATCGGTCTCTATATACTTCAAGTTAAGTAAATTATAGGGTGGTCATTTTAATGAATTATTGCCTACAATTTTTTGCACAAAAATATGTAAAAATTGTCAAAATCCGAATTTTGATAAATTGATTTATTTAACCAATGGAAAACCACATTAATTCTCTCCTAAAATGGGTATGTACAGTGTTGGCCAAAACATTAGCAACTTAAACTACCTCCATCATTATGTCTTTCAAAAATGAGTAACTAAAACAAATCATGTTAATTTTTTTTTCTAAAATTTAATACATTACGTATGTACTTCTGAATAGACAACAAGAGAAAATTGTTTTCAAAACGGGTTCATTAAATATGATATAAGTAGGACAGTGAACCCAATTTTTTGCTGGTCAAAACAAAAGCAACTTTTTATTGCTATCTCTCTTTTTCTTATTAATAAAGAGAAGTTAGACCGTTAACTAAAAAATTCATTGCTCATAGTAAAGGTGTTGGCAAAAAAGGTACAGTTGAATCTATTTATTTATTCAGTTCACGGGCAAGCTAATCAGTTTTCTTAGCTAACGTTTGTAAAATGGCCGGAAACAAATACTCTAACGAAATAAAAGAAAAAAAAATTAAAAGAATATAAATGTGGAAGGAGTCATGCAAATTCAATTATCGGAAAAATATTCCATTCCAAAATCAGTGCCGATTAGTAAAATTTTATAAATCCACAAAGTCATTCCAAACGGTTCATCGAGGTGGCAGACCAAAAAAAAACAACAAAACGAGAAGATTCTGCTATAATAAAATCAATTAAAAAAGACCCTTTTATATCATCGCGAGAAATAAGAGTCCAACTCGACCTGGCCGTAAGCGCGTGAACAATCTGGAGACGAGCTGTTGATGGTGGACTAAAATCCTTCAAAGCGGTAAAAAGCCTTTTATTTCAACCAAAAACAAGCTGGCGAGATTTAAGTTTGCTCATGATCACATCAACTGGACCGTTCGAAAATGGATGAACGTACTCTTTTCGGACGAGTCCAAATTCAATTTCAAGGGTTCCGATGGTTTCCGTCGTGTTCGCAGACCAGCCAAAGAGGCACTAAATCCACGTTACACTAAAGCTATGCTGTTAAACACTGAGGAGGAAACGTAATGGTGTGGGGATGTTTTTCAGGGCATGGACTGGGACCGATTTACCAAATAGATGGTACAATGGATCGTTTTATGTACCGTGACATTTTGCAAAGTGTAATGCTGCCACACGCTGGGGATCAGTTGCCTCTGAAATGGATATTTCAGCAGGAAAATGACCCAAAGCATACGTCCAATACGGTTGAGACGCGGTTTCAAGAAAACCGGATTGACGTGTTACAATGGCCAGCACAGTCCCCAGATCTCAATCCCATAGAAAATCTATTGGAAATTGTAGATCGACCAATTACTAGCAATATTTTATATAGTTTAAAAAAATATATATGTTTTTGTTAAAAGTTGCTTTTGTTTTGACCAGCCTAATATTGAACTAATTGTAGGGTAAAGTCGGGTAATGTGGACGACGCGGCTAATATGGACCACCAGCTTTTCTCGCCTTACACAAATGCAATCGAGGAGACGATTGGTTGCGATTGTGCGTGACTTGCTAAATCTTAACTCAGTATAGTTTGAGTAGTCAGGAGTAGCGCGTCACACAGTTGTTTGGATTAAAAGAAAATCCAAGGCATTGATTATTTTTTTTCGTAGGTGTTTCTCCTTTTTTTTATAGTTAAAAATATAGTTTGTTCTCCTTTTATTTTTTAAATATAAGAAGTGAATATTTGTTTTAAGGTTTTTATTTATAAAACTATTGTAAAGAGTCTCATTTTTTAGTAAAATTGATTTTTTTCCAAACATTACGTTGCGGGTAATATGGACCACGGGAGGAAAGGAGTATATGGACTAGTGGTCCACATTAACCGCCATTTCAATATAAGACGTTTCGGGTCTGGATGAGGATGGATGATCGACCATTGATGATTTGGATATTATGTGAATTGTTTGTGCTATAGTTGCAATCTTGCAATCTTGCAAAACGTTCTAAAAACTCTGAATTCATTGAGTGCGGATATTTCTGCGGTCGTCATTTTCATAAACATTGTGCCGCGTTATCCGACGATGAATTTAAATCATTGAATAATAGAAACTTGTTTTGGAAATGCAACTCTTGTGCGAATTTTAATCTTTCCACCTTCATAAATAATTTTCATGAACTTTCAATGAGTGTAAGTGAGATAAAAACTGATCTTAATGCTCTCAAATCATTTTTTGCTAATAACTCTCCTCCACGTAAAACCGCCAAAAAAATACCAAAGACTCTTTAAGAGATTCCGAATCGCCTTTCGTTAACTTTTTTTTTTTTTATAATCTACCCGCGCTCAAGGGATTATGATTACCCTTTAAATGTTTCAACACAGCGCGGGCGTGAAGTTAATGAAGAGAAAGAAGGATAGGAAAGATGTGTGGCACGATGTTCTGAGACTGTTGGTGGTTGCCTCAGATATTTTTATCTCCAGGGATGACGGCTTTGCTAAAGCGGAGAAATGTCGTGTCTAATTACTATGTCGTTTATAATTCACATTATTTTTTTATTCATGTTCATCCTTGTTGGGCATAATAGTTTAACTCAATTACATGTTGTTAGTGTTATGCCTGAACAACATGTAATGAGTAAACCAGCAACCCATGGATGACAATTTTAGAAGGTTTTTTTTTAATGGAATTAAAACGACATAGACGACGGCAGGGATCGAACCTGTGATGATGAGGTTGACAGGCGAGCACACAACCATCGTGCCACGACCAACTTGGATAATATCGCCAATCAATCTCAAAAAACAAATCTACCGTCTTCTTCTACCAGCATAATTCTGACAACGGAAACAGTCAAAGATCCAATAATTAATTTCTCATCACTCATCATTTTCTCAAATTAATCCTGATCCACCACAACTGGCTATTTTAAATTCCTCAATCCCCATGATTAAGAACAATTCGGAATTGAAGCCTGATCGTTTCAATAAAAAACCCCCAAGCGAGAGGAAAATAATCGGCACTGACTCTTCATCTTCTCTTTGTGCACTACCAGAATACAAATGGCTTCACTTATCAAGATTCAACATTGAAACTAAACCTGATTACATCATTAACCACATATCGAAAAAAAAAACAAATATTCCACCTAATCTGTTTAAATGCTTTATGTTAGTTAAAAAAGATGCCGATTTAACAAAACTTAAGTTTGTAGCATTTAAACTAAGCGTACCATCTTCTAAAGTGTCATCTTTGATGGATTCTTCTTTATGGCCATGCTTTGTTCCTGCACCACAGCAGGAATCATCATCATCTTCTTCACACCCGCCGCCGCCGGCAACACCACCAACATCTTCTCCCACCGAACAGCTACCATCTCAGTGACAACCAACATCACCGTCTCTTCATTTCTCTTCTTCGCACGCCAAGCATTGTTCACGTAATGATCTTTTAGGTTATTACCAAAATATTGGAGGCATGCGGACAAAATTACAACAATTGTTCCTATCTTCGTATTCCAAACAATATAATTTCATTGTGCTCACCGAGACTTGGTTGACAAGCAATCACTACAATGCCGAAATATTTAATAACAATGATTATTCCGTCTTTCGTAAAGATCGCTGCTCCATATCAACTGGATTACAAAGAGGGGGAGGTGTAATGCTTGCAGTTCGCTCCACTTTCTCATGTGCGAAATCTTTTTTTTAAAACAATGGAACGCATAGTGGAGCTACTTGAAATGCCGCCTATACTGGATATGAAAATGTATCCAATTATACTACTGAGAAAATCATTTTGTGGTTGCGATACTGACCATCGTTCATGAGTAGTTGAGGCGGCTGGTTCAAGATTCATGCATGTTTCCGAATTTTCAAAATAACACAATTACAGTCATCGCCATTATAATTCTGATCATGTTTCGGAATCATTTAAATTCCCCTTATAACCGGCTTAGTTGGTAATACAAGATACTTTCAAAATTGTTTTTCCAGAGTTTCCCTCTCTATTTGTTTGTAGCTCTCCATTGTCTGTAGCTTCAAACTTGTTTGCTCCGTCTTGATCTTGGTGTGTCTTTACCGAACGACTTATACCGTTTTACAATCTCTCTTCAATTCTCAAGAAAGCTTTTTTATAGGAGTCTATCTACCTATTTAAATTTTTAAACATATTTATTTAAAGCAAAAACAAATCACATTTACAAGTTTTTTAGATTTAACATTACTAGTTATTTATTATTATTATTTATTTTTTCATTAATTCCCAATTGATGCTGTTTTTTTAAGTTGATCTTGCAGATATTTTTCGTCTGCCAAAAATTCCATTGGGCCAACCGTTTTCATTGTAGATATATCGAAATTATATACGCATGGGATACTATTTGGTATATTTATGGTGCTAATTTTTTCATCTCAGATCCCTGAGAAAAAAAAAAATAAACGGTTTTAACTTTTAACCAAGCACTAGAAACAAATTATATTTTACTAAATTAAATAATGCAGTTGCAACCCTACGTTCAAAAAAATGTTACTTGGGGATTCTCACCCTAGTTTTATTTTTTGTTATTTCGATTTCGATCATGTATACATGTATATAGTATTTAGTATGTTCAGTTAGCAAAATTTGCTTTCATTGGTTTTTGACTTCTTTTAACAACATTGTAACATTTTATATACATATATTTTTGAAGATCCTGTTTGGAATTTTAATAAAGTAAAGGCTTATTTGAGTTATAGTTACATTTTACACTCAAAACCTAAATTTTACTTTTGATCCGACGATATTTAATTCATTTTGAATACCGCCTTGAAGAGGATTTCAAAAGCACTTGCGCTCATGTCAACGTAAAGTGACAAATGTCATAGTGATTTTCAATTCGGTTTTTGTTATTATTAAGAACAAAAATTCGATTATTGTCGTTTTTGCCAGATGGGATTTTGATCCTATATAAACTTTGTATATAAACTTGGGGAGAGTACGATAACTTGGCCGCCAATATTTGATGACGGATTTTTGTAGAGGGGTTAAAAACAAGCACTTTTTACTATGGGAGGGGGGGGGGCCTATCTCCCCCCGTTTAGGAGGTAGGGGCACTTTTAGAAAAAATGGTTTAAATTGAAAAAAAAAATATTAAAAAACAACGGCAACACCTACAATAAAGTGCTATACTGCGTTTGAAAGCCAGAAGATTGTTCTATAATTCTGCATTTAAATTAAATTACTCATGTCAATGGTTTTTGAGAAATTCGCATTTAAAGTCCAAATTTTGATAAAAAAAACGTGAAAAAAAAGTTTAGACCGATTGTTTTCAAAATTGTGAAATGAAATTGTAAATTAGCTTACATGTGTTTCATGTATCTATCAGTTCTTAATCGAACACAAAAAACCGCATGGTTCTATGTCTTCTGGTTTTTGAGAAAACCTCCGTTTAGGAGGTAGGGGCACTTTTAGAAAAAAATGGTTTAAATTGAAAAAAAAATATTAAAAAACAACGGCAACACTTACAATAAAGTGCTATACTGCGTTTAAAAGCCAGAAAATTGTTCTATAATCCTGCATTTAAATTAAATTACTCATGTCAATGGTTTTTGAGAAATTTGCATTTAAAGTCCAAATTTTGATAAAATAACGTGAAAAAAAAAGTTTAGACCGATCGTTTTCAAAATTGTGAAATGAAATTGTAAGTTAGCTTACATGTGTTCCATGTATCTATCAGTTTTTAATCGAACACAGAAAACCGCATGGTTCTATGTCTTGTAGTTTGTGAGAAAATCGAAAATTACCAAAACTGCTTTTTTTGATTTTTGGTGGTGACGGTGATTCCATTTTAAGGATTAATGTTAATAAACATAATGAATCTTTATTAGTTCAGTACCGCAATTCATTAACCGTTACCCAGAATGCACCATGAGGAGGTAGAATTGCATCTGGGTCAGTTATTTTGTCAGTTAGTCAGTCATAGTTAGTTAAAAAAGGTCAAAATGTATTAAAAAGGTGTGTAAGTCTCGTCAATAAAGACATCGTCCGTACTATAACTGTCGAGTTCGTTGAGTTACTCTTTTATGGTGGGAAGCCGAGGATGTTTTGGTGGTAAAACACTTTCTAAATTTTCTCTCTGAAGGGTGGGAGGATCGATGTCTTTTAACTGTAAACCCTCACATATATCACCATCGCACTGTGGTTCCACCATAGGCCAAAATTCTAAAAAAATTACTGTAGCGATTATTATATAAAACGGTTAAAATGAGCTGAGAACATTCCAAACTAATTAGAAATAGAAAAAGAAAAACCGTTAGATTTTTATCTTCAGAGTAATAACATTGCAAACACATGGCATTTGAGTTTTAGTGCTCTAAGAGTAAGTGCGACTGCATTTGTTTAATTAATTTTTTTTCATCTGTTTGCGTAATTTTTTTTATAATGGATATATTAGTGGAAGGTAAGATATTTGTTATTTATTTTTTATGATTCATTTTTCGACTAAGCATAAGAGTTTATAAATTGGGTCTAAATAAAATAAAAATAAAAATTAAATAGCTTAATGTTATTTGTTTTAAACTTTTAACTATTACGCCCCGTTACGCCCCCACAAAGTTATATATTACCAGAAAGGTAATTTCACGTACTTTTTAATGCACGTTGACTTAGCTGCGATTACTTGCGAATTCACTTTTAATTAATTTTTGAGCCACATAAAGTCTCATTTTTTGTATTTCAGGGCTTTTAACTAAAGTCTCATTTACGAGAATGTTTCTGCTTCAACATTGGTTAAATGCTGATGGAACCGAAAAAAATAAGTCCCGTTCAATATTAGACGTTATTTCCAAGTCCTTAGATAACATTCCAAATGCAGATTATAGAGTATTGGAAACTAGAATCGCATATGTTTGTAAAAAACTTACATATTTCTGGAAAAAAACTTGCCGAAAGAGATGCATTCTTGTTAAAAATTATTCAGGATGGCTAAATACAAAGGAAGTATGTATCATTTCTGAAAATAACAATTATTTGCCATATTCAACTTCTGCGGGGCTACCTTCAACTTCTGCGCGGCAGCCTTCAACTTCTGCGGGGCAACCTTCAACTTCAGGGCGACCCACACTGGGGCAGAACGACCTTATTTATGGCAATAAATCAACCAGTAGAGTTAGAGACCTGAAACTTTACAAAAATATTAATAAAACCATTTTGTTTATATATTTAAACTCAACAATGACCACGCCTACAAAAAACGCCCACTTTTTTAAATTTAAAAACAATTAAAAAACTATGTACCTACATAGTTTTTATTTTATTTTATTTTTTTTTTAAGTTTTTAGTGAAAAAAGTACACACATTTTTTTAAATAAATAATTAATTAAATAAATAAATAAATTCATTGCATTTTTTTTTAATTTAAAACAAAATCTTCAGATTGCATGGCATTGCTTTCTTCATCACTGCTTACGTCATCACAGCTTTCATCACTAACATTGATTTGCTCTATAGTGGGTGCTATTAGCAAATCCATTGCTTCAGGGGGCAGGTGTTGTTCCTTTTTTTCAGGTAGTTTCCTCATGCTTGTAAGTATGGGATCAGAGCTTAATAAGAAAAAGTTTAATATATCCCGGTTGGTATTTTCTCTCCTAGATTTCCTAGAATGATGCTCTCTATAGTTTTTAAAGTCTTTGTTTCTGTACTCTTGAGCTTCCTCGGTAAGTTGGCCAATCGGTAAGAGAGCATGGGCTATTATCTCCGGTCCATGAATAAAATATTTATGAAGTGTTGTTGACATATAATACCATGGATATTTAGCTACATAATATTTGGCGGTATCAATTGCGAAATTTCTGAATTTTTCTACATCAATTTCATAACCACTAGCAACGACAATCAATATAATATGCATTTTTTTTTATGAGCTGAATGTCAATTTTGGTTATTTCAGCAGAAATTTCAGGGTTTTGAAAAAAACGCCTTGCCGTGTTACCATCGTTTGAGTTACCAAATCCGGGCTTTGGTTTATCTATGATCAATCCACAACGATCTTTGAATTCTTTCTGTATCCTTTTTTTATTTTCAGCGACAACCATCTTGTCAGCATCCCCTCGAGCTTGCCACTTCTCAAGAGGTAGTTTGTAGGATAAATGCAGTAAGTTCTCGAAAAACCGTATCTAACCATGAAGAATCGACATGCCAAACTCCAAATTTTCGGTTTTTGTTTCTCTTGTCACCATACTATCAATATCATTGAAGCTTTTAGATGACGCACCACATATAAAACATTTAAGAGTTGATGACGTCTCCGTTATAGCGTTGCAAACGTTCCCATCAATCATAGTTAAAAGTAGAGTATGATTAACTCTCGCTTCTCCTTCTTCATAAACTTTTGTTGTCTTTTGCATATTGTGTACTTTGTTTTCAACTCTATTTTTTTCGGCGATTGACAATTCTGTTGATTCTTTATTTAACAAATTCTATTTTTAAGGGTCTGCAATATCTTGTAGAACCGGGGCGTGGATTTTGCCAGATAAACTTGGATCCAGAAAAAAGTTTTAGTGGAACAACACATGTAATGAAAACCGATGAATCATCAGCTTCAAGACCATGGTAGGCTTGTTTGTAGAAGCTATGTCCCGAACTCCCATCGAATCCCCATTTGGAAAACAAACAAAGGTTTTCCAATTCCTTTGCTGTTAGAGAATCCATTACTTCCTTCTGCGCTTCTAACAATCGTGTTGTGGTAAGATCGAGCAATCCCTGAAGAGTAACCTCTACCAAAGTTTCAGTAACTGTAATGCATTCGGAGGGTGGATAACACTCTTTTTTTGCAGCTTGAACGACTTTGTATGAGGGGAATTTTTCTGGTGCACTCATTCTTATGATATCATACTGATGTCGAGATAGTTGCGCTTCAACTGTGACTGCAAGTGCTTCTCTGCCTGACATTCGAGAACTTTTTGTGTCAAGTGACTTCTCGTATGACCTCCTGTATTTTTTTGCTCGATCAGGAGTTGTTGTTGTTATATCTTTCAACACTTTAGAAGCATTAACTTGACCCACTGCTCTCAAGCTCATTTGAGTTGCATAACACAACTCAGAAACTGATGTAGACTCTCTCAAATTCGCAGTTTTCATTCTTTTTGTACGTTCAGTACTTTCATAGAAAGGAACACTTGGTCGCCCTCGTTTAAGACCTTCTTGAGGTTGGAAAAGAAAACCAACAGATGTATCAAGCCAAACCTTGTTCATTTTTAAAAACGTATCATACATTCTATGTGCCTTACCCCATCGAGTTTTATATTGCCATTTGAAATATGATAGTGTTTTTTTTAAGCTGTTATTGTCGACATTTGGAATTTTAGTTTTTAACTCCTCTTCAAGAAAAACAATTTGTGCCTCAAAATTGTTTTTTTCTGACTTGCACAATATATTTACCAGCTCCATCCGTGTCATAAAAAACGTATTCGCACTTGTACCTAAAGTTTAAGACAAATACAAAATAAATTCCCGGAAAAAATTATTAATTTTTGTCAGAAAGCACAATTTTTCAAATAAAAAATTATGAAAACTGCAAAAAATCTGCAAACTTTGTATGCAGATCCTTATAAAAAACAACACTAGCTTCACAATGCAACAAAAATTAAGTCTTGGAGAGCTTTGGAACACAAATAAAAATTTTAATGTTTGCAAGACAAAATAAAAAAAAGCATTTTTTTTAAGGGATTTTTCAATAATTTTTTTTTATTGACTAAAAGCACTTTCTCACAAAAAAAAAATTAATAGCTCATCACATACCAGAAGCTGAAGACTCCATACTAATTTCTTTTTTTTAACGATCGGAATTTTTTTTCTTGTTCAATATAAAAGACTTCACTAAATTTCTCACACTCAACAAGAGCTATGAGTCAACAAGAATGGCTTGCGCCGAGGTTTATTGTGACTAACAAATTTAAGATAACGGCTTGACATTTTAACAATAATAACAGTGGGATATTTGACTAAAAAAAAAAAATAGCTTTGACACCATACGAACATTTCCATTTTTTGATTTATTGCCAGCAATAGAGTCGTTTTGCCCCAGTGTGCGACCTTTCAAAGATTTTTCCGAGAGCAGTAAAAGATCAAAACGAAGAAGATTGGCTACCTTATCGGAAGTAGATACCTCTGCTGTTGATTATTTATTAAAAAATTCAAATACACCTATAAAACGACCAGGTAACGAAGAAGTTCTTTCTCTAATAACTGAAACCAAATTAACAAAAAATCAGTATTTGCTATTGAGGGATTTTGTTAATTCGTATACGTCATCTGAATTTTTGCCTTCGTATCAAAAGATAATTCAAACCAAAAAATTATGTTATCCTGAAAATGAAAAAATTACAGAAGTGTCTGCCGAAGTCGAAGTGCAAAGTTTACTTGACCATACAGCGAAGCGTATACTGGAGTCGCAAGAAATTGTTTTGCAAAATTTTTCACCTGATTTTTCTGATATGATTTTATTCGGGAAATGGGGGTTCGATGGCAGCACTGGACAAAGTGAGTACAAGCAGAGCTTTTTAGAATCAAATAATGTCGATGATGACAGTAGCTTATTCGTAACGTCCTTTGTTCCCTTGCGGCTGATATGTGAAAAATCTAATCAAGTTTTCTGGAAAAATCCACGCCCTTCATCCACTCGATATTGTAGGCCGATTCGTTTCAAATTTGCAAAGGAAACTAAAGAGCTTTCTTTGCAAGAAGAATCTTATATTAAAAACCAAATTTCGAATTTGAATCCATTTATTTTTAAAGAAGAGAACATTCAGGTTAGAATAACATATTCCTTACAACTCACTATGGTAGATGGTAAAGTGTGTTGTGCTTTAAGTGAAACTGCATCAAGCAAATGCTATATATGTGGTGCTTCACCAAAAGAAATGAATAACATTGAAAAATGTTTAGAGAAGCCAGTTAATGAATGCAAATATGAATTCGGTCTTTCCCCACTCCACTCATGGATTCGTTTCTTTGAATTTTTTATTCATGTATCGTACAGATTACATATACAAAAATGGCAAATGAGATCCGATGAAGACAAAGCCAGTTTTGCAGAAAGAAAAAAATACATTCAGGATACATTTCGGCAGAAACTGGGACTTATTATCGATAGACCGCGAAGTGGAGGAAGTGGAACATCTAATGATGGAAATACGGCGCGTAAATTCTTCGCAAATGCTTCAATCTCTGCTGAAATTACAGGAATCGATAAAAACATTCTTGAGCGATGTCACACAATACTTATCACCTTATCTTCTGAATTCGATATTGAATGCGAACAATTTAAGCTATTCACACTGGAAACAGCCAGACTCATTATTCAAGAATATGGATGGTATAATCTCCCTAGTTCAGTCCACAAAGTCTTGATTCATGGATCAGACATAATCAATCATGCTCTTTTACCAATAGGAGAACTATCTGAAGAGGCTGCAGAGGCTACACATAAAAACTTTAAACTGTTTCGTCGAGATCATACAAGAAAAATGTCAAGAAAAGTTTGCAATACAGATCTATTTCATCAGCTTCTTTTGAATTCCGATCCTTTTATTACAAGTTTGCGGAAATTACCAAAAAAAAAAAATTTTACTTTCTCAGACCAAGTGATTTCTCTGCTTAAAATTTAAGACTTATATCCCGTTTATGAATTCTTCCTAACTTAAAAATTAAAATATTGAAATGGCCCTAATTTTATAAATAATTTTTTAAAAATATTTACTTTTTGTATTATTATGTATATAAAAAACTTGTTGAATTAAAAATAATTTAAGAAAAAAAAAATAAACTTAATTTGAATACTGGTACCTAGAGTTGTTTCTGCGTTTTACTAACAGTTTAATGAATACTTTTGTAATTCATGTACATACAATTCATGCATCCTATAACAAGTACACATATAAAGGAAAAAAATTATACTTAAATAAAACTATATTAAACCGATCTTCAACCCTTTTATGGAACGTATCTCAAAGTCGTGACGAGATAGCTTAAAACTGATTGCAGATTCGAAATTAGAGAGCTCAAAACATTTTATCACCAATCGTTTTTAGGTTTTATCAAGTGAGTTAGTAATTATGGCCGCCTTTGTTCGAGAGTGGAACCACAGTGCATCGGTATAACAAGGGTAAACTTTTTTTACATCTGATAAAAACTCTATTATTTGCGAACCCCAGTCGTCCTTATATTTCCTTTCTAGGCAGTATTTTCGATAGAAAAATAGTGCCATGTATTGGTGAACATTGAACATGGTCGGAAGTTTGTTTTGGTTTTCAAGATCGTTTATTGTATTTTATATGTATTTAGTGGACATTGGATAAATAGAATAAATTTGAATTTTTTTAAATACAGATTCTGTGAATGCAAAAGAAACTTTGCATGCACCCAACCTCGCACCTACCCCAAATCCTATAGTGTGCCCAAGCAGGGGGGTTGCAGGGGGGCAGCATGCCCCCCCCATACATACTTTTCTGTTTATATATTGTAATGTTGGAAGCTAGCACTGATTTATTTATGTAAGGAAGCAAAAAATATCAAACATTTTGTAGGAAAGTAGTTTCAGTTATTTTCGATTTTCTCAAAAACCAGAAGACATAGAACCATGCGGTTTTTTGTGTTCGATTAAAAACTGATAGATACATGAAACACATGTAAGTTAATTTACAATTTCATTTCACAATTTTGAAAACAATCGGTCTAAACTTTTTTTTTCACGTTATTTTATCAAAATTTGGACTTTAAATGCGAATTTCTCAAAAAACCATTGACATGAGTAATTTAATTTAAATGCAGGATTATAGAAAAATTTTCTGGCTTTCAAACGCAGTATAGCACTTTATTGTAAGTGTTGCCGTGTTTTTTTAATATTTTGTTTTCAATTTAAACCATTTTTTCTAAAAGTGGCCCTACCTCCTAAACGGAGGTTTTCTCAAAAACCAGAAGACATAGAACCATGCGGTTTTTTGTGTTCGATTAAAAACTGATAGATACATTAATACATATAAGTTAATTTACAATTTCATTTCACAATTTTGAAAACAACCGGTCTAAACTTTTTTTTTCACGTTTTTTTTTATCAAATTTTGGACTTTAAAAGCGAATTTCTCAAAAACTATTGATATGAGTAATTTAATTTAAATGCAGGATTATAGAACAATCTTCTGGCTTTCAAACGCAGTATAGCACTTTATTGTAGGTATTGCCGTTGTTTTTTAATATTTTTTTTTTTCAATTTAAACCATTTTTTCTAAAAGTGCCCCTACCTCCTAAACGGGGGGAGATAGACCCCCCCCTCCCATAGTAAAAAGTGCTTATTTTTGACCCCTCTACAAAAATCCGTCATCAAATCTTGGCGGCCAAGTTATCGTACTCGTGCCATAAACTTAACTCACTTCAGCAATTGGCGCGTCGGTTATTCCTCTTCATGAGAGTACTATAAATATTTATACAATGGCGCAAAATTTTAAACAGCTTAGTATTAAGGAATTATTATGATACTACTTTGCTCTTTTTTACTCTTTCTTAAATATAAAGTCGAGCAGACAGACAGAATTTTGAGAACCACTTGACCAAAATCTCGAAAAGACAACATATTCGATATCACCTTTTACGATAGACTAATTGTAACTTTAATAAAATATTGTAAGTTTTTTCCTCAACTAAATTCAGCATGCACATAATCCCTTAAGTGTGTGCAAATTAAAATAAAAATTTGAAAAAACAAAATCGAATAAATTGTCAACGGGATAATTATAATTCTGAAAGGATGCACACAAAACTCAAAAAGGGCCACTTTTGAATAATTTTAAATAAGTTTACCCGAAGAGCCATATCTGAAAAAAGCGTCAAAGTGGCCCATAGGTACGAAGGTGCCTCTGTATGAAATGAAGGACGTTATAATTTTAATAAATAAGACCAAAGCTTATTCAATCAAATAAACTCCCGATCACTTCTCAAGTAAAGTACCCATGATCATGAATATCTTCTTTGATATATTCGCATTTGACTTTGAAACTGTAAGACAATCGATCACTTGATATTTGTAAACATAAATCACAAGGTATGGTGTGTGTGAATGTGACAATGCCGATACTAATGTATTTTTTTTATAATCTCGAAGAGATAACGAGTATCTACAATTTAATTTCTTTGTATCGGCAAAGTCAAATTCTTTGCTTGATTTGAAAATTTCTTACACTTAAAAATAGAATTTTTAAAAGTAACACAAAACAACTTTTGCAAATAAAAATAAATTCAAGAGATGTATGTTTGTAAAACGAATTCGAATTTTTGAATGGTATGGAAAGTTTGTTTGTATTTCAAGCTTATTTAAACTCATCCAAACATAAGAACCCTTGCTTCTCATAAACCTTATACATACATACATATAATGCAATTTATTATAACAATTTTTTATTTAATAGGTGTACAAACAATCGGGGCCGAACTCGAACATATAACTTTAGCAAACTACGTTATCGAAAATAATATTTTTGTTTTGGGTTTTCGAACAGTTGACTTTTGCAGTTAGCGTTTCAGAACATCTTGCAATTGAAATTTTGACGAAAAATATCTTTTTTGAAAACAGCCAAGGAAAAGCATTTTAGCTAAATTCTGAAGGCAAACAAAACATAATAAAATGGGATCAAAACTACCCATAATTTTATTTGAAAAACTTTCGTTTTCTAGTTATCGCAATAAAACAAAAAACAAATTCAAGCTTTGAAAAAAAAAAATCTTTTTTTGGCAATTTTGTTGGCCATTTTTGGGTCGACATTTTTTTTGTTCATAACTTTTTGGTCAAATTGTGGTAAATTGTCTCGTAAGAAACCTTCTTTCAAATAACCCACTTTGTTTTTTTTTGTTTCATTCCAGCCAATCCTGAGATTAACTGTCCGCCATGGGACCATGTATTTTTGGATGAGTCGACGTTTGCGCCCTCTTTAATTCGGCCAAATTTCGAAAATTAAAAAAAATTTTTTTTTTTACTCTTGACGCATGTTCTCATTATTTAAAAAAAAATTATGTTATTACCTAATAAGGTTTCCGAGAAAAAAACTCCCAAAAATTGTGCGTGTTTTTGGCATTAGACCGTACTAGTACCTTAAACACTTATTTTTATTTCGCATCAGAACGGTAAACTAAGCTTAATACTCGAAAAAGTACACATATTAACAATTATTTATTTGCAACTATTTACGTATATTACATACAAATATGGATACCTACAACATTATTGAGAATAAAGAAAAAAAACGTTTTCAGAATACGACACATTTTTTGTTTAGCGTACTTAAATTTATTTTGTACCTACATAACATACATACGAGTAACACATACCTTATGTATGTATTTGATATTAATTTTGATTTTGATGTCGTATTATACCACAACTAGTTCCTGAATGTTTGGAAACAGTCGTCTAATAGTAATTTATAGATATACCTAGATAATTTCTTATTCTTGAAAATTTGTGTAAACATACATACATTGTTTAAAAACGAACAATACCTATATAGACTCGAAAAAAACCTCAGGATGGCCGAAGTTTGCTTACCCTTGAAGGATCCTGGCTTATCGGCTCCGTATTAACAGTATCTGTATAAACAGAACCATAAAACTGGCTTGTCTTTAAAGTTCTTAAAATTTACTTAGCCTGACTGAATACAAATACATCTCTTTGTTTCCTTGGATTCATAGTTTTTTGAAAGGAAATAGCTCCTGTTCGCTCAATTTTTTTTTTAAGATATTCTTCCAAAAAGAAAGAAAGAGGCATATTTGTATTTTTGAAAACAACAAAAAATGACAAAATCGGAAGATGAAGGATTATCCACGTCAAATACATATCAATGTCCACTTGGCTACAAAACACGAAAATAACAAATTATTTCTGCGGAAATAGTTATTAACAAAGTTATAATCAATTTAACTTTCCCCTGTGAAAAAACTACAAATATATGTTCTATTTCCCTAGACTCTAGGAATTTAGTTTGATGTACGTTAATTATTAATTATAAGAACTGACGACATAGGCGCCTGTCTAAGCTAAGCAGAGCAACACAGTTACTTGAGCGGACAAAAATGAAATGAAAAATGAAAGTGTGAAAAAATTAATAAAAATTTTCGTTCAAGGTCACTTAAACTTTTAAAAAAATGAAAGCCATTCTTACTATCAACCACCTTATATATGTATGAATAAGTTACGAGTATAATTTTATTCATTTATTTCTTTGTAAACTTTTTTTTATATTTTTCATTTGAAAAAAACAGATTTAAGTATGATAATTTGGTGGAAAAATTAGATCCATTCTTTTTTTTTTTTTATTTGCGAATGCATTCACCACATCTTCAGGTTTAACTACGATTTCTTTGTGAATGTTCAACAAAGCTAACTCGTTGAGCCTGGTCTCAGTTGTTATGGCCCTCAGCCACGTTTTTAACCGTCTCAAAGTTGAAAATGAACGTTCTGGCTCAGCAGACATCACTGGTAGCACACAAAGAACTTCAAATGTTTTTCTTATATGAGGATACAAATCCCGATTGCAAAATGGAAGCGACGCAAGAACAGTTTCTGGTATTGCACTTTCGGTTTCATCCTTCCACATTTGTTTCTATATTTAAATAAATATTGAAATAAAACTACTTTGCGTGTTTTATAACCCTTTTCACACTGTATTGTCTAAGCATTTACAACAGCTGTTTTTTAAAGAATAAAACTTTATGTTTCAATGACAATGTTTTAATGACAAAAATCGAATTTTATCGAATCAATTTAATCAACGGCAATAGGGGTATATGAAAATTTTATTCATATTTATATATGTATATGTATTTATAGGATTTCCTTTTTTCTGTGAGCTACAGTTATGTATGTTATGTTTTATGTTATAATTTAAAGTAGCACAAGCAGTAGCTAATACAATGGAAAAGACAAGTTAAAATTTTCAAAGGAAATTCTTTTAATAGGTAATAATTAGGACACCAATTAAAATAAATGTTGGAAAATTCAAGTTTAAGTTTTCATTTAACTAAGCAACAATTAAAAGGGACTATCAACACGTCCGTTGACTTTATAAAATAAGTATGAAAATATTGTCTACCTCTGTTTCAAGTTGAAGGCAGCTTTTCAAAATATCATGGTACTGAATTGACTCTACAGCTTTTTCAATTTCTTGTGTCGTAGCACTGATAATAAAGTTCGACAAAAAAGTCTGTAGTTGACATATTTAAAAACTGTGCTCCGAAACGTTCACTGAGCTCGAAGATACAGTGCTCTAGAAAAGGGATGTATAAATTCAATTAATAATAATACTGCTTTTATAGGCTTTTAGTGTTTTATTTTAAATTAGTTGGTCTCCCCAAAATGTAACAGAAAAAGAGACGATATTGTTTGATTGTTTGAACGTATGTGATATACCCGATTACATAGAACTTTTTTCTTAGAATCTGTGAATACTGAGATTCGTTTGAAATGTCAAACAAAATCTATATTATACGGTTGGTATTAACTAATGATTTTATAACATTATACATTTATAACATTATACATACCTACCTTCCTATAATTTTTCTTTAAATTAAAATTGACGAATATTGTTATTGTTATACGAAAAAATAATAAACAGAAAAATTTTCTTCGATATTATACATATGAAAGCTTAGTAAAATATATCATTTTGCTTGGGGGTGGAGGGTGGGGGTGGTTATGGTGTAAGCCCCTCTCTGCGTATGCCACTGCATATATTATGTATTTCGGGATTGCTATTGAGTAAATTACACTCGTCCTTAAAATTACTTATTTTTTACAAAACTTCTCGTATTTAGTGATTAATATTAATAAAATAAGATAGTATTTTACACGAAAATGCAAAATAACCTGTTTGTAGTGCATGTATTGTTAGAATGTTTCAGTTTTCATGAAGGTATGTTACAAAATTTAATTACTTATAAAATTTTTATAATATTTGTTTGTGTTTTACAATTTAAAGAAAAAAATTCCGAGATCTGCATAATGGAAACCTTACCCCACAAATTTTAGAAAAAAAAAACATAACTTACCTTCAATATGTTTCACAATTGCGCGTATTATAGTTCCGTGCGCCAAAACCAATACTCTCTTTCGCATTTTAATTTGAGGAAGGATTTCACTCTCCCAATAAGGTACCACTCGATGCATTACCGATTCAAGTGTTTCAGCAGCAGGAAACTCATCAGCTGGGATGTCGGCAAAATTTGGGTTGTTTCTTATTGGCGCATAGTAAGGACTCGATTCATCCATAATTGGTGGGGGGACGTTAAAGCTTCTGCGCCAGATTTGAACCTGTAGAGTAAATGCTCGATTCTTTTCAAAGAACTATTAGTAATTTTGTTAATGTTTAAAAAAACCTTTTCTTCGCCATACTTCTCAGCCATTTGCCGCTTATTTAAGCCAGTTAAGTCCCCATAATGTCTCTCATTTAGTCGCCAATTCGAATGCACAGGAATCTTTGAGCACTCCAAAGCATTCAAAACTATATCCAATGATTGTTGGGCACGCTTCAATGCTGATGTGAATGCTACATCAAATTGTAATTTGTTCTGCAGTAGAGCTGCAGCTGAAATAGCAAACGCCTCAGATTTACCTATTGCCGAAAAGATGACATTGTTAGAATAAAATAAAAAAAAGCTTATGAAAACATTCAAATGCACTGCTGTGAACTGTGATACTCAACTCATACTCCACTCACCTTTTTCACTCAAGTCGACGTCGTGCCACCCACAAAATAAATTTAATTTGTTCCACTCACTTTCGCCGTGTCGAAGGAAAACAACTTTAACGAATTCCATTTTTTAGCCACCACTAAACAAACTATAAATTCAACATTAGCCGGAACTACTGTTTGCGCGTCCGTTTATACACTTAAAGCTGAATGTGAAGAGAAAGAGCCTGCAAAAACCCACAAACTCAGAAGCTCTTGTCGAACTGAGAAAAGAAAAATCTAATAACAGTACAATTGTACAATTAATAGAAGATTGTTGATGGTGATGTGATGAGGTTGAGGCACTTCAATTGCAAACGAGGTGCAATAAGCTTCGCACAAGCTAGAACGAGATGCACTATTGCTTTCTATAAAAAAAAAACAACATCTTATTTCAGCAGCTAGCGCGCAATGGGTTGAGTAGAATTTTATTTTCATGAGAGTATCTATCTATTACAGAGTGCGTTATTTAGTTGCTTACTTGGCTTCTTCTTCTCGGCTAGGTTGTATTAAATTTTTACGGTTCGATTAATTGAATAAAAGTTTATTGGTGTTGATTAAATCTTTTCCATTCACAATCTCCAATAAGGCATATTTGGCAAAAATTTATTCAAAAGAGTAATAATAACGGTAATGTTATTTGTTTATTGAATTTGACTAGCTCATCTATACGAGTATGTTGATTTTTTGCTTTTAATTTCCGGTATTGATTTTACAATATATTGCTCTTCGGAAGCATCATTAATTTTGTTAGATTCAATGGCAGGATATATTTATGATTTCTGAGTTATTTCTAAATTTTTGTATGAATTGAAGATCGCTGCATCCAAATTTATGTTTTCATTTAGGATAGCATATCTCGATAAGTATCAAAGATATTGGAATATTTTAAACGCCAAAATGTTGGGCGCAAATTTTCCTAGGGGCGATGTCCGTTAATTTTTTTAAATTGTATCTCGTTATATTTTATTTTAGTGAGTTTTAAAATTTTTAAG
This sequence comes from Philhelius festivus, assembly GCA_963931855.1. NCBI lineage: Eukaryota > Metazoa > Arthropoda > Insecta > Diptera > Syrphidae > Philhelius > Philhelius festivus. Next base: position 70,503,232 of record OZ007555.1, read on the forward strand.
ACAAAAAAATTTTTAGGAGAGGATATAGACCGCTATAATTTTTTTTAGAAATAAAATAAATATGACCCAATGTAGAATATACATTTCTCTAGGGGCGATGTTTCTCCTTTTTTTTTTACCTACGATTAGTCAATCCAAAGTTATAAGGGTCCAAACTTTTTGTTTTTTTTTTTTAATTTCATGGTTAAATCATGGTTAAATAAGCTTAATAAAAAAAAATAAAAAAAAGAGAAACATCGCTCCTAGAGAAACGTATACATATTCTACATTGGGTCATATTTATTTTATTTCTAAAAAAAATTATAGCGGTCTATATCCTCTCCTAAAAAATTTTGTGTCTTAAAAGTTTTAAAACTCACTAAAATAAAATATAACGATATACAATTTTAAAAAAAGTAACGGACATCGCCCCTAGGAAAATTTGCGCCCAACATTTTGGCGTTTAAAATATTCCAATACCTTTGATACTTATAGAGATATGCTATCCTAAATGAAAACATAAATTTGGATGCAACGATCTTCAGCTTCATATTTTTGTTTTAAAATCATAAATATGTTTTATCAACTGAATCTTTCTTATTTAATTTAGAATAGCAGCACATACAGTATTGTTCCTATGTACACTGATGTACACAGGTATTCGTTGAATGGTATTTCTAACGATACAAAGAAAAAAAGCAATGACTTAAAAACTTTTATTTATATTTAAAAAAAAAGCATATTGCCAATTTAAAATAAAACAAAAAATCATAACCTAAATAAAAATGGTTGCTATAAAAAAAAATTGTAAAACAATTTGAAATTGTAATCTTGCTAAGGATAGTTCTCTTTTTGCATAACATAGGTCAAAATGTTAAAGAAATGACAGTGGAAGAAAGAAAAATTATTTTAAATCTTTTTTTTTCTTACAAGAGCCAGAATCTTAAGCAACAAAAATAAGACCAGGGCGTTCGCAGAATCTGACACGTCGCAATGCAATGCTGCATCCAATTCGGTGCATTCTTTGCCGGAAGTTCGTGACGAATTGGGCTTAGGAATTTCGGTTTCAACGGTTTTTCGTATATTAAAAAGCAGTGGAGTGATTGTTCGGGGCAAAATGGTACCAACTCCAAATCTGACAACAGCCCACAAACAAAAAAGGTGAGAATTTCCCCGTCAAAACATGAACCTGAATTGGAAAACCGTAAGTAACATTTAATTAATTTACACTTAACTCTTGCTATTCCAAATGGCATAATCTAATGAATTTTTTTTTAGATTATTTTCAGTGACGAATTAAAGTTTAATCTTGATGGGCCAGATGGTTTTAACGGATATTGACACGATCTGAGAAAGGAAAAACTATTTTTTCCAAGAGTAACTTCGGCGGTGGCCGTTATATTGTTTGGAGGGCCTTCTGCGACCGTGGTAAGGTTGCACTCGCCTTCACCTCTACAAGGATGAACAGTTCAGCTTACACCCAGGTGCTTCAGGATAATTTGCTACCCTACTTAAGACTATTTCGTCGAGTTTAGCATGTCTTCTAGCAAGATAATACCCCAATTCACGTTAGTCCTCAAAGTTTGGAGTGGTTCGAATCTAATAACAAAAATTTAATGGAGTGGCCGGCACGTTCTCCAGATCGTATCGTAACCCTATTGAAAATCTTTGGGGAATTTTGACCCGCAAAATGAATGCCCATAATAGGCAATTTGTCAGTGTTGCTGAGCTGCGAGAAGCAATTGTGGAAGAATGTAACTCTATAGACGATTCCAATTTAAAAAAAAACCTTGCCAACAGTATGCCAAAAAGAATTTTTAGCTTGGTCGAAAATAGGGGCAGCAAGATCCCTTACTAGTTTTCTCTAAGAAATGTACTTAAAATAAAAAAAAAAAATAAAACAAAAATGCGGTTCTTTTGCAATACATAAAAATCTGTTTTTAATTTTTAAACACCAGAAGAGAAAATAACGGAACTTTTTTTTCTTCTCAATTTACTTGATTAAGGATGCCATTCAACAAAAAATAAAATGCACGACTGGATCGCACGAACTTGCTCTTATGTAAAAGTACTTTGGAATTTAAGATACATTTTATAAATATAAAACATGGATTTAATGAGATAATAATGTTCAAGTGCATAAAATTGCCGTCTGGTTTCCGGAAAAGTATGAATTTATGCAAATAAACCTTAAAAAATCATTTTATTATTAAATAAATTTTGTATATAAGAAATTTCTCTAAAATTTTTCAAGAAAAAAATGTGGGATGCGAATTTTAAGTATTTAATAATATTGGTTTAAGGAAATAATTTCAAAAAATAATCGTTCATAGGTTTTGAAGATATTGATTTAAATTTTTTTTTTAACCCAATAAATATTTTTTAGAATATTTTAATATACAATATTATTTTAAACTTAAGGGGACTCTTGCTAAAAATTTTGGGTTAAAATCCTTAGAGCCGTTAATGAGAAAGTCGAAAATCAAAAAAACGGGTCTATGGCAGTTACCCCTAATAACATTTTGCCCCAAAATTTTTGTTGACCAAAATGTAGTCCATGTCCATAATATCACACTACCGAGATTGAAAGAAATAGGTCCAGGGGTTTAGGCTGTAGTGAGAGGTACAGACATACAGACACACTGAAACATGTTTTTTGTGTACTAAATTTTCCTTAAAATTTTTATAAAAAAAATTGATATGCAAATTGTTAGTATTTAATAAAATACATTTTTAAACGTAATTTAAAAATTTAATCGTGTATCGTTTTTCAAGATATTGAATTTTCAAAAAAAAAATTGTATTATTTTTTTAAAAATCCAAAAACTATTTTTTCGAAAAAATTTTTAGCTTATAATTTTTCAAATGCAAAGCAGCTCCTGCATAAAAATTTTGGTTAAAATCGTTAGAGCCGTTTGTGAGAAATTCGAAAATCAAAAAAACCGTTCTATGACAGGTACCCCTAATAACATTTCCCCCCAAATTTTTTTTTCACCAAAATATAGTCCATGTCCATAATATCACACCTAATTTTTTTTATCAAAATCGTTAGAGCCGTTTTTGAGATAAATAAGATTTTGCATTACGGGTGTATGGGGGGTACCCTTAGTTTTGGAGCTAAAAAAAAAATTTCAATTTTTCCTCTAGGGAATCACCAAAGACTCTTAACTACCGAGATTGAAAGAAATAGGTCCAGTGGTTTAGGCTGTAGTTCGAGGTACAGACATACAGACACACTGAAACATGTTTTTCGTGTACTAAATTTTCCTTAAAATTTTTATAAAAAAAATTGATATGCAAATTGTTAGTATTTAATAAAATACATTTTTAAACGTAATTTAAAAATTTAATCGTGTATCGGTTTTCAAGATATTGAATTTTCAAAAAAAAAATTGTATTATTTTTTTAAAAATCCAAAAACTATTTTTTCGAAAAAATTTTTAGCTTATAATTTTTCAAATGCAAAGCAGCTCCTGCATAAAAATTTTGGTTAAAATCGTTAGAGCCGTTTGTGAGAAATTCGAAAATCAAAAAAACCGTTCTATGACAGGTACCCCTAATAAAATTTCCCCCCAAATTTTTTTTTCACCAAAATATAGTCCATGTCCATAATATCACACCTAATTTTTTTTATCAAAATCGTTAGAGCCGTTTTCGAGATAAATAAGATTTTGTATTACGGGTGTACGGGGGGTACCCTTAGTTTTGGAGCTAAAAAAAAAATTTCAATTTCTCCTCTAGGGAATCACCGAAGACCCTTAACTACCGAGTTTGAAGAAAATACCTCCGGTAGTTTAGGCTGTAGTTCGAGGTACAGACATACAGACATACAGACATACAGATATACAGACATACAGACAGACAGACGGAATTGTCGGACCCACTTTTTTCGTCTTCGCTATCATCGTAATGTCAACTTTGATCAAAATCTCGAATTCGATTTTTTTTCCAAATGCAGAACTTGCCCTATAGTACCTATATCGCAAGTAAAATAGTAAGGTGTCTTTCCCATTTTAATTTTCTACAAAACGCATTTTTACAGGGTGCGGTTATACTTATACGTTCTAGAATGAGATTTGTATTTATATTACAATGCAGATATTTATGAACAAAAAAAAAAGGTTGTGTGTACTGACGTACGCGCGGTAAAAGTAAAAATTAGTTTCCCTCAAGCAAAGCCTCTGTAAAATTCTATAACCTATAAACGTACAAACATTTTGTATTCTAAAAACATGTCGCTGTCTTTGACGGATAACGTGTCGTTTTGACATGTCACTGACAGCTGCCTAGAAAATTTTTTACCCCAACGCCGGAAAAGAAGTTTTACTTCAGTAATGATTTTCACAAAATGTTACATAAGATGCAACAAAACGTTAGAGCACGTAAGTTGAGTCCAAATAAGAAAAAAATTGTATTGGATAGGGTAAGTATATTAGAAGGGAGGTGCTATTTCCAATAGAATAAACATAAAATAGAAAAATATTGTTAAAAACTAACAGAAAGTTTTAATACAGGAACAACATTTATCTCGTGCGGTGTTTTCGGATCGATTTGTGATGTGTTGCGAAATGTTGGTATAATGAACTACAAATTGTGTGTTGACCCTTAAGGTATATTTGTTTCCTTTTGTATCTGAAGTCTTTCATTATCTTTTTAACTCTAGATCATTCTAGAACGTTTTCTTTTCTCTCAACAAAAGTATTTATACAGAACGGAAGTCCTTTTTGCACAATTAAATTTATTGGTTATTTTTATGGATTAATTGTAATCCCATCACGAAATAGTGTGTTGTGTCCAAATTCCTACTGTTTCAATTGTGTCATACCAACACTCGAAATTATTTTAATTAAAATAAAATTAAAGCAAATTTAACCAGAGTCTAAGGCTGTTATTCACCGAGCGCTCATAACTTAAGAAGCTCATAAACCTATTCACCAAGCAATATTAGTGAAGATCTACGAGCGCTCTTAAAAGTTAGGAGTGGTCCCGACTCCCGACCACTCCTAAACTTACGAGCGCTCTCTTCGAAAGTTTGTTCGAAAATTCGAAAACTAAACAAACGACGGTGAGTGCAAAACCAAAACCAGTAGTTATCGTCAACAGCAACGCTCCCCAAGCAAAATACGAAATTGACCGAAGGATTCTCACTGCCAGCTGTCATTCAAGTTCGAAAACAGTTTGAGGTGTGCCTGAACAAGAGAGAGTTTCTCTCATTTTCGAACTTTGAAAAACACTTGTGAGTGGTTGGTGAATACCCCAAAGAAATTTCAAGTTAAGAGCCTCGTAAAGTTAAGAGCCGTTTAAGAGCGCTCGGTGAATACCAGGGGGGTTATTCCGTAATTTTCTAAACGATAATCGTCAAAACGATAATCGTCGACGATATCGTCCATGATTTGCTTCACGTAACTCGACTACTATCGTCTCGTCAATCGATCACAGTTTTAGAGATTTGTATGCATTTCAGAAACTCTCAAACTGTCAATTCAATAGAAAATAATACAAAATGTCAATTTACAGTGGAAACTCAATCAGTCAACTACAGTCACCTACAAAATTCAAAATTAATGCAAGACGATACCTATTTAGCTATCGTCCAAAAGCTATCGTTTTGACGATAGCGTTTTGACGATTATCGATTTACATGAATCAAAAAAAGGCAACGCTATCGTTCAAACGATATCGTCTGACGATAATCGATTTACGGAATGACCCCCAGCCTAAATTAATTATTTTAAACATAAATATTTGCATTTACTACGTTTGTATACCTATTGAGTTGAAATGAGCTTCGTTCGACTCGATCCCACTCGCTCAGCGGTGTCGAGTCGAAATGTGAGACGAAAAACCTGGGTCGAGGAGTTGGTTTAACAAATTGTTTCAGAATCGCTCAACACCATTTCAACTCAACTCCAAATCGAGCTCTTAACTCAAATGCCGAAAAATCTGGATCGAAAATCCGACCCTAATCCAACTCGATCTTTCGATACTGCATATAAACGTCGTAATTTACTACTAAGAGCCAACTTTACGCAGGTTCTATCTACATTTGATTTCTGCAAAAAAAAAGGGATACCAAATACAGAATTCATATTTGTTAGATAGATAGATAGATAGATAGATAGATAGATAGATAGATAGATAGATAGATAGAGAGAAAAAGAGCAAAATGCAGAAGAACTTCATTTCTGCTTTATAGGAAATTCGAGAAATGCAGAAGTCAAGATTATAGTAAAAACGAACATGTTCATCTTTATTATAGCATCTTCGTCTGCATTTTGTAAATTTGCGATATTTTCACATTTTTCTATAATTTTTGTTGACGGAGGCATGATATAAAAAAAAAAAATTAAATCGAAATGGAAGAAAATGGAGGTAAGTTAAATTTTCATTGCGTATAGTTTTGTATTAACAGGCCAACAAGTTATAGCAGTTTATAGGAAGTAAAAAAGTGTTTCGACATACATCTGCCTCTCTTTAATTTTCTGCATTTCGCAGATGCAGAAACATGTAAATCCACTTTAAAGCTATTGATGTAAATGCGGAAAACATCCCGTAATTTTTGGTTTTGGTACCTGATTTATCAATTCTTGACACTTGAGTTTGTAAAGGGTGCTCAGTGGCAATTTTTTAAGTTTGTTGTTAAATAAAAGGCTAGATGAGTATTTTCATACTTTATTTGTACAAAATAGAGATTGAGCGGATTTAATGTCCCATTATTAGTGGTAAATGCTTTGTTCTTAAGCTTACGCTAACGGGGTACGAAAAGAAAAAGCGGCATTGTTCGGAATTGTAGAAAAAAACGACATTGGGACTAAGTGCTTTAAATGTAAAATGTAAATGTACAACAACTACTTAAGTCTATACGGACTTAGTTAATCCAGATAATTTTCAGGACTTACAGCCCGAAATACATTTTATAAATATAAAACATGGATTTAATGATATAATAATGTTCAAAAATGCATAAAATTGCCGTCTGGTTTCCGGAAAAGTATGAATTTATGCAAATAAACTTTAAAAAATCGTTTTATTATTAAATAAACTTTTTATATAAGAAATTTCTCTAAAATTTTTCAAGAAAAAAATGTGGGATGCGAATTTTAAGTATTAAATAATATTGATTTTAGGAAATAATTTCAAAAAATAATCGTTCATAAGTTTTGAAGATATTGATTTAAATTTTTTTTTTTTTTAAAAACCCAACAAATATTTTTTCGAATATTTGTATATACAATATTATTTTAAACTTAAGGGGACTCCTGCTGATAATTTTGGGTTAAAATCCTTAGATCCGTTAATGAGAAAGTCGCAGGTACCCCTAATAACATTTCCTCCCAATTTTTTTTACCTATATCGCAAGTAAAAATGAATCTTACACTGTTCGCTTTTTTAATTCGGTTACCTTAAGTCCAGCCCTTAAAGCAACAATCCTTAAGCAATTCAGGCCCTAGAAGAAAATATCCACCGTAAAGCAGTTTTCATTGAACCAAATGCTTTGTTCTCGTGTATTGACAAATTTGAAATTCCTATTGTAAGGTGTGTGGAATAGACGGCATTTAGACGATTTTGTTTTTATAATAAAAAATCCTCCATGTTAACTCCATTTTGTTTAAATAAAAATAACGGTAGTTATTTTCAATTCAATATTAAACTTGAAATATTACCGCTGAACACCCTTTACTTTCTTATTTTGATTTTATCCTGAATGACGTTGAAATATAAATTTGAATCAAAATGGATGCCTCCGTTTTTAATAAGTTATAATGGGCCTTACCAATAATTACTTGCTAAGCACGCGTTTATGGAAACACCAGGTTAAATTTAATAGATGAGTTTACTTGCGCATTTACCAATAACCAAGTTAAAAACGCCTTTTACTAAACAGTGCTCTTTTACAAAATCCATTACATTCGCTGTCAAAAAGACATTTGTTGCAATGACATTTGCGTTATTAAAAAAAAAAAAAAACAGAAATTGTTTTACTTAAATTCTGTTTTGATTTAATAATATAATATAGAGTACCGACGAGCTGCATATAATTGATGATACAAATATTTGAATGTAATTAGTAATGCTTTCTGAAATTGAAATTTTTAAATAATTAAACAAATGGGAATACTAAATTGTTTTTATCACTTACTTACTTCTTTACTGCACCCGCACAAAATTCAAAACTAATTTTTAACACAGAGACAGACTGTAAAGTATAATCGTTTTTCCTCTTTCCTCTTAGTAGTACAAACGTGGTTTATACCGCGATTGATTATTGGTATGGTTAATTGCTTAGAGTCCACTTAAATATTTAAGTCATCTCTCAATTTGATTGTTGATAAGGCCCGAAAATACATAGAAAACTTCAAAGACAATTTAGTTTCTGAGTAACATTGACATATTATATAATATATGGACTGTTAGTCGAATGAAATTTCTATACAAACGCCCCAATGAATATGGTTCCACTTCTCACTACCGACATTAAGGCTATTGGTGCATCTCTTGGCTCCTGGCCTGAACTATGATTTTTGCCATAGAAACTATAATAGACATCTATTATTATTGCTCATTAAAAAACAGATCCATCTATTTCAATTGAACTTTACATTTTAACGTTATCCAAGACAAAATAATAACAACAAACAATAACAACAACAATAGATAGATAGATAGATAGATAGATTTTTTCTTTATTTCTTATAAAAAGTGATACAATTTTTAATTATATAGAATACGGACGTGGCAATTTTGCCGTCTGCCGGATATGACATTTTGTAAGCAAAAAGAATAAAAAAAGAAAAGAAGTGTAATAGTTATAAATTAATTAGTTAAAACTGTATAGACACAAAAAAAAAAAAAAAAATATTTTATCAAAGTTTAGGAAAAAGAAGATAGTAAAGCTAATAATTTTAAATAAAATGGTTAAGCGGATGGATTGAATAATTATAATTCATTGCGACATGATAGGTATTAATTTTGGATGATTTAAAACATAAAAAAAAACAATTTTAGATGATTTGAAACATAAAAAGGTGATATTAACGCAATAACTTGCAGAAATTCAGATGACTGATTAGAAGCTATTTCGATATGCCATTGCATGGTTGCAAAATTTGTATAAATTCAGCCAGCCCCACTGGCCGTTTAGTACTTCATAAAGGTTATTTAATGATAACGTACTTTCTTGGAAGTACAATCTCCTTAACTCTTGTAAAATAGGGCAAACGGCGATGAAATGATAAACATCTTCGTGTTCTCTTCTATTACAAAGATTGCAAATTATCTGTAAGTCTGGTCTATGAGGTATGGAATTGAGATTCAAAATTTCAACCCTTGCTCTGAATATAGTGCTTATTGCCTCAGCAGAATATTGAGTATTGAAATAATTTTCTTCTGTACACAATTGGTGGTTTAGGTTTTTATAGTATATCCTGGAACTTGACGTTAAAGCCTTTGTTAAATGTTGATCGTATATTTTTTCATCGACTTTAGAGATAATCCTTGCAAATATATCCTTCCAATCATTCACATTTGTTTCTAAAAGCCTTTCAGAAATATCGTGAGATGAGGCCAACTGGTTCCACTCTCTGAAGGGATAAGAATTATTATTCAATAACCGAACCATAATTGATTTATGTAGACTGTTGTCACTTTTTTTCATAACTCTAAGTAAATAATCAGAATGCAATTTCAAGTTTTGTATGTAGATAGGAGGCAGACCAGACTCCACATGAATAGCATATGTCGGTGTTGAGTTCGGTAATCGGAATAGTCGCTTAAAGAAATACCTTTGAACCGCTTCAAATTCATCGAAAGGGCCAACTCCAAATGCTTGCACTCCATAGCAAAGACAGGTATTGACAGTAGCATTGAAAACTTTGTACTTAGACCTGAGGTCAATATTTTGATTGGCGAAGAATTTTGGCCACATCATGTTGAGAGCCAACTTAGCTTCGCTGCACTTTTCTTTAGCATGCTTGTTGAAGCTCAAGTTAGATGACAATAATACACCCAGATACTTAAAGTCACGCACCACTTCAATCCGCATGTTATTCAGACGCCAGCATTCTTCCGGTAGCCTTCTCCTCTGTCGCTTCTCAAAGATCATAATCTTCGTCTTGCTTATGTTAATAGTAAGATCCCAGGAGTTACAATAAGCCTGTAACTTATTGATCTGCAATTGAAGTGTGAGAGGATTATCCGCAAGCAAAACTAAATCATCGGCGTAGAGAAGGACCTTGATGAGCTTCCCAGCAAACGATATTCCTCCAGGTAGAATTTCGCATACATCATCGATGAATAAAGCAAATAGAATTGGACTTAGAATGCATCCTTGTGGTACTCCTGCAGATGTTTCAAACCAACCGGACAATTTTATTCCATCCCAAACCGTGGCTCTCGTTGACGCCAGAAAATTTTGATAAAGTTGAAGAAATTTTCTAGATACTCCGATCGAAGCTAATTTATAAATCAGAGCTTGTCTATTTACCTTATCGAAAGCAGCTTTGAAATCCACATAACACACATACAACCTTTTGTTAAGATCGATGAATCTTCTGGCGATGCTAGTGAGTGCAAAGATATGGTCTGTCGTTGAAAAGCCTGAACGAAAACCCGCTTGAAATATGTTAAGACGATTGTGGACATCTATCCATTTTGTAATTCTTGCGTAGAGAATTGTAGCGAATATTTTTCTTAGAGAAGTAAGAATAGAAATCCCTCTATAGTTATCTGGGCAACTAGAGTCTCCTTTTTTAAAAATCGCAAAAATTAGAGATTTGGAGAAACTAGAGGGTATGCAGTTAGTGTTATAAATAAGGTTAAAGAACTCTACGATATAATTTTTGAATTGAACAGTACCATTTTTATAGAACTCCACTGGGATGCCATCACTTCCTGGAGCTTTGTTATTCTTCAAGTTTAATAATGTAGCTTCGAGTTCACTCAGTGATATAACGGAGTCCAGTTCCGGTACACAAACGTCTTGCATTGCGTAACTAAAGCTTTTAATATTCTCCTCCGCTGACAGTAACGTTTAAAAATGAGTCGCTAAAGCCTCGGCATCAAGAGAAATCTTTGTACTACGGTGTTGTCCACCCAGTTCCCGTACACTGTTCCAAAATTCCTTAGAGTTCTTACAGTCCAGTAGCTTAATGGCAGAATTTTTAAGATATAGAACCTTTTTGATGGCACATAGTTCTTTAAAGTTTCTGATTGCCTTGAGATACAAATTTTTGAAAGTCGTGGAATTAGTCGATCGGAATAGCTTCAGGTATTTGAAGGAAAGTTTGCGAAGATTGATACAATCCAGATCAAACCATTTGTTTTTTGGTGAGAACGAGATTTTGTTGTTCGTGGACAGTCCAGAGGCGTAAATAATTCTTGTTATACTTTCTTCAATCTGTTCAACACTACATGATGATTGGATCGGTAGTAGATTACAATGGTGATTTAACCGTGTTTTGTATTGCCAAATTTTACTTTCAGACCACTTTAATTTACGGATAGCTTCTGAGTTGCTTTGCTGCTCTTCCACAGCAAAGTGAGCTTTTACTAAAATGGGCAAGTGCGCTGAAAAACTAGCTGTGAGCACCTGAAAATCATCTACTGAGTTAAACCATTCCCCAGTAATTGAACATATGTCAATGATAGACTGCCCCTGACCGGAAATGAATGTAAGCTCTCCTTTCTTGTCGCCTTTAGTAACTCCGTTTAGAACAAACAGCCCAAAGTCTTCAAAAAATTCCATCAATATTCTACCATTCCTGTTAGTTGTCAGATCTTTAGACATTCTTTTATTCTCAAAAAGTAAGCACTCTTGAAAACTGTGGGCAGAAGGGTTTTGATAATCACCAATTCTCGCGTTAAGATCACCAATAACCATTACATTTTCCAACGAAGAATTTTTCATAAAGGTAGATAAATTTTCAAAGTCATTCTGCCAGTTATTGCAATTAAGATACACCGGAATGATAAGAAATTTTGACTTATCACTGCTTATTTGTACAACAATCCTATCCATAATTGAAATAAATTTAACAAAATTAACAAATTCATTCTTAATGCCGCATAAAATCCCACCACTCGCTCTTCCATGTACATTTGTTCTTATTGCTGGAATAAATTTCAGTTTAAAGTTCTTAAAAAATTTTAAATAATCACTTTCAGAGTTTTCTTCTACGAAAGTTTCTAATAATATAATAATATCAAAATCTAATATGTAATTAAAAAAGTCAGGTTGAAGACTTTTGCTTTTTAAACCTGTTATATTATAAGCTAAAATTGATAAATTTAAAAAATTATTTATTTTTTGGCAGACGGCAGCGTTACCCTATTGCTGATGATGATTGGTATAGGCCTGACTTCTAGGTGGCGCTGATGAAAGTTGAGAGCCTGATGGTACCTCCCTTTGATTTAGAATCGGTGCCAACTTCACTCCCTCGCTGCAGTCAAAAAAGTCCGAAGACCTGTCACCAAACATTTTGTTTATAAAAGTCACCTCTGCCGCCGATTTGACAACAAGACCACGAGAGTATTTATAAACAAACTTGAAGTTATTAATTTGTAGTTTATCGTCTTTTACAAATATTTTAGCGTCGGGGTTAATTTCCAGAAGTTTAAGCTTGAGTTCATTCAGCGTTTGCCTTTTTTTTCTACACATGAGTGATTGCTCTCGAAAGATGCTTATACCAGTTCCTTTTAGTACACCCACCGTCGACATTATTTTATCCGCGGTATCAGGAGACCGTAGCTCCAAGAAAACGGTTCCTCTTTGCAATCGCGTGTTGATAACCTCTCGTGCCTTTTTCACATGAATTTCATCGCCTTCCTTTAATTTGAGAAGCCTCTCGCAAGTTTGTTTTGCAAGATCAACTGCATTGGTTTCTCCACCTAGAGGAAGGTGTACCACCAAACAACCTTCGTTGGATTTGCGAGAAACGATTTCAAGCTGGGACTCCAGAAGCTCACACCGTTCCGTCATAGCGGATAGTTTTTCGGTTAACTGTGAATTGGAAGCCTTTAGAGAATCCAATTCAAGAGCCAGAGAAGCGATATCGAATTTAGTTGCTAAATCTTTAATTTGTTCCGAGATCGTGTCGTTAAGAAGATTTTTTAGCTGAGAAATTGCCATCTTTCCTACTTCCATTTTAGAATTTGTGATTGGATTGTGTTTTTTATATGTGTAGTTTGGTTCTGGTGAAGTGTCCGTTAAGCTTCTTTTGTTGCCGCTCATAGGGAAAATCCGTTGTGCCCCGAGATGAATTTTTGTGAAATTAAAAACTTAAACTAGTTCGTACCTTAGTTTACTAGTTGATGATTAGTTTTTAAATATTATTAAAAGAATCGCTTTTAAGTGCGATAAAGTGCAAAATAAATAATTAATACACAAATTACTAGCAAGAATTTAAAATAATTTGAAGAGCTTAAATTTTGTTACACTTCCACTAGTGACAGTTAAAATGTCAAATGTCAACAATATAAAGGGTGTTCAGCGAAATTTGTGAACACGCGAGAACAGAGCATTTAGTTCAATGAAAACTGCTTTACGGGGGATACTATCTTCTAGGGCCTGAATTGCTTGGCAATTGTTGCTGTAAGGTTTCGACAGTTAACCTAATTAAAAGGTAGAACGGTGTAAGATCCTGTGACCGGTCCTTCGTACATTTATATTTATATTTTAAACTGGAATACGTTTCAAATCGCATTTTTGTCGTTATATTTATCTAATTAAGTGAATTTGGTATTATTTAAAAAAAAAACTTCATCTTTTATCTTCATAATTTTAAGTAGAGCAATATGAAATTTATAATTAACTTTTTCAAATTGAAGTGCATCCATTTTTTACTGGATAGTTTTCTTCGTGTTTTGAACACAATGTTTAATATATCTTATATGACTAATGTTAGATGCATATTATGACTCTTAAATCGGCAAATAAAGTATGAAAATAGACCTCAAGATTTTATTTAATAGGTGCGTTTTATTATTCACAAATATATCTGGATCCGGATCTGGATCTTCCCTTGAAAATAAAACGATACGGATCTTAGTGACAGCAGTGTTATAAGGCCGTCTCTTTTTATCCTTAGGTTTGTAAATTTTAAATTATTTCTTGTCTTTTTTCTTTACACAATAGCTTACACTGCCTTATATTATAAAAGGCATCTACTCGCCAGTGTAATAACTAATTTTTGGATCTTTGAAATAGATTCCGATAGAAAACAGGATCCCAAATTGTTTTTGTAATACATGTTAAAACTTAATCCAGATCCAGATAGATTTCTGAATAATAAAACGCACCTATTAATAAACTTAAACCTCAACACCCTTTACAAACTCAATTATGTCAAAAATAATAAATAATGTTCATTACGAATATTTGCAACCCAGCTCTACTTACAGGTCTAAAATATTTGTTTTGATACAATTATGAGAACTGTCATTTTGATATTAAAAAAAAAAAAAACAAAACGTCAAATTTTGAGTTACTCACGTTATTTTGTATTTTAATCCACCATTCACACGTATTCATGGATAGGGAATTTAAGAAAGTTTTCTCTTACTCACCTCAAAAAAAAATGGCGGGTGTTTCACGTAAGAGGAGTACCGGTCGGGATCGGGACTCTAGGTAGTATATATACTCTATGGTAAGGTCGGAAAAATTTTACTCCGTCGTTAAAACGAGTTATGTCGATTTCCTTTTCACACTAGGGATTTCGATCCCTTGTCAAATTTTGTCTTTTTAGTGTGCGTATTTCGTATACATGTAAATCCCTCTCCAAATACGGATTCGAAAGATTTGATCTCTGTCAAAAAAAAATCGATTTTTTTGGGTGTGAAGGAACGTAAAATCTGTCGTAAAAGTCAAAATTTGACAAAGGATCGCAATCCCTAAAATCTCTAGTGTGTAAAGGAAATCGACATAAATAAATAAGGCTGTATGCGTTTTTAATTTTACGCACACAGTTCTAGCACTTTTCCCAGCAATTGTGCTAAGACCTTCAGTATTTGACAGTAATTAGTATTGGCATCACTCGACAAAATTTCCCTTTCATACGTCAAAAAAATTATAAAACACATTCTTGAAATATCATTCCGGGATCCGAAATTATTTTCAGTTTGTCTTGAAATCGCGTTAAATTAACTAAAAAATATGTTGCAACAAAACGCTTCTCGACTTTTGCTCCCAACTTTGCGTAACGCTATTCAATCGCGTTCCCAATCGGTTGTATGTGGGCCACCCACCAAGCATGTCCCAAAGGGGGTAAGTTTTTTCGCGATTACGTAAATCTTTTAAAGACCATCAGTTCTGATTCATTGTAAGGTCAATCATTCATTTTATTTATTTTCTATTTCCAGGAAATCATTGCTCTTGGGTCAACAATCGCTGTCTCGGTGCTAGTAATTCCCGCTTGGGTCTTGTACCACATTCCTGAATATAGGAAAGGAAGCAAATAAAAAGTTCTTACAAAGCGCTATTACGTTGTAATGTTAATGTTACGAAAATCAATAAAAGTTCCCTAGAAAAGGTGAAAGTTTTTCTTTTATTTATTTTTATTACAGAATGACATAAATGAACATATATATTTAATTAACCCAGGAAAATGCACTTCAGACTTCTAGACCTTTAAAGTTATTCCTTGATAAGGGCACATAGAGCTCTCTTGTAATCGCCTCCAGTTTCGTTCTGAAATCAATGAAAAATGTTTGATATATATTTTTCAATAATCTGATAACACCCACCTCCTAGTTTGAACCAATGAAGAACCAACCAACCAAAATTTTTGTTGAGAAAAAAGAACTCCCTTAGTTTTTATCTAAAAAAATGTTTTGACTCATTCAACTTACCGCAATTGCGCTCAACAAGGTACGGTCATAGATTCTCTCGAACTCATCTTTGATTGTGGCCAAATCGATTTCTGAACGACTGACAATAATACGGATCAGCCGATCGTCATCCGTACCCATGCCATCCATTGCCTTGTGGAGTTGTTTGGCGAAAAACGCAGCAGAACTCTGGACACATTCAACTGCAAAGATAGAAAAATCTAATACCAGCTTTTGAGGACTTTATAACCACATACCTATGGCAATCATTGCATCATGAAGAGCTCCGCCCATTTCGTGTTTGATTGCTTGTTCAATCGTCATTCCCGATAGCTCCTTGTATTCATCGAAAACCAGACGGAGCTGTGCAAAACTTGAGTGTGCCATAATAGAATTAAAGACCTCTTCGTCAGTGCCTAGTTGCGCTTCTCCAGCAGCATATAGTGCCGCTGCATCTTCCTTTGCCTTTTCTGGATTAGTAGATCCAATTGGATCACGAGTACCTGTGACAATGAGCGTCAGCAACCGTCTAAAATGTCCAGAAGTTTCGCTGCACATATGCTCCGCCAATGGACGACCATAGAGCTTCTCATAAGAAAAAACAATTTGTTGAATCTCTTCATTTGATTTGCTGCAAAGGATCTCGACTAAAGTTTCTTCATCTGTTCCCATGCCATCCATGGCTTTCTTTAACTCAGAACACATGTACTCCTCCGTCGGAGTCATAAGGGCAATTATAACATTTTCAAAGTTGCCGCCCAATTCCCCTTTAAGGTCATCGATGATGTCGCGTTCGTATTCTTTATTGAAAACATCTTTTATCAGCTGACGTTGCTTGTTGGTCCGTGATGTTAGAATAGTTATAATTGTTTCCTCATCAGTTCCGAATCCTTTCATGGCCGATCGTAGGGCTGCAGCATCTTCAGATGCATTGAAATTGGGGGCAGCAACTACAGTGGGGCGTAGCTAAATAAACAAAAGCAAGTGACAGCGTTCTCAGTGTTGTCCTATTTTTTTTTTTTATTAATTTACCTGATAATTCATGTTTGTGTATTTGAATGTTAAATTGGAAGTTTCTTTTGTAAATTAGATTATCGATTTAAAACCGAATTTGTGATATAGCGACGAAAATTAAACTTTCTCAGCGCACGTCTTAATGGAGGATGAGTAATCCACCAGCTATTAAAGTTCGTATAACTAACTACTTAGTTTTGTGTTCTATTATGAAAAGCTTCGACTTACAGTCGCAGCTTTTCTAGTCTCTTGGAATGTTATGTTTGAAATGATTTAAAGATACATTCAAATGACGCACATAGCAAAAACAAGACCCAAGGGAATGCTTAATTTTTTCACATCATTAACAACAATATACATTCATATATATGTATATATTTTATTCAAGCTTTGAGGCGTGAGTAGTGAAATCAAGGTCAGTGCAATAAACTGTTATTCTGTTGTTTTTAACTTGGTTCTTGTTGTTAATGCCTGACTTGATTTTATTTTATTAATTTGTTTTTTTTTCTGTTTTTCCTTGATTTTGAACAGGGCTGCCATTGAGGAATCCGAAAAAAGTAACAAAGGAAAGACATAAGAAATAACTAGTGGCCATATCATTGAATTCGAAACAATTAGTAACGAATTTAATGTCGATTTCCTTTACACAAAAGAATTCAATTTCTGTGTGAAGATTTTGATCTCTCGCCAGATTTTGCATTCCAAAAAAATCAATTTTTCTTTGACAGGGATCAAAATTTTCAAATCCATATTTGAAGAGGGATTTACATGTAGGGATTTCGATTCCGGATCAAATTTTTTCTTTTGGTGTGCGTATTTTCGTATATATGTAAATCCCTCTTCAAAAACGGATTCGAAGATTTTGTTATCTGTCAAAAAAAATCGATTTTTTTGGAACGTAAAATCTGTCAAGAAATCGAAATCTTCACACAGAAATTGATTTCTAATGTGTAAAGGAAATCGACATAAAACACCCACACCAAAAAACAAACAGTGATATGATTTGACTTGGCATTTTTAAAGTTTTTTATAGTTGTCTCTATGAAATCTATTGAGAAAGAAAATAGAGCAACTATCAAAATGACATTGAGTTAATGAAGCGATAGCTGTATAGTTTAATTTCAAACGGACGCTGGTTTAACATGGCGTATTTTTTATTTTATTTCCTAATTCTAAATTTCCTATGACAGAAGGTTAAAGCATAGCTGCTTTAATGTCATTATAACTACTCAAAATTTGTAGAATATTTATGCTGTTATTTAATCGAAGTTGAAAATGTTAAGGCTGACAGATGAACGTTTTGATCGCATTATACTTTTACTGTACTCATTTTTATTATACAACAGCTCAAAGAGAACCTCTAAATTTAAGAATTAACTTCATGTGTGGGTTTTGTCAGAGTGTTGTTTTTTTTACGTATTCCAAAATGACTCAAATATTTTTGGAGTATTTGTCATTTCCTAGCAAGACGCAGTAACACCGAAATGTATTTAATGTGACCGATACCCCTCACACACGCCACATCGATTAACCCAATCGACAAAGTACTTCGCTTTTGTATGGGCATTTACACGCCAATACGCCGACGTAGAAGTACATGCCAAAATCAGCTGTTAAATGGTAGAGTTGTGAAATTTTAAATGAAAAGTGAAAATCACCGAAAAATATTTGAATTTTAATGCTCCAGAACCACTTTTTTTGTGTTGGTGAGAGCTTTATTGAATTGTTGCTTAAGGAGATTGAATTGTATTCTTGCTTTTTCATGCACTTTTATGTACTCACTTTAATGGTGGACTTACATGTATCTGCATTTGATTTCTGCAAAACAAAACGGATGCCAAATGCAGAATTCATACTTGTTAGATAGAGAGAAAAGAGGAAAATGCAGAAGAACTTCATTTCTGCATTATAGGAAATTCGAGAAATGCAGAAGTCAAATTATAGATAAAGACGAACATGCAGTAGCGTAGCGTACCATCTCGGCGCCCGGGGCGGGAGACCCATTTTGCCGCCCCCATTCAATACTAAATTAAAATTAAATTTCGGGACATCATTTCACAGGCAATAAAGTATCTTTTATTGAAAGTAAAATAGGATCAGCGGTTCCATAAACGGATTCTACGGGCCTTACGAATGAGGCTCGTGAGACAAAGCTGCATCTGCGGATTCATCGCCATGCATGCGTTTTTTCCTGCGAATTCTTCTCGTTTTGAGTTCGATTCCGAGTTTTTTCCAAAGAGTCTTAGAAAAGTCGATTGCGGCTTGGACGAAACGGTCTCTTCTCTCCACTAGGAGAGCTTTTAAAACGCAGAGTTTCTGAGCACACTTATCCACACTCTATCCACGTTGCTGCAGGTTAATCTGTGCGTCATCTTCTTCAGGTAGCTCTGCAGCTCAAAAGCCAAGAAAAGTGAGGAAGAAGACTGACTACTGATCCGTCAATTCTTCCAGTACTTCAAGAACTTCCACAAACTTGTTTTTAAGCGTCTTTACAGCTTCACGAGGTTCACTTCTTCTGCAGGCTTGTGACTAGATGCTTGAGGTACTTCTGGTGAGTCGACTTCGTCTTCGTCTGCACGTCTTCTTCTTCTGCCTATAAAATAAGTTATGCATTCCCATGAATATTGGCCGGAGGACAATTCTAGGCCACTCACGAATGTAGATAGAGGAATATTACTTACATTGGAATCACTTCCGCTGCTGCTGGATGCCGCCGAAGACGTTGTGTCTGCGTCTGCTTCTTTCTTAGCCTTTTTCTTGCGGTATTCTGCGCAGCTTCCCTTAACTCTTTTCATTTTCAAAAACCAGTTCAAAGGTTGAGTGAAGTACTAACACCCATATTAATAAAAAACACTTATTCCTTCTATAGTCCACTGTCTTACTAAACCATAGAATAGGAGTTTAGTCCTGGCTTAAATATTTATATTAATAAAAACAAAATGTTCCCGGAATAGTAAAATGACGTTTACCAAAAATCCTTTTAAGAAAATCTTCTATAAAAGTAAGCAATCTCTTTTTTTATGTTCTGTGGCTACCTAAATTGATTGTCAATCGCTTGTGTCTGACTGTGGACATTTCTATTTCTTATTCCTTCGCTAAACCACCTACTTCGGTGGTTTAACTTAATCATAATTAGTAAACGTCACTTAACAGAAAATTTGTTTTATTAATGAAATTTCGCACTTAGTCCAGGACTTAACGATAAACCTCCACTAAACCATCTTTATTAATATGGGTGTAAGTGTTTAGTTTTAGAAGATTCAACAGTATTTTAACTATAAACAACACAATCGAAACAACATTTTGTGATGCGGGATTGAGCAAAAATATTGAGCTGGCTGAGACTAGAATAACGTTTCCGTCGAATCCTAGTTATCTTATCATATCTCGCATATGCATATCATATGTTTCGGAACACTCCCTTTCAATTTCGCGAGAGTTTCGGAACGTTTTGTTTGACGATACGGAATGCACTCTTACGGCCCTACTCACCGTCTACGAATTCACGAAAATCAGCCGAGAGCGGTCAACGACGAACCACAGATAGGGTGGCAAATTTCAAATTTACATCATTGCTGTTTGTTGACTTGTCAAACGATCTTTCATGAAACATATGATTTCTACTCTACCCGCATCACCGGCGACATTTTGCCGCCCCCTAGGCCTGCCTCCCGGGGGGACCGCCCCCCTACGCTACGCCACTGCGAACATGTTCATCTTTATTATAGAATCTTCGTCTGCATTTTGCAAATTTTCTACATTATATAAACTGCTATAACTTGTTGGCCTGTTAATACAAAACTATGCAATGAAAATTTAACTTAACTCCATTTTCTTCCATTTCGATTCAATGTTTTGTTTCATATCATGCGTCCGTCAACAAAAATTATAAAAAAATATGAAAATAATCCAAATTTACAAAATGCAGACGAAGATGCTATAATAAAGATGAACATGTTCGTCTTTACTATAATCTTGACTTCTGCATTTCTCGAATTTCCTATAAAGCAGAAATGGAGTCCTTCTACATTTTGCTCTTTTCTCTCTATCTAACTAAATTCTGTATTTGGCATCCCTTTTTTTTGCAGATACAATGTAAATCCACCATGATACAAAAATGTAAACCGTACAAATGAAAGCAAGCGACAGCGCTGAGCTTACAGACAAAAATGTCATTCATATGTCTGTCAACTGTCACACTCACAAGTCACAACTGTTCGCGGACTTATAAAAATAAATAATTTTATCAAAAATTTCATATTTCAAGTTCAAGTTAAAATTAGTACAAGTTATTTTGTGCTTAATAAAATGACTCTCGAAAATTTACTCGATCGCTTGCTTCAGTATTGTTTTAGAGAGGTTTTCGAGAAATTTATCAGAAGCACAAGCAATTATTTAACAAAAATAGTTAGTTTCTTTAGGAATGTGAATTTAGAAACTAATAAAAGATCTCTTTCTCACATAGATATTCTCTATCAAAGCACACACTTTCTCGTCGTAAATAAGCCTCCAGATCTTTTAATTAACAGTAATGATTGTAAGAAGGTTTGTTCATAAAATCTAACATATACATATATAACTAATATACCATCCAAGCAAAATTCCTTCGTCTAGAGCACAGTCCAAACTATACTAAGAAATCAGCTGCCAGCTTTAAGTAATCCTAAGCTCACACACGAGTTCTACTTCGCTCATCGTTTGGACTTTTCCACTAGTGGAATTCTGTGCATACCACTCCACAAGCAAGCTTGTGCCTCACTTAGCAAATCATTTGAAAATCATAAGTGCGAGAAGCATTATATTGCAATTGTTAATGGACACGTCCAGGTTGTAGCAGCAAATCGGGACATTACTTTGGCCATAGGTAAGATCAATACAACAAGCTACACGTTTCATTTATTTATCTCTCCCGCAAGGTGAAGACATCCGATATGAAAATACAAGCAAGAAAATGTGCACGGAGTTTGATTCAGAATTCTGTAAGAATCCCCGGAAATCACAAACTAATCTCAAAGTACTTGCGTTTGGAAAGTACCGAAATCAAAAAATTTCTAAGGTTCTGCTTCAACCTACCACCGGCCGCCGACACCAATTGCGATTGCATTGTTCAGCAATTGGTCATCCAATACTTGGTGACTACACTTACGGTTCCAAAGAAGATCGGAAGATGCCACGAATGTATTTGCACGCAATGAGGTAAAATTTTTTTTCTCTGGTCTTTCCCAAAGTGTAACCATCTTCTTGTATCGAAGAATTATCGCTCCCAATGATTTTGAAAATATACATATTCAAACAGACGATCCATTCAACGATGTTAAGTTTCGATTCCAAGCGGAGTTAAACACGGATGCAGTTATGGTGTGATATAAATTTAAGTAATTAATTTATTTGCTTACAAAAACTAACATAACAAACATTTTTTATTTTTAAATAAATACAAAAACTGGAACAAAAGAAAAGTGACACTGTATATGTTATTTTAACGATGGTCTGTGGATTGAACAAAATATATTTTTTAGTTTTAAAAAATGTACATAATTATAATGAGGATATATTTAAGAAATTAATCACAATAATTTTTAGAATAAACAAATTTACGTTAATGGAGAAATAAAACTGAAAAGTTTTGTAGTTTGTTTTGTATTCTGGTATTTGTTGTTGTAAAATGAATCAAACAAATATCTGAACAAAAGATGCTACCCGACTGTATGGTTCCTAAAGTCAATCACGCAGGCGGTTCTGTGAAGGTCTAGGGTAGTTATTGGAAAAATTAACAAAGAGACTTGAAAAAAGATATTGGGAGAAAACGCTGTGATCTCTGGAATAGGGCTGATTGGCGAAGGATTCATATTTCAACAGGACAACGACCCTAAGCACACGTGTAGAC
The DNA here is from genome assembly GCA_963931855.1 of Philhelius festivus. NCBI lineage: Eukaryota > Metazoa > Arthropoda > Insecta > Diptera > Syrphidae > Philhelius > Philhelius festivus. Next base: position 70,525,934 of record OZ007555.1, read on the forward strand.
TTTGCCAGGATTACCTCAAACAGAGAGAAGACCAAGAAATCTTACAAGTCCTGACGCAATCACCGGTTATAAAGTCTATAGAGTTATTGTGAGAGGAGCTGGATAGAAGGGTCCGGGATCAATGCCCTTCATCGGAATTTGCCTTGTGAAATACATTACAGGATTGCCGAAACAATATACCATATAAAACAATTCAAAAACTGATAGCAAACATAGCTGCATAATTGCACTAATTAAACAAAGAGATGATATTCGTGAAGGACTTGATGATGAACACAATCGGTCCGCCATAATAATAACAATTTATACATGCTGTTTTTGTCTACTGGGGTTCCTCAATGTTTAATTTTGGGCCCTATTTTTCACGCTTTATCTTAATGCCTTTAAATATAAATATGATTAGTATTTTTTTGCTAATGACGCACAACTTACATAAAAAGTCCAGCTATATTGCTGCGTTTGAACTTATGGACAGTGGTTTAAATAAAATTTGTATTTGCATCTTAAACTAAACTTCTTACATTATGGAAGATGGAACATCATTATAATAAACCCACTCCCTCAAAGATAAATAAAAGCAAAAAATCTAGGGATACCCTTCAACCAACACATTAATTGGAAAAATCATATAAATCGAGAATATATTGTATTCTTCGGGGTTTGAGTCCTAAAAAACTGTATCTTCAAATAGATGTTAAACCGAATCTTTTGCTAATCTATATCTGGCAAAAAAGACACCAACTCTTGTTACAAAACTAACTTACCAAAAAGCAAATAGAGAATACAGAAGTATCTGTAAAGAAAAACAAAGGCAGTATTGGCGAAATCTCACACAGGAAATACCTTCATCAATTGTTTGCCCTTCCTAATGTAGAAAATGTTGAACTTAATGCGACGATAACAATTCTAGAGATAAAAGCTGTAGCCTACGCTTGCAAGCTCAATAAGGCTCCTGGAGTAGATCGCATAATATATGAATTCTATAAGTATTCCACAGAGAAATTCCTAAAATACATGTCTGAATGTATTAATCGGATCTTCTACGAAGGATCAGTAGGAGAAAGCTTCAGGAGAAGCATCATCTTTCCAATCCTTAAAAAAGGGAATGCAGAAGAAACTACCGAGAATAATCTTCCCTGCAATACTTCTCAAAATTTTAACAAATTGGATAATGGAAAATGGACTAATTAGTGAGTTCCAAGCAGGTTTCGGGAAAGAATATTGCACTGTGGAAAACATTTTCACGTTAACAAGAATAGCAAAGATATACGTTTTTTCGTGGGTTTTAAGGCAGCTTTTGATTCCATAGATAGAAATGTTCTCGTTCTTAAACTCAGCAACGTAGGCGTGTCAACAAAGTTCCTCAAAGTAATACAAATTATGAATGAGGAAGACCAAGCGGTCGTGTGGAATGTGAACCAATTGTCTCGCTGGTTTGAAACAAAACGTGGTGTCAAGCAAGGATGTTTACTAAGCCCTTTACTTTTCTCATTATTCCTTAATGATATTTATTCCTTTCTCTCAGGAGGAATTGTTTTTAACGGAATAAACATCAAATGTCTAAAGCAGTGTTTTTCAAACTTTTTGAGTACGCGACCCCTTAGCTAGTAGCAAAATTTTGGCGACCCCCCCATTATAATGTGTCAGTCATTTAAAAAGCTACATACACTGAACCCCTTCCAAGCCCGGTCTAATTACTCAAGATTTTACTTATTCGCGATGAAATTTTCTCCCGTATTGCCAACAAAAAAATTGTGGCAGGCCTAGCAGTAATTTTCATTTTTTTTAATTTTGAAATAAGTGCGCATCAGAATTGTCATTTAATTTTTTTCAACTGAGAGTAGGTACTTATTTAAAAATTAAGGGCGGTATTCACCGAAGGCTCATAAATGGCTCTTAAGTTTAAAAGGCTCATAAATTGGAAATTATTTGTGCTACAAATTTATCGGCGACCTGGGAAAAGTGTCGATCCTCGAGAAGCTTGCCATCGACAAAATTCGCGGAGAAGAGCCACCAATCACAAGGGCAATGAAGCGGAATGAAAAATTGCAGGTAATTTTGAGGAGGAGACCACAGAAATGCAAAGTGGAATTCTTGTCTTGAATTGCCCAAAAAAAATGGAAAAGAGATGTTCAAACTGTGAATAGAGATAGTTTCATACATTTTAATAGGCAGGGTGATGTAGTAACAGTTTTCTTGGGCAACAGAAATTTTGGTGGCACTCCCTAGATCACGAATATACAATTTTTAATCCTCTAAGATGCCTTGTTTAGCCAGAAATCACGTTAGAAGATGTCAACTTTGAGGGGTTTACGAAGCTCCGTTTAGCCGCAAATCGCCTGTAGCAACAGTTTTCTTGGGCAACTACAGTACCTTAGAAGCACCAATCGAATGACATCTGTTGCAGAGGCCAAGCACTATTATGACGATGAACACCATCATCGCCACCTGAGTAGCGTAGGTTGAAACCGAAAAGAGCCTGCGCGCATAAGCCAACCTTTTGGTATAAAGAGCATGTGATCATCACCACCTGATGAACGGTGGTTGTGACCGAAAAATACGAATTGCTTCGCATGGAATTTAGGATCGCAGCACAGAGCAAGAGCTTCAACAACAGAACACTACCGGACCCAGAGCAAGGCATCACTTAAAAAAAATAAAATAAATTATAAATCTTTGAGCGTAATCCTTTTTCTTCATTAAAAATTCTGAGCTTTCCGAACATTCTGCAATAAAAAAATAATACAAATTAAATTCAGAAATCAAATTCCGACAGTGACGATTTAAAAAAAAGTCAGTTTGTTTCGAATGTTTTCGAACAAGTTTTCGAAGAGAGCACTCGTAACTTATGAGTGATCAGGAGCACTCATAACTTTTACGAGCGCTCATAAATATTATATGAAGTTTTATCTGCCGAAAGTATGAAACCATCAAAGCTATGCGACATCTCTCAACTAAACATTCCAAAGAAGCAGATAAGTCGTTAGAATTTTTAGAAAGAAAATTGAAATACCTTAACCAGCAACAAAGTACTGTGGGTCAGGTAAGAAAAATAAGTCTTATTTAAATTCCCTTTATTATTTTTGGATCAAAAATAATATCTGTTTTTGTTTAAACGAAATCGCGATCTAAATACATATACATACATACATATGTACATAGGTAAAAGAGTACATGTACTGACCGGCTTTAATTCGTGAAAAACACCTACGTTTTTTTTCCATATTTGATCTTTTGCTACATACATTATGAGCTGGAAAACGAGGCTTTGAAGTTGTTACTGCCATTCGCCACCTCATACCTGTGTGAAGTCACATTCTCTTCAATGTTTGACATTACAACTAAAAAAGAAAAAGACTAAATTTGGAAAATGATTTAATCTTAAAAGTGTCAAAAACTAATGCAGGATTTAAACGTTTATTAAAAAATAAACAGGCACATATGTCACACTAAAAATTTGTTTGTTTTATTTAATTTTTTTAGCAGAGGACTCTTGTTTATTAATCTTACCGGCTTGCGACCGCGACCCCTAAGGATCTCTACGCGACCCCCCAGGGGGTCCCGACCCACAGTTTGAAAAACACTGGTCTAAAGTATGCAGACGACATCGTCCTACTGGCGGATACGCCAAATGTGATGCAGCTTATAGTTAACAATTTACAGCAATATTGCAGAACATGGAACTTAAAGGTTAACACAAATAAATCGAAAATGATCGTCTTTCGAAATGGCACTGGTAATTACGAAAGAGACAAGAAATGGACCTGGGAAGGCAAAGAGCTAGAAAAGGTCAAAGAATATAAGTATCTAGGAGTAATACTGACTTCCGAACTTTCTCTTGAAAAGCATTTCAAATCCAAGTTTCATGATGCTAAAATGGCTATCAATTGTAACTGGAAAGCAATTCTTGGCAAGAATGACGTCGCACCAAGTGTGAGGTAAAAATTATTTGAAGCAGTAGTAAGTACTATAATGTTATGCTGCTCAAGTCTGGGGGTTGTTTCAGCATGATGAAGTAGATAAACTCTTAAGATACTTCTTAAAGAAAATTTTTCGCCTATCAGAAAATACTCCAACGTACATGCTCCATTTGGAGACTGGACCGCCTCTTTACCTAACACTCTCAAACTACATTTCACCTATATATGAGAAAAGTCATGGAATACCCCCTGTAAAGACTTCCCAAAATAGTGGCATCTTATATCATTCAAAGCAAATTTCAATTCTTTGGTGAGCGGCGAAGACTGTTCTCGGAGCATAACGTACAAATATACATCGACAACCCCACAACATGGGAAAATCCATTGGTTACCCTTCGGAATTCTATCAAGAAATCCAAATTAAAATTTTTCCGTGAAGGAGAGAGACTAAGGGCGGTTTTCTTCACTATTGCTCAACTTGAGGCAAACTCTCAAGTTGGCCAACTCTAGAGTTGACACAAACTTGAGAGTTGAGTGACAAGTTGAAATTTGTTTTTCTTCACTATTTTAAATCTCAACTCGAGAGTTGAAATTTAAAAGTTAGCCTACTTGCGTTTTTAAAAATTTCCCTGGGAAATTTTTGACAGATAGAGATTTGATGAGATTTGAATTTATTCTGTGCGATTATTTGAAAATTAAAGTTTCGGTTCTTGTTGTGCATTGTAAAATAAAAATAAATAAATAAGTGAAATCGGTAGATAAAATCATGGTCGTCCCATTTTTCGAGTCCGACCCGTGGACACATTTTATATTGTCTTCTTTCAATCGCCAATAATTCTTCTTCTTCTTCATCTTCGCTTCCGGAAGCAGACGATGGATGATTTTACCAATAATAATTTTCTCGGAACATTTTATTTTAAAAATATTTTTATTCCAACCGAAACCGAGAGTAATTTTTGACAGAAGATGCAACAAAATGTATTACAAATTTTAATTTGAGAGAAAACTCTCGAAAGTTGAAATTGTCAACTTTGAGTGAAGAAAAACAAAATCACAAGTTGAGAATAAAAATCCTCAAGTTGAGTTCAACTTGTAGTGAAGAAAATGGCTCTAAGTTAATCAAGGAACCTATGTGGAGCACTTGATCACAACTTAACAAACAAACTATTTTCACGACAACAACAGAATTGACACTACTTCCACAATTTTCAAATTAAGAGGGGAACTCTTGTGCTTAAACTTTATCCTACATCGAAATGACCAAAATACTGAATGTACACTGTGTAACCGGCATAAATTGATACACTTTGTCGGAACTTGTCCCATTTTTAACTCAATCAGACGCGTCCACTGGGGTAAAAACAGCCTAAGAATGGATGAACTCAAAATTATTTTAAACGGCTATCGCTGGCTTACTTTCCAGGCAGTTTTAACGTAGCTAGTTAAAACTGCCTGGAAATATCGTTCCCAAATAATAAACGAAAGTTTCTGATTAACCTAACTATTCTGTTTTGTAAAACAACAATTTCATTATTTATGTTCAATGATCAATAAATTTGTATGTTTTCTCTCTTTTTTCGGCTTACGCCATGCTCTCATAATTGTGAACAATCATGTAGTTATAAAAATGAAATGAATATTCAACAAAACATCTAACTAAACTTAAGCCGATTAAGTCATATGTTTTAAAGGATAGCCACAGGCTTTGAAATGTTCTCAAATCTAGACTCCGAATCGTTAAGAAAGTTAAATATTGTTTTTAATAACTGTGCAAGATATGTACGTTTTCAATGTTGTATGTTTATGCATCGTTGCTATACTGATAGCAAATTTTACATGCATTTGAAAGATTAGTAATTGCAAATGGGGATTCAATGGAAGGACGATGGCCTAGCTTAACCTGTTAACGGGTGTTTTTGGATTCAAATTATTGGGGTGGATTTTGTTTGCTTTGTTTATTGTTCCGGGAATCAGGAGTATATGTTTTAACACCTAGCAGCACTCGTGTGCTTGGCCAAACAAAGTTTTTGCTAACTATTTTATGCTCAAGTGATACAGTTACTCTACATTTTGCAACTAGTGCGTATTATTTGTGTTATGGGTTGAAGTGTTAACAAAATTTTAAATTAATTAATGGCCTGCTATTATTTTAAACAATTCTGTACTGTGTGATAAATGTTATTATAGTTTTTGTATATAAAGAGTATATTGTTTTAATACATGATTTAACGTTTGTTGTCATGGTTAAAAATAACTTTACTACAAAATATCCAATTTTAAATACTTACTTCTTTTGAAAACCGAACATACTCAAACGAGTCTGATTTGTAGGCATTTTGGGGTTGGTGGTATTTCTTTTTTTCACCTTTGATAGTCCCAAAGCTCGAGGTCTCTACAAAAAAAAAAAACTTAATTATTCAAAAATAAATTGTTTTAAATAAACTACCACAGCCAGTTTTTTCTTTGGAGTATTTTTTTGAAACGAAAGCTTTTCTTCGCCATCCGATAACTCTATCACATTATCGTCGTCTTCGTCTTTTATTTTGTTTACTTCACTAATTTGTGTTGCAGATTCAGAAGCTACTGAAAGCATTGAGCTGATACCACTATCAAAACTCTGTGGGATTTGGCTCTGTGTGACACACTCAGATTTTAATACTTTACTAGAGCTTATTGGAGACACTTCTGACTTAACAAAATCAGTCCTCATTGGTGAGGGGGAATTATAGTCGTATAAAGCAACATTCTTTTCATTGTTGTTCTTTGAAATCTCCTCAATTCTAGTTACTTCCTTGATCATATCTTTAGAAGCTTGTTCTGGCAATGTTTGTGTTGGATTTGTATCTGGAACTATTTCAGTCAGAGTTTGAGTTTCACCAGCAAGAGGAACATTCGATGCGAAAAATCTACTTCGAACTTCAGTTGTTGTTGTAAATATGGATCGTTTAAATGGATTTATTGGTGGTAATTTCTTAGGGCTTGGCTTAAGTAGCAAATCATAGATAGGCTGCTTTTCCCTCGGCGAAACCATTGGAAAAGGATTGTAAGCTTTTTTGGTTGGTGTGACTTCAACGGGTGTAGTACAATTGTCTGTATTACTGCACAGCCTTTTTTTCGGAGGCTCTGGTCCATTGTACAATGAAACTATGTCATCTTCCTCGGGTCTTCAATAAAAATGTTTAAGGATAGAAATTTTGTGTAAATCAATATACATAAAGGAAATTCTTTTCGGATTATGTAGATCAAATGAAACAGTCAGTAAAGCCTAGGATTTTTAATAAACAACAAACCTTTCTTCTGCTTCATCTTCCTGCATCTTGGAATATTTGACTTTTTTGAATTGCAACGCAAACGAATTAACTGATTCTTTCTTGTCTGTCTGACTGTGAGGTTTGAAGTTGGATTGCCAAATACTTCTGTGTTTCGTCCGTTTAACATTGCTGAAAGGCTGACTTTGGAAGAAAAGTAAGTCTTGATGATTTAAAAGTCGAAAGATATTTCGAGAGAAACCTGTGATCGGGGTTCCAATTATCGAGAGTTTTTAACGTAAATGGATTGAGATTTCCAAGCGCTAATTGAAATGCAGTATTGTTATCAAGTAGTTCTCCAGCATTCGAGCAATAGCGTTCATCTGTATTATAGGTTGATAAATCGTTCAGTCGCTCCATGCGCCTTTCGAGCGGGTTGAATACAAACATATGTTTAAAAGTGGCATCGGCTTTAAGAAAGTTTTCCACATACTCCTGATTGACTTCTAGATTCCGCTTGTTCAAGTACTGTGGAATCTTTGGTAATGCACGGCGCATGTCGTCCTCTTCAGTCATGAGAATGAATTTGCAAGCTTTGGCTAGTCCAATTCCAGGCAGTGAGTCTAAGTAGTCACAGCCAGAGAGAATGCACATTGCACGGAATTTATCGAATGTGTACTTTTCCTGGCGGCAGCCCATCGACAGATAGAGCTTATCCGCCTCGACTAAGAGACCAGTACCAGCAAGATCCAGTTTAAAGATGATTTTTTTGCATCCAAAGAGCGTGAGATCTGAATCCTCTGTGATCACGTATTGGGCGATATCCAGCTTATTAAGAAAGGCCATTTGAGCGTCGGCCTCATAAGGGGCTACAATGCAATCGACATTTCGGAGACGACACTCTTTGATTAGGCGCAGGGCCATATCATGGGTGACATCGATGCAACGTCTCATATGTGAATAGGCCTCAGCGGTTTTCCCCAGGCGGAGCAGCTCAGCTGCTCGTTTCCTTGAAACATCCCGACTTTCTCGGCGACGTTTTTCGGTGAGAGCTTTGGCTGGCAAGTGGCGTCCATCAAACACCAGAATCGGTTTGATGTCATACGACAGGAGCATGGAAACGTATTTCAAGCAATACGTGACGTACCTGTGCGGATAGTATTTAATACAATATTCTAGGTGTGAAGCGACATACACTTACATGTCAGTATCTTCACCACGGCATAGCTTATCAGCACAGCAGAAAACCCCTTTGTGCAACCAACAATAGGTGTCCACTGCGACGGTGCATCCTCGCAAGTCCTTTGGAGAAAAAACACTTATTAGAAAGGTCAATGTTTACAAATAATACATATTTATTACTTTAAGATGAACTTTAGATGAAGATCTTTCCAGAAACGGTATCAAACCTGTGATACCCATTTGATTGTTTTAAATTAAATTCTTCTCTTTTTGTGTTTACCTTCTATTATAATTTTCAATTCATAAAATCAAAAAATACTGGCGCGAAAGTGCATTGACGTTTTGCAAACGAGACTCGATATACAATTTCTTTTTTTCGTGCAGTTCCAGTGGTGGACAAAGAGTACGCAGGCTAGCAGAATATGAAGTTGCCAGCCTCGTTCTCTGGATTCAAACAGGGTTCACAAACTAAACAGAAACATTAAATTAACATTAGCTAAAAACTAGTACGCAGATCGCGCTAAATTTTATCTCCCATACAAAATTCTCTCCAAAATTTAGCCAAGCTAAAATTATGTCAAGCATTTCAGCCGAGAGGTACGCTGCTCCAGCTAAAAAATCAAAATTTCTCTTCGAACTGTACATAACTTATCTGTCAAAATTTAGCGCACGAAATAATTGTCTGGCACATTTATTCTCGAGCTAAATTTCAATTTCAATTTGAAATGGAATAATATTTGAATAATATTTAGAAGAATATTTGGTGACGGAAGTCTTACAAGATTTTCCACAGCAAAAATCACTCATAATTCATAATTCTTATTCGTTCTCATACATAATTCTTATCATACTTTAAACCAAATTCTTTTAAATCTTTGAAATTAGAGAACAGCTGTTTTCTGTGACATATTCTCCACAGGGTTCTTATATCAAAATTTAGCTTGGATTTTAGCTGATGTTTGGAGAAAAATGTGGGAGATAAAATTTAGCGCGATCTGCGTACTAGGCTTAAAATCCAAGATAAATTTTGACATTAGAACCTTGTGGAGAATATGTCACAGAAAACAGCTGTTCTCTAAGGCTAGCCGCGCACTAGCAATTTTTAGTTGCGAAACTGCTTGGTCCGAGCAACTAAAAAGTTTGTGTTTTGACACAAACTAAACGATTGCCTAAAATAAGTTCGCCATTTTATTGAACATATAAGGCTAGTCGCGCACTGGCAACTGTGATCGAAATCAAATAGTTTAATCACCAATTGAAAGAGAACCGCACACTGGCAACTCATTACTCACGCTCGCACTCTTTTCTCTCTTAGGCTAGGCGCGCACATTCAATTTTTAGTTTCGCAACTGTTTAGTTGCTAAAATGAACCATATGGGCTTATATGGGACACCGCGCACTTAGAGCAACTCGATTCTCGAAACTAAAAAGTTTGTGTTTTGACACAAACTAAACGATTGCCTCGCATCAGTTGAGCTGTTTCTTATAAGTGCAAGAGAGAAAAGAATGCAAGCGTGAGTAAAGAGTTGCCAGTGTGCGGTTCTCTTTCAACTGGTGATTAAACTATTTGATTTCAATCATAGTTGCCAGTGCGCGACTAGCCTTACACCTATAAAAAACAGCTCAACTGATGCGAGGCAATCGTTTAGTTTGTGTCAAAACACAAACTTTTTAGTTTCGAGAATCGAGTTGCTCTAAGGCTAGGCGCGCACATTCAATTTTTAGTTTCGCAACTGTTTAGTTGCTAAAATGAAACATATGGACTTATATGGGACAACGCGTACTTAGAGCAACTCGATTCTCGAAACTAAAAAGTTTGTGTTTTGACACAAACTAAACGATTGCCTCGCATCAGTTGAGCTGTTTTTTATAGGTGCAAGAGAGAAAAGAGTGCGAGCGTGAGTAAAGAGTTGCCAGTGTGCGGTTCTCTTTCAACTGGTGATTAAACTGTTTGATTTCGATCACAGTTGCCAGTGCGCGACTAGCCTAAGTGCGCGGTGTCCCATATAAGCCCATATGTTTCATTTTAGCAACCAAACAGTTGCAAAACTGAAAATTGAATGTGCGCGCCTAGCCTAATTATCTGCAAATTCACCGACGTTCAACCAAACAGTTCATCTGTTTTCTATAAGTAACCAAACAGTTTCGCAACTAAAAATTGCTAGTGCGCGGCTAGCCTTAGAGAACAGCTGTTTTCTGTGACATATTCTCCACAAGGTTCTAATGTCAAATCTTGAATTTTAGCTAATGTTTGAAGAGAAATGTGGGAGATAAAATTTAGCGCAATCTGCGTACTAGGCTATATACAAAACAGATGAACTATTTGGTTGAATGTCCTCGCAGGTGCATATAATTATATGTTACACAAAATAGCGAACTCATTTTAGGCAATCGTTTAGTTTTTGTCAAAACACAAACTTTTTAGTTGCTCGAACCAAGCAGTTGTGAAACTAAAAACTGACAGGCGAATCTATAAACAAATCTTAAAGGTTACTTAACTTTAAAATACCTTGTTGCGGACGCCTGCTTAGGCCTGGAATTGTCCACCGTTGAGGTCGAAAATATTGGTAATAGTAACCTAGGAAGTAGAACAGAAAAAGAAAATAATTTTAACAATGAAAAAAAAATGTAAGCAAACTACTTACCTTTTTTGTAGCTAAGGGGGGACCAAATCCATCCAGTAGAGATTATCTGCAAAAAGAGAGAAGTAAATGGCAATTTTTGAAAACATTTAAGCAATAAATTTACTTAAAATAATAACGAAATAAAAGAAAAATTATTTTTGGTACTTACCAAATGAGACGTCCGCCATGGTGTTTGCTTCTATTTGTTGTTTACAAATAAAATTCTCTTGATGTTGTTGTTGTTTGGGTCCATCTTCGTGTATTTGCCAAAAATTATGTATACGAGACAGAAAAACTTCCAAGTGGGGCGTGTTCAACAAAGCGAGATCTTATGGGAGATTTTGGATCTGCGAATCGTGGAGAGTTTTGGAGACAATTATTTCAATTCATTTTTTTACACAACTTTTATTTTTTTTATTGTTTTCGTTTCTTGTTCATGGTTGTCACTTTCTGTTTTCTGACATGTTTTTCCTGGTTTTGCGGTTCTTAGGTGTTATATTTCGTTTTCGTTTGGTTTGGAAATTAAATCCACGTTATGACCTGTCGTGTAAATTGTATCAATGTCTTCAAGATAGGACTCAAGTTCGGATTGAAAGTCCGAACGTTGAGCTTGAACATGCCCATGGAAAAGCCAGACTACCGGAGAGTAAATAATAACTCATACATACGTCGATCTATCGGACGATCCAATTACATATGGGTATGATGATCGGCTGATGTTTTGACAGTTAGGAGAGGGATAGTAACTTGTGTTCGTTCAGGTGATGTTTTCCTGATAAGAAACGATTAATGTGTAGTTGACTTTCGTACCCCTAGTCCGGTAAATTTATAAACCGAAAAAGTGAATTCTTTTTAAGTGAAATTTGGTGCGTTTTTCTTATATTTTTTTTGCGAGTGTTCAATTACAATTTTTGTTCGTGTTTTTTTTATATAGAAATATTGAAACAAAGTGGAAAAAGAAAGGAAAAGGCAAAGAAGATTCCAGCCTATCAGGGTAGTTGATGTATACCTATACAAAAAAAAAAATTTTATACGAAGTGGTGAGTCAGGACTTGGAGTTTTTTTTTGAACTGTGTGTGAAACATGAAATTTCTTAGGTGAATTCTCGGCGGCCCCAGATAAGCAACCGAGCACTGGGCCGCCGTATCTTTTTTTTTACTGTGTTTTTCTGGAATTCGCACCAGCTTAAGAGTGACCAGACTGGATTATCGGCCGTGATCAGATGTCCATTAAAGGGGCAGCGGTGCAAACATTTTTTTGGCAAAAGCCCTGAAGCGCACTCCATCTGGAACACTTACATATAAGTATAGTTGCGACAGTAAAACCAGCCACAGTGAGTTCCTATAAAAAGAAAGGAAGGCGATCAAAAACGAGAAAGACCCATAGCGGTATTAAATAAATTAAAGAACATCCTACTGGATTTAAGTGTTTGTGTTTGTCCTTCATTTAACATTTAAAAGAATTCTTTTGTTTTGCAATAGATTTAAGAGGCGTTGAAGATTTTCAGTTTTGCTTTTATATATTTTTTTTTGTTAATTTTTGTTACTCTGGTCGAAGATAAGTGATTTTTATTGTAAGTGAAAAAGTCATGTTTCCCTCGGGTTCTTTTTGTTTTTGATAAAGTGAAAAAAAAAATAAATTTTATTTCAAAGTTCATACCACCTCCAACGAGCTCCTTGCAGGTAGGGCTTTTTTTCAGCTACCTAATCGAGTCCTCGATAGTTGCCAAAAAGGGCACCGTTCAGCGACAAATGGGGGAACAGGTCTCGGACACGTTTTTTAGTTCTTTCTTTGAGTTTTTGGTTTGAAAGGTTAGTTTTAGTGCTCTTGGTTTTTTTTTGCTTATTAAATAAACTTCAACACGCCGATTTTGACGAAAGTTAATTGTGTTTTTATGTTTCGATAAATCGAAACATGTCATTTTGAAGAGTTTATTTCAGGGGTGTAGAGGGTAGCTGAGTTCCGGTGAAGGTGGCGTGATCCGAAGCCGATCATCCACCATCTTTGGGGGAATCTAAAAATGGCCGAAGATTCCTAAGGTAGGGTGGGTAATGGCCTCACTGCAACAACACCCGCAGTGCCCTTGGTGTGTCGATAGTCCGTCCGTCTCTTTCTAGTCCTAAATTTTCCCTTGTTTTTCTCCTGGCCTGATTTATGTATTTGTTTGCAGGCGAGGTTAAGTTTCGGGGACAAGATCCCCCCCCCGTCCGACGAGCTGACGCCGTGCATCGCAAGCAGGCCGCGTCCTCCGAAGCTTAGCATTCCTACCCTTTTCTAACCTATTCCTATTCCAGTTTCCTAACCTTTCCTTTTTCCTACCTAACCCCAATACCGACACTCCTCCGCTCCTCTTGCCTCGCAACAACCTCTAAGCAGCTCTTAAGTATGAAATCGGTATCTATAATCAATTTTCACATTTAAGTAACGTTACTTAAAGGCCTCTTAACTTAAACGCCATCAACCGCGTTTAAGGGTCACTTAGGCTAGCCGCGCACTAGCAATTTTTAGTTGCGAAACTGTTTGGTTACTTATAGAAAACAGATGAACTGTTTGGTTGAATGTCCGTGAATTTGCAGATAATTATATGTTCAATAAAATGGCGAACTTATTTTAGACAATCGTTTAGTTTGTGTCAAAACACAAACTTTTTAGTTGTTCGAACCAAGCAGTTTCGCAACTAAAAATTGCTAGTGCGCGGCTAGCCTTAAAGGCATTTTAAAATGTATTTTGACATCTCGATTGTGATCTTTGAAATTTTGAAGTTTCAAATTGTGAGTTTGTAGGTATTGTTTGTTGTGATATTATATTAGAACTATAAAGTGCAACGATTTAAGAAACATAAAATTTGTATTGATTAAAGTATGTGTACGCGCAAAGAAATTTCGTCCACGCTTCCCTCTTAGCCTTTGAAGTGTTTGTATCGACACTTTCTTCCTCGTTGTTGGAAGAGAATAGGCGTTTTCCTAAATGCAGTGTTGCAGCGCATTGTGGATTTTGATGCCCTTGCAACGTTTTTCTTCACTCTGAAATTTACTTTTACAATTCTTTAAAAAAAAAACTATAAAATTTAGAATTCGTATTTAATAACGTTATTTTATTGAAGCAAGTGAATAAAAAAAACATCAAAATTCATGATGCGCTGCAACACTGCATTTAGGAAAACGCCCAATCTGTGCATAAAATAATTCTGTTTTGTAGTGTATTATTGCAAATTTTAAAATAAAAAAGTTTCCTTGTAGGAGGCATCCCAATTTTCAGATCTTTTTCTTTTATTTGTGGCGGCGGGTGTTGGTGTGTGTTCGATAGCCATTTTTTTTTTTTGATTTCACAAATAAAAAAATGTGTCTTCCAATTATTTACTGAAAGAAAGAAGGTGTCACAAAACAGCTGTGTTGTATAAAATAAAGCAGCATTTGTTTTTTTTCTGTACTAGATTTTCACATTCTCTTACGTTACGTGACACAACCATTGTTTAGTTAAGTACCAATGAAAAATCGATTATAGATACGAATTGAAGTTTCGTCATTTAAAGCCAAATTAAATATTTAAGTATACTTAACTAAATAACCTCTAAGATGCATTTTAAGAAAATCTTATAGATACGGCTGTGAATGTGCACGCCTAGCCTTAAATCAACTAAATTTAGGAAGATGATTTTTTATATTCCATTGTATGTATATTGGAATCGAACTTTAGTCAAAAACTAAAAACGCTATCGTCTATCGAGTTGCTCTATGTGCAAGCAATGAAAACGATATAGGAACCACACACTTGAGCCCTGTGCATATTGTTGTCAAGTTTCATTTACCATTTCATTGATGCATTTCCTTTGCTTTTTACACAGACAGACTGTGAAGAAAATTTCTTTGCCCATTTGCCGAGTTTTCCTGCTCATCTAGCGAGTATTTTATGCTGGTTGGACATAATACTTTGCTTTTTACACGTACAGCGAGTTCGTAGAGCTTATTCTAAAAATGATATCAGACGAAAAATAAATTCAAATTATTTACTGATTAGTGTACCGAGTTTAATACCGGCTTTAAATTTTATAAAATCAAACAAATGCAACTGCTCGAAAAAATTCAATCTTTGGGAGCCACTGTTCTGCAGCGCACTTTCAAAAAATCAAAAACTGAAAGAAACAAAAAAAAGTAAATTGCTTTTCTCAATTTGTTAGTTTCTAGGTGAATTAATTTAGTTAAAACAATAATATTGTTTCTATTGAAAAATAAGGCATAAAGTCCATTTTAAACACTAATTCAAACATAATTTATTTACAAAATGAGTAAAATATCAAAGGAAGAACTGAAGGCAAAGATTATTGGTAAATATGGATAAAAGCACACTGTATTTTTTGGTTTACCTTCCCGAGTCCTTTATATTTAAGAAAAGTTGAAGTTCTTTTTTTTATTGTGATGTTAAGTGAGCTCACAATTATAATCTTATGATTGCATGAGCATTATTAAAAAGAAAAGTTAGCTAAAAAAATACAAGGACATTATTAAATCGAAGAGAATATTTCACACAAAATGCAGTGGTCTCATAAATGGAGTAACATAACCTTCAATTTAATTGTTCGTCCTCGCGTTTATAAAACTAGAATGTCAATGATTTGACGACTTTTCTTTTTCTATTTGCAGAAATTCTAGAGAAATATGGCAAAGATCTATATACAGTTACACCGAAGAGTGTACGAATTCAATTGGAAAAAGACCTAGGATTTTCACTTTTAAGTCAAAAAACTGAAATTAAAGAAATTGCTACTGAAGAGATACATAAACTTAGCAAGGAGGCAGAATCAGAGTCACAGGCTTCTGAATCGTCTTCGGAAGAGGAAGTGGAAAAACCAAAATTAACACGTGCGTGTGCCCCAGCCCGAAAAGCCCCTGTTAAAAGAAAGAGAAAAGCTGCCAAGGGCAGTAACTCGGATTCAGACAACGACGGTGATGAAGACTACAAATCAAAAAAATCAGCTAAAAAGGTTTGTGATCTAGTTTATGATTTAATATCGTTCAATCAATAGTATTCTTATTTTATAGTCCTCGAATGGCCCCAAGAAACAAACTGGTTTCACTCGTCCCTATAACTTGTCACCGCAGCTATCGGCTTTGATGGGTGCAGATTCACTGCCACGCCATGAAGTTGTGAAGAAGGTCTGGGCGATCATCAAGGAACGTAATCTCTACGATCCAAAGAACAAACAGTATGCGATTTGTGATGCAGAGCTAATGGAGGTGATGAAGATCAAACGTTTTCGTACCTTTGGAATGCTCAAGTACTTGAAACCGCATTTCTTAAATTGAGAGCCATAGAATGTGTTTGGTGGTGCTTAGAATCTAGAATCTATATTAAAGAAGTTTGTTTAAATTAAATATTGAACGATACTAAAGGATATCGTCCCCGTGGACTGTTAAATACATTTTGTATTTTAAAAATAATATCTTGTATTTTCCAGGAGCCATACGTGCATCATGAAAGCTAAGAATAAGATTAATCTTTTTATTATTCTTGTGTATTTTTGTAAAACTTGCAAGCTTATTTTATATAGATTAAGATGTGTCCAGTCTGATTGATACGCATCAATTTGTAGCATAGGATTATTTTCAAATAGGGTTTCTTTTATAAAAAAAATTTAACACTTTATTAATATAATTTGAGTTTTGAATAAATTGATTAATTTTTTTAGACAATGTATTTTTTAAATGCTATGAATTTTGTTAGATAGGCTGAAGACCATTTAATTAAATTCAAAATTGGGACTTATTTAACTAAGAAATTTTCCGCGAAGTATGTTACTTTAAAAATTTCGACTCAAATGATGACTACAACCAACGGATTGTCACATTGGAACTTATTTTAATCTGAAGGGAAACTGAAAAAAAAATTAATACCAAACATTCACCCTTATTCCGTCCGATAGTCGTTTTACTAAAACGCCAGTAAGGTCTCTAGAGCCTTCTCGTTTTAAAGGCGTTTTATTCAGCCTTATCACAGGTCCCGTCGTAATAGATTCGTAGTACGCACCCCGAAAAAAGGGATCATCGCTCCCGTCGTACTAAAAAAAACTTGCTACGAAATTCGGAGTTCGTGAATAATGGTATCACTAGCCCCGAATGAATAGGAAGTTGAACAGTTTTTTCTACGAACAGATATTTTGATCGGAGCTCAACTTAAAACGAAACACAAATATAATTTAGCGAACGAAGATAAAGGACATGCAAATAAAATACATAAAAACAATTTTTATTATTGTTTTCATGTGAATTTGTTTATATTTTTTATTTTTTGAAGGGCAAATAAAGTAAATACGAGTACAAATAAATATTGGTATCCTTCCATAATGAATCTCATTTTTAGTGTTTGTCTTCTTGGCGTATTTTCTACATTTATTACAAAGATTGCAACGGCAATGGTATTTATTTTTAACGACCAACAAAATTAAAATCAAATCAAAAGATGAACAACGGAAATTTATTTATTTTTTCACATTTTGACGCAAATCAACTGATTTTGAAACTCCGAAATTCGGAAAATGTTTTTTGATTCCGTTCGGGGCCTATGATGTAAATTTATTCGTATTCGTAGCGTAACAAAATTTTCGGGGATTTGTTACGAGGGACTCTGTGATAGGGGTGATTAAAACGACTACCGGAATAAGGGTGATTTTAATCCACTACTAAGTACGACTTGCTATGATTTTCATACTTCAAATCGATGGATTATACCAAAGTTAATTTTATAATAATTTACCGTCTATCATTAATAATTCTTGGCCAAGTAAGATAATAGCCCTTACTCTTTTTTATTGTTTTCCTACACGAGAAACGGAACGTACATACATATATGTAGTGAAATCTTCCTGAAATATGGAATAAGGCCATGTCTGTATTACGAATTTGCTATTTACATATATCTACATGTGGATATGTATAGTCAAATGCTACGTTTATTGTTTAGATTTGGTTCTGCTGGTTGATACCTCTTTTCTCATAGCGGATAAAGAATGCATTTCAAAGGTTGGAAGAAGAATTGTTGGATTTGAAAATTGAAACATTCACCCCAATTACCTACATATGTCGTCTCGTTTTTTCGACGTCTCTCGTTTTCTCCGTCGTCTCGTTTTTTAAATGGCATTCCATAACTTCTTCGACACGTTGATTTTGTAACAGATTTAAAAACGATTAAAAAGTAACAAACATCTGTCAAATCCAAAGGAAAGTGTACATACAATATTATTGCTTGATGTTCAATTAATGAACAAAATGCAGTTTTTTTTTAATTATAAGAAAATAAATAATTAATTAAAATGATAAGTGTTGAATATATTATTACATTTATTAGTTTCTTTTCTTTCCATCTTAAGAAGTGTTGTGTTTCTCCTAGCAGTGTGCTCCTTTAATTTGTATGGCTTATATTCCTCTCTTCTTCCTTTGTTTATAGTTATATGCAGTAAAATCTTCCTGAAATATGGAATAAGGCCATGTCTGTATTACGAATTTGCTATTTACATATATCTACATGTGGATGTGTATAGTCAAATGCAACGTTTATTGTTTAGATTTGGTTCTGCTTGTTGATACCTCTTTTCTCATAGTGGATAAAGAATGCATTTCAAAGGTTGGAAGAAGAATTGTTGGATTTGAAAATTAAAACATTCAAAATTTTCTCTGTCGTCTCGTTTTTTAAATGGCATTTCATAACTTCTTCGACACGTTGATTTTGTAACAGATTTAAAAACGACTAAAAAGTAACAAACATCTGTCAAATCCAAAGGAAAGTGTACATACAATATTATTGCTTGATGTTCAATTAATGAACAAAATGCAGTTTTTTTTAATTATAAGAAAATAAATAATTAATTAAAATGATAAGTGTTGAATATATTATTACATTTATTAGTTTCTTTTCTTTCCATCTTAAGAAGTGTTGTGTTTCTCCTAGCAGTGTGCTCCTTTAATTTGTATGGCTTATATTCCTCTCTTCTTCCTTTGTTTATACTTTCGTTGATACCATTTAAGGTTATTTCTTTGAGTACACACTGCTTCTCCAAAGGCGTAGCTCTTTTTTTGTTTAATATGAAAGCTTGCCGTCGTTTCTTTCACGCTGGTTCTTCAGTTTTATGTTGCTTTGGCTCCGGAACTTCACCCGCAAATTCGGCGAAATTATCTTCCATATTTAAAGCGATTGCTTCTAAATACTTAAGTGAAGTACATGCATCTGCCTGAGTTTGTGTTAATGCAGGCTCAGATGAAGTTGGCAAGGGGTTTGCAAGCAAATTGGGCTTGGATACACTGATTAAATTTCCTCTTTGGTTTAACCACTTCCCTAGCTGCTTTTATTTCCTTTAAATTGCGGATTATTTTCTTTTTCGCCCCAAACATAATAAAAGCAAAAACATTAAGAATTTATCTATAATTATGGAATAAGTGATTCAAAACTTTTGCTAAGCATCTCCAACTCTTTTTGTATCCCCTTAAAAAAAAACCCTAACTGCTCGTCCTCTTCATCAGATCTACGAGCGTCTGGAATTGGTTTTCTTTTGTTAATTACAACATTTTAGTATAACTATTATAGAAAAATATGTACTTGTTTTATTTATCGTAAACAAATTCGATAAAATAAATTATTTAACAAGAATACTTGCAGTTTGTAAATTTTTGAACGAGAGATATAGTGGTTTTTTTCTAATCCGTCTATATTTTTCATCTTACAGAATGCAAAACGAAAGTGTTCAACGACGTTTGGCGTTTACAGACGACAACAAAACGAGTGACAAAAGTTGGAAACGACTTGTGGAATGCAGATCGTGTCAGATCGTATATTTCGCTGTCGTTTACGACATCGGTAATCGGGGTGATTTAACCTACCCCTATGACACATGATTTTTGGATATTTTAAAATTTACAACGTAGGTAGTAAAAGTAAAATGTAAAAAACTCGTTAAATTATTATCCGTTGAAGAAATTTGGAAAAAATATGAGTAAGAACTAAGATCAATGGTGGCAAATGACAATTGGATAAAATTTCAAACATTATAGTCAAAATAAAAGCAGAGATATGATAGAAGCCGCCTATAACAAAGCAATGAGAAAATATCACGCTAACTTGGAGAAAAGATAAGATATAAAGTATCTTAAACAGTCGAGGCTTTATAGAAGCTACAAACAACCACTAAGCGAACGCTTCGAAAGCCAGAGTATTATTTATCCACCGAACGACTAAGATCGGGTTTTTCAAGAAAACTTAAATAAAAACTAGAATAAGTCCTATTCCGTAGTAAACTATTTACTTTTGCTTTTTTTTCTTTCTTTCCTTTCCTGTGAATAATAGCGAAAAGTTTTATTGTAATAACTTTGCACTTATGTAGAGGCATGAAAATTAATCAAAATGATTAATGCAGTTTTTGATTATGATTGATATAAAATACATGTTTAAAACTTAAGTACTATCTTTATATATCGATACCTTCCCGTAAGAATGTATTAAGTGACATTTTTAAAATTGTTCAGGAAACGAAAAAAACGTCTCATTTTGTTATTTTTTGGTGTATTTTATTGGACGAAACAAATTTAAAAATGTCACTTAATACATTCTTACGGGAAACAAATCTGTTTCGTCGAATAAAATCCACAAAAAAATAACTAAATGAGACGTTTTTTTCGTTTCCTGAACAATTTTAAAAATGTCGCTTAATACATTCTTACGGGAAGGTATCGATATATATAACCTATAGTATTCAGCCCTATCAGGAATTCCATCGTAATCGGAAACTTGTTGCGAATCCCGAAAAAAAACTACTACAAAATCCATCGTAGTGGAAAATCTCATACAAATTGCCATTACGAACGGATTTGGTGATAGCTTTTTTCGGGATTCGTAAAAGATTCCGATTACGATGGAATTCGTGATAAGGCTGATTATCATGTAGCGTGATTTGTATTGTTAACGCTATCCTGGTGGTGGTGCTGAAATTAGCGCACGATTTTACAGTGGAGAGTAGATACAAAACAAGAAGTAAAAAAGAGAATATTTTATTATTAAATTTAGCAGAGACAGATCTAACAAGTACTGTCGCTATGCTTAAGATGTCGGATTTTGCACCAAAAAAGCTAAGGGCTCCCACTTCGTTGCTGCTGCACATCGAGCATCTGCAGGTGTTATAGCAAACAGATCGCCAAACCCCACTTCTGCTGGAATATATGTGCGGCCATTTCTATTCCATATTCCGTTAAACTCTTAGGACCCAAATCAATACTTAAGATTTAAATAAATAAAAATTATGTAATAAGATAACCAATGCGACTAATATGGTTAAAGATAAAAGAAACAAAAACAATAACCGAAGTATTGAAACTAATTAAAATGAGAAAAAGAAATCGAATGACGAAAAAGTTTAAAATGCAATCAAAAGGCATCGAATTTCTTTGTTTGACCTTAATATCTTTTTTTGGTTGGCAAAATTACAGCAGGGAGGTAACCCCCATACAACCACGCAACTCGTAAACACACAACCTGCGATCGATTCTAGTCCGTCCTAATCGCGAGGATCAATAGTAAATTGAAATTTAAAAATGATGTAAATGAAAAATTAAAACAAATATTAAAACGAAAGAAACGAAAAATTTGAATATATTTAAATGCCAACGCTTAAATATTTAAGACGCCTGTCGGTATGCAATCCATATCTTAGTGTAGAATTCGGTTTTTAAAAATGTTCTGCTTGGTTGGGAGATTAGATTATCGAATTTTCGAATATGTGTTCCTCGATTGTTAAATTCCAATTCCTAGGAAAATCGTCCCCGTGGTTGGTGTACGAAATTACCGGAAAATAAAGTTGGTGGCTTAGGTTTTTCGAACTCGATTTGCTGAAACTTTTTTTTTATATTTGTAGGGTATCATTTGTTAGGCTTCTGAATTAAAAATGCTTCCCTCTGTCAAAAGCTTTCGAAATTTCGTTAAAAACTTCTTTTAAAAAAACACACTGTTTGGGCTACACAGCACTCTCTTTGGAAGGAAGTTTTAAATATTTCCCCACTTTGTTCAAGAGTAAAGTGACTTATTTCGTTCAGCGGAGGTGACTTTCTGTCAAGATTTCGAGTGGGAAACAGCTGCCAATGTCAAAATAACCTATGATTTAAAAAAGAAACCACAAGACGGCCCACCCTATACACGCATTAACTGCTTTATACAATCTACCTTCGACCAGTGATTCAAAAGTTTTCGGAATTAACTAAAGTTTAGCATTGGGTTTATTGTCTACGGATTGTTTCGAACCCGATTTTAAAATTGGAGTTGGGTATGAGGTCTTAAAAAAATAGTCAAGAAAAACAC
Source organism: Philhelius festivus (assembly GCA_963931855.1). Classification (NCBI taxonomy): domain Eukaryota; kingdom Metazoa; phylum Arthropoda; class Insecta; order Diptera; family Syrphidae; genus Philhelius; species Philhelius festivus. The sequence goes on from OZ007555.1 coordinate 70,548,239, forward strand.
CATTACAAAGTGATCAATTAAAAATTAATAAAATGGGTTTTAATAGATTTGATATACAATTTTTCAAAAATATTGCAGGAATACTGTCAGGGCGCAAGCTTGAATATGTCCGACAAGTTAGCACTACCACTTCAAAATTTTAAAAATGTAATAATTAGATTAATTGTCGTAAATTTGTCGTGAAACGAAAAAATTTGTCGTGAAACGAAAAAATTTGTCGCGCTTGTTTTTTAAAAAAAGCAACCCCTGGTAATGCTAATTTGACAGTCAAGTTAGCACTACCACCCCTCAAAATAGGGTAAAATGAACTCAAAAAAGAAAAAGGACAGCGTAAATAAATGTCGTAAATTTGTCATAAATATATCGTAAAAGAAAAAAATGTTCGCATCATTTTTTCTAAAAAAAATACCATGAAAATGCAAAAGTCCATAAAATAGCATTTTTTCATAAAATCTAGCACTACCATACCAAAGCTATCTCTTATAACTAATTTTTTACTCAATTTGTTTAAACAATTGTCGTAAGATGTCTTTGAATAAGTTCCGTCATAAAATAATTTGTCGCGCCCTTCTTGCCCTAAATAATCATGAGTAATCATGAATAGGGGAGAGTGGGGCACATTTGAACACTTTTTGCTTTCCAAACTGATAAAACCTAAAATATTTGAGCAATTGACCTGATATGGAACAGTGGTATTGACGTTCAATTTAGAAAAATATTTGGTCCATTTAACGAAATATTTATATTGAATTTTTATCTCCAACCAATATAGGTTCTTATGTTCAAAAGTGCCCCATGTATGGGGCAGATTTGAACTTGGAAGGCGCACTTTTGAACAGTGATATAATTTTTTTTTACTGAATAAAAGAACTTTTAAATTTTATTTTTATATTGATTATTCATGATTATTCATGATTATTTATGATTATTCATGATTACTCATGATTATTCTAGATTATTCATGATTATTCATGATTATTCATGATTACACATGATTATTCTAGATTATTCATGATTATTCATGATTATTCATGATTACTCATGATTATTCTAGATTATTCATGATTATTCATGATTATTCATGATTATTCATGATTATTCATGATTATTCTAGATTATTCATGATTATTCATGATTATTCATGATTATTCATGATTATTCATGATTACTCATGATTATTCATGATTATTCATGATTATTCATGATTATTCATGATTATTCATGATTATTCATGATTATTCATGATTACTCATGATTATTCTAGATTATTCATGATTATTCATGATTATTCATGATTATTCATGATTATTCATGATTATTCATGATTATTCATGATTATTCATGATTATTCATGATTATTCATGATTATTCATGATTATTCATGATTATTCACGATTATTCATGATTACTCATGATTATTCTAGATTATTCATGATTATTCTAGATTATTCAAGATTATTTATGATTATTCATGATTATTCATGATTATTCATGATTATTCATGATTATTCATGATTATTCATGATTACACATGATTATTCATCATTATTCATGATTATTCATGATTATTCATGATTATTCTAGATTATTCATGATTATTCATGATTATTCATGATTATTCATGATTATTCATGATTATTCATGATTATTCATGATTATTCATGATTACTCATGATTATTCATGATTATTCATGATTATTCATGATTATTCATGATTACTCATGATTATTCATGATTATTCATGATTATTCATGATTATTCATGATTATTCATGATTATTCATGATTATTCATGATTATTCATGATTATTCATGATTATTCATGATTATTCATGATTATTCACGATTATTCATGATTACTCATGATTATTCTAGATTATTCATGATTATTCATGATTATTCAAGATTATTTATGATTATTCATGATTGTTCATGATTATTCATGATTATTCATGATTATTCATGATTATTCATGAGTATTCATGATTATTCATGATTACACATGATTATTCTAGATTATTCATGATTATTCATCATTATTCATGATTATTCATGATTATTCATGATTATTCATGATTATTCATGATTATTCATGATTATTCATGATTATTCATGATTATTCATGATTATTCATGATTATTCATGATTATTCATGATTATTCATGATTATTCATGATTATTCATGATTATTCATGATTATTCATGATTATTCATGATTATTCATGATTATTCATGATTATTCATGATTATTCATGATTATTCATGATTACTCATGATTATTCATGATTATTCATGATTATTCATGATTATTCATGATTATTCATGATTATTCATGATTATTCATGATTATTCATGATTATTCATGATTATTCATGATTATTCATGATTATTCATGATTATTCATGATTACTCATGATTATTCATGATTACTCATAATTATTTATGGCATTTTTTGGGCAAGAAGGGCGTGACAAATTATTTTATGACGGAACTTATTCAAAGACGTCTTAGGGGGTGGCCGTGGCGCGATGGATGTGTGCTCGCCTGTGAACCTCATGATCACAGGTTCGATCCCTGCCGTCGTCTATCTCGCTTTAATTTCATTAAAAACCTTCTAAAAATTGTCATCAATGGGTTGCTGGTTTACTCATTACATGTTGTTCAGGCATAACACTAACAACATGTAATTGAGTTAAACTAGAATGCCCAACAAGGATGACTACGAATAAAATAATGTGAATTATAAGTGACATAGAAATAAAACACCGCATTTCTCCGCTTTAGTTCAGCCGCCATCCCTGGAGATAAAATATCTGAGACAACAACCTTCAGTCTCAGAAAATCGTGCCACACATCTTTCCTATCCTTCTTTCTCTTCTTAACTTTACGCTCGCGCTGTGTTGAAACATTTTAAGGGTAATCATAATCCCTTGAGCGCGGGTAGATTATATAAAAAAAAAAAAAAAAAAGACGTCTTACGACAATTATTTAAACAAATTGCAGAGTAAAAAATTAGTTTTAACAGATAGTTTTGGTATGGTAGTGCTAGGTTTTATGATAAAATGCTATTTTAAGGACTTTTGTCATATTTAGGGCATTTTTTTGAGAAAAAATGATGCGAACATTTTTTTCTTTTACGTTAGGGGAGAGTGGGGCACATTTGAACACGGGGCACATTTGAACACGGGGCACATTTGGACAATGCTTATAAAATTTTACTTTATTACTCTTTTTTAAAAGTAATTTAAAATTTTAACCTGTCAATACCATATCCACAAACGTCATTGACTTTCCTTGAATATCTCAGTTGTCTCTCGGACTAAGAGGTGAAGGGTACTTTTGCTAGTGGAAGTGTTTTCGTTTTTTACTTGTAAGAGTTTAAACAAAAATTACTGCGCGATTTTAAAACAGGAACACATTTTTTTGGAGGAAAAATAAATTTTAAGCCTAATTGCGGTAAGTTTCTTACTAGATATATTTCAGTTAAATATTTATAATAAATTTTATGTCACTGGAACAGTTGGGCAGATTTGAACAAGCGCGTTGGGGCACTTTTGAACATGTTCAAAACTGCCATGATTAGTTTTTTTAACATATTTAAGACATTTAAGAGAAAATTTAATCAGCTTAAAGCAATTAATCAAGCAAATTGTTATCTGTTCTATAGGGCAAGTATTGGTTTCAGATAAAAAATGTTAATGAATACGAAAGAAGACAAAGACAACATAAAATATAATTACAGTGTGGCAATAATTCTGTGATATTAGCATTTAAGTTCTTGTTTGTTTAATTTTATAGTGTTTAATGTAGGTATTTATTTATTTATTTATTTATTCATTTTTTTCATTGTAAGTTTTAAATGTTCAATGTTAAAGTGAAGGATTTTTTATATAAATAATTACCATACACAAATGTAAAAGTAAGTGAAATTGTTCAAAAAGTTAAAAAACCAATTATGTAATAGAATTTTTTTACAGTAAAATAAAAGCCAAATCTCTTGAAAAAGTTGGAAAAAAACCAACGAAACGTCGAGAAGGAATGAAATAGTTTTATTTGCATTCGGAAACCACGGATCTGTAAGCCTGTCATTTTTAAAAATTAATTTATTATAAAAAATGTTTTTGTCATATCGACCAACAGTCTCTGCGTCTACACGTTCTCTGTCTCATTTTTGAGGTATTGAATAATGAAAGTAAGGCCTAGTTAAAGCTTTCTAGGTAAATAAAATTCTTGAAATTTTTATAGCTTTAACAATAATATTCTAGTTTAAGCTATTTTTATTCACACAAATTGAAACTTAGGCTTGAAAACAAGTAAAAACTAAATGAACTTAGCGTTGGCAATTTTAAAATAGCTATTACTAGAAAACATTATTAACAAGCTAGCTTAAGCTTATTCTTATTCACTAAAAATCCAGCTTTTACTTAAAAATCCAAGTTTAAGATTTACTTTTTTTTTCTTATTAATCTTTGCGGATTTTTGTTTTTTTTTTTTCTACAAATACATGAATATGATATAACAAAAGTATTAATTTTGAGTTTTATTGATAAGATCTTATTAAAAAATGAAAATACAAATAAAATTTAAAAGTTCTTTTATTCAGTAAAAAAAATTATATCACTGTTCAAATGGGGCACTTTTGAACATAAGAACCTGTATTGATTGGAGATAAAAATTTAATATAAATATTTCGTTAAATGGACCAAATATTTTTCTAAATTCAACATCAATACTACTGTTCCATGTGAGTAATATATCAGGCCTATTGCTCGAATATTTTAGGTTTTATCAGTCTGGAAATTAAAAAGTGTTCAAATGTGCCCCACTCTCCCCTATATTTACGACAAATTTACGACAATTATTTACGCTGTCGTTTTTCTTTTGCGAGTTCATTTACCCTATTTTGAGGTGTGATAGTGCTGTCAAGTTAGCATTACCAGGGGTCATTTTTTAAAAAATTAACGTTCGTAGCCGCAGTTGTACCGCGACAAAATTTTTGGTCTTAGAGCATATTTACGACAAATTCACGACAATTATTAACGGAGTGTCGATCCACCGCTCATACTAAGCGGTCGCGACTCGCGAGTGTGATAAGTTTTTGAAGTGCACCCCATCAAAGCCTAATACTTATTGTTAAAAAAAAAATATATATATAAAATTAGAAAACAACAAAACAAAATAAGAAAAAAAAAATAATACCACAACATTGGCTAAGCAACACAGTTAACGGCGCATTCTCTCCATCTCCCACTTATGCACTTGCGTTGAAGTGACTGTCGCTTTCTACCCATTGCATGTCTATTGTGATTAGTGTTCCTTAAACATCGATAGTCGATAGTCAACGATAGTTTTTGAAAAACACTCGATAGTATCGATACTTAATCGATAGTTTATATCAACATTTTTTAGGACTACTTTTTTTTATTTTAGTAAAAAAAGTTATTGACAAAGAAATAAATATTTAAACTCAAATATTTTTGTTTTTTTTATAATTTTGACGAAAAAAATATATCATTTTGTTTAAAAGTAGTTCATCTCATGACTGAATTTTAAACAACCTGCTCTAAATCAATTTTAGTATGTCAGTCAACTTTAACTATTATGTATAGATTTCCTGATACTCGGTCCAACCACTCAAGTTGTGCGAGTGCGAGTCAAAGCAATTATTTCGGGTATACGCCATGTCAAACAAATCCTTATTTATAAAATATTTTCTTGACCGTTTTAGCTACGCCTAAATCTAGAATTCCCGGTCTGATTTCCATTATTCTTCAATACCGTTTGTTTAGCAAAATAACTATTCTTTTTGTCTTAGTAATAAACGGAAAAAAAATTGTTTACACTCCTTTTTTCACGCGATATCATGTCAAAATGAGATTTATGTAGATACTACAACGGATTTAAACCTTCTATATGAACCAGTTTTAGCTTATTTATTCTTCGTGTATGTTTTTTTTAAATAAGTTTTTCAGGATAAGAGTCGTTGTAAAGTCGAAATAACTTTACTCCGTCGATAAAAATGAGTTAGTAAATAAAGCTGATAGAGTATACAAGTATATAGTTACTATATGCTAATTCGTCTGAGCTAAAAAGAAAAACAGATCTTTTTTTGAGAGCTCAATTTCTTGCTCTGAGCTTAATAAGAAAAAAGCTAGCTGAATACTTTCATTGACATGGCATGCTTCAAAGATCAAACAAAATGTCAACATTTAACTACTATGTGAAATGAAGGCACTCAGCGTAAAGGAAATAAAGGAATTTTTTCGTGGAATACTATTCAGTAGATGCTATTAATTTTCGGGAAATGCGATAGTTTATAAAATATCGATGTTTTCGATAGACGAATACTATCGATAACTATCGATATGCTATCGATGTTTAAGGAACACTACTTGTGATGCTTATCGCATGATTCTTGTAATGGATAGTTAAGTGACATCTAATGTCTGGTTCGATTGTGTTTGTATGTCTTGATTGGCATAACACCTAGAACGGTTTGTGTTTTGATTTTAATCCTTTGGACCTACACTTCACGGTTGAATTTAGATCGTCAGAGTTGTGTTTTGTGTGTTAGTCACACACAAATTAAGGCAAAAAATCCTGCAATGTCCCAAAGGCAGTAGAAATTTCTGGTCATTTGTCAAGAACGTACAAAATTCAACTTCATCTTCGGTTCCAATGCTCATCTATAATGACAAACCGATAACTAGCTCTTTAGAGAAGGCAAATGTACTTGCAGCTCATTTTGCTGCGACAGGTATATTTCGGCACTCGTACAGTTGCAAGAGCGCGAGATCTCGAGATCTTGATATAAGCAAATCCGCTGGTCCTGATGGTATACCCCCCATTCTGCTGAAGATGTGTTCTTCATCGCTGGCAAAATCATGGCGTAAGCTTTTCCATCGCTCCTACTGTTCTGGAATATTCCCTAGAAGATGGAAAACAGCATTTGTCCAGCCTGTTCCTAAAAAAGGTGACAATTCCTCCCCCTCATCCTATCGACCAATTGCAATTAGGTCCCTTCTTTCCAAGGTCATATAATCGCTGATAAATCATCAGCTCAAGAAATATTTCGAAGATCGAAAGCTTCTTAATTACCGGCAATACGGCTTTCACAGCAATCGTTCCACTGGTGATCTGATGGCATATCTCACCGAAGAGTGGAATAGATCTTTACATTGTTTTGGAGAAAGTAAGATTATTGCGCTTGATATTTCTAAGGCATTTGATAGAGTTTGGCACCAGGCTCTCTTATCGAAAATGCGTGCGTTTGGCATCAACGAAACCCTTATTCGTTGGATTAGAAATTACCTTCTAGATCGTTCAATACATGTTGTATTGGACGGTTTTATGTTTGATCTTCAAAAAATAAAAATGTCTATTGTCGTTGAAGCAAAATGTTCCCCTTATGCCATTGTCGCTGAATGGCACTTGCATGGAAGAAACCGAAAAGCTCTCAGTACTCGGTATGTGTGTTAACGACTATCTTCGTTGGAATGATCAAATACTCGAGACCGCCAAGAATGCTGCTAAATGCTTAGGATTTCTATATCGATGTAAGAAATTTTTCACCCCTTCTGATCTGGCTACCATTTATAAGGCGTTTATACGTCCAAAACTCGACTATAACTCACACCTTTGGGCAGTAGGCGCTGCTCAATCTTCTCTCCATTTATTGGATTGAATTCAGAACAGAGCGTTAAAACTGATAGGAAAAAGAGCTATCATGGATTCATTCCCATCTCTTGAACACCGTAGGAATGTTTTATGTATTTCCCTGTTTTATCGCTTCTTTTACAAGCAATGCTCACTAGAAGTAGCCAGTTGCATTCCTCCCCTTTATCAATTCACCCGTGATACCCGCTTCGCTAGGAATGCTCATCAATTCACCCTTGAGCCTAAGTTTGATCGTACCTTCAAATACAGAGATTCGTTTTTTAGTTGCACAACACGATTATGAAATAACTTACCGGGCACAGTTTTCCCTTGCCATTTCAATTTTCAAACATTCAAAATTAATGTTCATCGACACCTCCTTTCTCTCCCCTCCTAATTTCCCCCTCGCCCGTGCTGTGTTTAAAACATTATAAGGGTCTCAAAACATACCCTTGAGCGCAAGTGAATTGTAAAAAAAAAAACTTACCTTTTTCTTTTTTGAGTTCGTTTTACCCTATTTTGAGGGGTGATAGTGCTAACTTGACTGTGAAGTTAGCATTAGCAGGGGTTATTTTTAAAAAAAACAGGCCCGACAATTTTTTTCGTTTCACGACAAATTCACGACAATTAATCCAATTATTACATTTTTTAAATTTTGAAGTGGTAGTGCTAACTTGACGGACATAGCTTGAATTGCTATCTAAATTACTCACTTCCAACCATAACTAAACTACATTTGTCAAAATGGCACACATTTATCTAGTCTATCCAAATCAACATGGAGATTTATAGCTTTCAACAACATGTGTAAATGATTAAATTGTAATTGTTATTGAAAGCTGTGCAAAATCGAATCATCACCTCCTGGTGTGGTGCCCGCTGGATAGCCGAAAGGTGAAATAACGACGAACGCATCCAGAACTGTGACACCTTAGCTACCTTCTCAGGAAATAGGATCAAAAGAACGGATATCGCTTTGATCAACCAGCCCTTAAGATATCAGTCATGGGCCGGATGAACGGCCTGATAAGTGATAATGCTGATGACCCCTTCCCCTCCTTCGCAAACGAAAAATGGATAATGACATAATGTACGTGTATGTACAGGGAATGTACGTACACTTAACCGGACTTGCAAAACTGAATAGCTTGCCGATGCCCTCGCCAAAATCAAAGCTGATGTAACAGCGCTCCATGAGATGCGATGGCAAGAGAAAGATAGAAGGGTGGGATTTCTATTATGGAAAGTGCTAAGTCGAAGGAAAGAAGCGTTTGGTTGTATGCAAATTTAATATCAGAGCAAAACTTAGGCAAAGAGTACTTAGCGATCCCCCCATGATCGAACCTGCAACGGAAGGCACTCCTCTAGCTCATGGTAGGTCTTAGGTGATGCCGACCATATATCCTTAGAGCTTGCGAGCAACGCTTCTACTAATGAGATGAGTCCAGAAGCCCACTGGCTCAACAAGCCATCAGGAATGCTGGCGATTTATAATTTTTTTCCACATAGACTAATATTATCTTGAGAAATCATTGGGCATCCTATTTTGGTTGTGAACATTTTTCTCTAGTAGATAACATTCATTTTTAAAATTTTTAGTCTTTTACATAAGAGCGACTCAGCCGTGCATTTTATATTGAAAACGTTATTGACACTCAGCAGAAGACTTATTGACCGGACATTCGCCGAATAAGAGTTGCCTTTTCCCATTTTTGGGAGAGGATGTACCACAGCTGTTTTCTATCGCGTTGTTAAACAGTTTGGTATAAATGTCCACCTTCGAAGCTAACATGGAACTGGGCCCGTTTCGCTCAGCGATGATGGCGTTTCCCAGATATATTTGCATATACAGGGTGTCCGGTAATTCGTGTGCCATACTTTGGAATGTGATTCTTGGTCATATTCTAAGAAAAAAATTGTTGTACAGTAAAGTCAGATTTTCAACTTTGACATCACTTTTTAACGATTTAAAAAAAGGCTAACTTTGGTGTACCCTGACCCATGTTATGGTCAATTTCTCTTTCACTGCTTACTGTACGGACCTTATTTTAGACTTTGTTTTTAGTAGAAATACTAACCTTTAAAACTACGTTTAAATTGAGCTGATATAATTTTAGAGTTGCCAGGTATTCAATTTTAAATGGTGTTCAGTTTTTCTTGCCCGAGCAAAATTTCGACTTTGAGGTCAATTTTTTTCAAAAAGTGCGTAATAAACATAAAGTTTTCTTATTTTTACCTGATGAACAAAAAAATAATAAATAAAAGTTTATTAATAAATTCATTAAAAAGCCCATACATTTTATCATACTTGGGAAAATCTAAAACAGGTAAAATTAAAAAAAAAGAAGATTTTTTGCCCTGATGTTTAAAGGGTATAAATAAAACAATAATTTGTGTAGTTTTAAGTAATTTTTTATTTTATTTATTAAGGTGGCTCATAAATATCTTTCCGTTTTTCTATAAATGTTCTCGAAAATATTAAATTATTCCACGGTGCTTACATTTAAGCGATTCCTTGTTTCTTACACTCAAAAAATTTATTAGTAAAATGGCTACGAATGATATTCGTAAAGAAAATATTCGTGCATTGTACGAATATTCGTAAGATGTACGAAGTATTTGTACAGTGGTATATCTACGAATGCATTCGTAAAATTTTACTAATAACTGTCGTACTATCCACGAATCTATTCGTTTAATACACTAATTTCATTCGTAAACAAGAAGTAAAAAATTTGTTTGAGTACATTGTACGAATTATTGTGTACATATAACTAATAACATTCGTTAATTTCTCGTACGAATGACTTCGTACTTTAATCTTTTACATTCGTAGTATTTACTAATAAATTCGTACTATTTACTAAGTAAAACTAATATTAGTAGACAGAATTCATTCGTAGGTAGACCGTACGCATTATTCGTAGAATGTACTAATAACTTCGTATTTTCATGAAGTGCGTTAGTATTATTTACTAATCATGAGTAAAAAAAAAATATGTGTTCAGCTCTAAAAATTAAAGGTATTCCATTCGTCAACACGTTGAAACGTGTTTTTGCATAGTGCGCGAACTATTTATAAGGTAATGGACGCGTCACACTTTTTTGCTGCAGTGGTCTGAATTAATTAATAATTTTGTAAATTCATACGGTGTATGTATAAGATACAAATCTTGAGGACCAGACCAACATCTGCTTTTTTCGAACAGACGAGGTATGTACCTAGACATACATACATATGCCTTAAAGCTTATTTTATATTTGACATACAGCATCCAGAAGCAGCAGCGCATACATATGTGGACATTTTTTGCTAAAAGAATTTTAATGTATGTAAGTACAAATTTTTTTCGGAAGATTTTGAATGTCAAATTTTAAATTTATTTTCAGTGGCCCTTTGAAAATAAGGAGTTTGGACATATTACCTACTGTGATTGTTAATTATATTAATAATGAATTAATTAATTTTCAGATACTTTATATTTTTTTTTAACTTTATTCATATACTTGTATATGATACTAAAATGAATAAAAAAACTATTTTTAACTTAAAAAATACATTACCTTTGTTAATATTTCTTACAATAAATATTTAAGGAAATTTCAGAGAACATATTTAATGACAGTAAGTTCTACAATAATATTCATACAATATACGAATGGAGCTGTATAATTTACGAATAAATTACAAGGGCATTAGTAAATGTCACATTGATATTCGTACAATGTACGAATAAAGCTGTATAATTTACGAATGAATTACAAGGGCATTAGTAAATATTACGATAATATTCGTACATTGTACCAATAGTATTCGTACAATATACGTTTGTTTTTCTACGAATACTAATAAAATATTAGTAATATGTACTAATAAACCTCTATTCTACGAATACTATTCGTGGCTGAAAACCACGAATAAAATTCGTAGAATGCACGCATGAATTAGTAATATTTACACACGAAATTTTTTGAGTGTATGTAATACAGAGTGATCAGCGCTGTTTTTAAATATGTTGGCTTAGAATTTCAAAGAGAAGTAGATCATAAAAAAGACAAGTAGGGAAGTAGATTAATTTTTTTTCTCACAATCGAAGTAGATCTACTTCGATCGAAGTAAAGTCCGAACCCTGGTCAGGGTACACCAAAGTTAGCCTTTTTTTAAATCGTCAAAAAGTGATGACAATGTTGAAAATCTGACTTTACTGTACAACAATTTTTTTCTTAGAATATGACCAAGAATCACATCCCAAAGTATGGCACACGAATTACCGGACACCCTGTAGATTTGAACCATAAGAGCAAAATCGTGCGATTTCATGTACTTATTAAATTTTCTTATTAGTAAAAGAGATATAAAAATTAAGAAGTTGTCCGTGTGCTTTAGAACCACATTGGTTGACTTTGATTTACATTTTCAACTAGACATATTTGCGTGTATGTACTTACATAAATGCCTGCATACACACTCGTATAGAAGTTTACTCTATCTTCTATATGTTTACCTATACTAATGTGTAGTGGTTTTGAATCGGAGCCAGATAAAGTTCGAAAGGAAATTGAATTCTATAAAATAAAAAGAAAATTCTACAAACTAGGTATCTCCATAGATATAGATAAATATGAATACATAGATATGTACATATATATTACAAGTGCATACTTTCAATGAAGTATCATTCGCACCACCTTGGTCTTTGAAAATTGCCTTCTTGTCGTCTTCCTTGCAGTCTATCAATAAATTCATGGTGTGGAAAAGCGTTACATTTTTTTCACACTTATTCTTCTTGCAAAATCACCATTCCACTGACAAGAAAATTCAAAATTCTATATAAAAAAAGTTCTGATAGAGTTTTTACCACCCTTGAATAATTTCAAAACAAAACTTTTCGATGAAAAAGAACCGGAAGCATAAGAAAATAACCCAAAAGCAACAACAAACAATACGAACGGAATGGGCGATTTATTGTATGTAACGATGTACATGTGTAGTTTAAAAAAAAGAAAGAAATATAATAGTAAAAAATATGCTTCAAGGAATGGATGGATGACTGCACTCTTCCCGAGTTTTTGAATCACTCTGTATATACTGGTATGTACTCGTACATACATTCATAGATGACATATGCACATATGCATACATTCTTGATATGAAGCTTCGTAGGTTTTAGCACCTTTGGCCTTATGGTCAGACATAGCATATTTCCAGTTGTAAGAACTAAATTGAATAAAATAAAATATTTCAAATCCGACAAATTCAAATATGGCATTTTTGTTAAATACCTTTCTTTTACCTTCATATTATGTATGTAGTTGCATTACCGCACAAAATGTCAAGTTTGGGGTCATACAAAGCAGGAGAGTAGGAAAGTGGCGAGGGGGATGGATGTCCCTCTACTTTAATTTAGTTTTTTTTTATAAAAAAACGTCAAGCAAAGAAATTTGTTTTTGCCTATGTCACCAAAACCCTTCTTTTGACAAAATTAATCTGGTTATTCATTAGCAACGACTCAAAATCTGTGATAAGATTCGCCAAAAATATTAACACACCAGCCGATAAAATTATGGTTTTTTCAAAATTTGTGTGTGAGGTATTAACATTTTTTTTTATTTCAAAGGCCCATGTATGGAATATGAAATCGTTCAAATTCCTCATTTTCTCTGAATCTTCCTTATAGATCTAACCGAAATTGAGCGATGGCACTTGCATCCAAATTTTTTTTTGGAGCTTTACTCAAATGGATTTTTGATTTATTTAAAATGTATGCAAAAGGGCAACTTAAATTTTTGTTATTTATTTTTTAATATGGACATTTTGTTATCTATATAATTCAGGGTTATTTGGTAGCATTTTAAGTATAGATAAAGACATCAAAAAGCAATAACAAAAAAAAAGTTTCACTTAACTACCCCCCTAGATTTTATCGTCCCCCTCTGTGTGTAAGTTTTAGTAAAAATTCAAATGCTTTTTTATTAAATTAATTAATTTACTTGCAGGATCGTCTGACTTGTGCATCCTTAAAAACATAAAATGCACGACTGGGTCGCACTAACTCCCAGTTTCACATTGGGAGTTTAAACTTAAGTTCCGCTGCACCTGAACTGAAGTTTAAATTTGAAGTTTAACTCGTCCGGTTTCACAGTCTAATCTGAACATCAGTTCATTGAACGTAGTTTAAGTAAATTGTTTTCTCTTTCTATCTGAATCAAAGAAAAACAATTAAGGAAAGTTTGTTTTGTTTCAGTTGTGAGCTGTGACAGGAAAAAATTAAAAATAAAAATAGGTTCTATTTTCAAATGTTTGAAGGGGTTGTCGAACTGAAGTTTAAACGGCAGAATAGTGTCGTTTAACTTAAACTACAGAATGAACTCTGTTCAAGGACTGTGAAACCAAATTTACTGTTGAACTGAAGTTTAAACGAAAAGTGGGGTTTAAACTTTCACTGTGAAACTGGGAGTTAGAATTTCAAAAATAAATGTTAATATAGAAAAACTGTTCATAAGGATAAAATTCATTTTTAAATTACTAAAACAACTCCTTTAGTAGTTGGAGCTAAGCAAAGGATGCCATGTGCTTTAGGCAAATATTAGTTTATACAAGAACAAAATTATAATTCGTTGTAGTGGTTTCCTAAAAAAATAAGCTTTTTGTATATCCAAAATTTTTAAAACATTTTTAAGAAAAAAATTTGGTACGCAAATTTAAAGTTTTTATCATTGTTCGAATACAAATTAAATTTTCAAAAAAAATATTGAGCCGTTTTCGAGATATCGAATTTTCAAAAATTCGAAAACATTTTTTTTAAGTTTTGCAATGCAATGTTGTTAAAATTTTTAGGAGCTTCTCTATAAAAAATTTCATTAAAATCGGTTATGCCGATAATGAGAAATTCAAAATTCGAAAAAATCGTTCTATTATACATAGGTAGTCAGTAATATCGTAAGATAAGATCGTAAGAATTAATCAAAAGAAAAAAATGTAACAAAATTCTCGGAATTTTTTAACATTTAAATGGAGGGTACCGTTATTTTTATTAAAATTAATTTTTTTTTAAAAATCCAAAAAAAAAATGTTTGGAAAATTTGAATCCACACAAATGAGGACCCTTAATATGAAAAAATGATCAAAATTGGTCTTACCGTTTTTGAGAAAATCAAAAATAAAAAAATGGTTCTAAAGGGGGTACCAAAAATAACCATTTTTTGGAAATTTTTTTCAACCATTATTCAGCTTTAACGAAATGAAATTTTTTAATTTTTTTTTTTAAACTGTGGACAGTTTTTGAAAAAAAAAAATATTTATAAAATTTCGAAAAAAATTTGTATGGCAAGTCCCGTTATTTTTGGCTAAGAAAAAAGAGAAAAAAACGTATGAGGGGAAAAAATTAAAAACGATATCTACCAGGTTTAACGAAAATCGTCCGAGTCGTTTAGGATGTAGTCGAACAGACAGACAGTGTGACCCACTTTTTTCATCTTCGCTATCATAGTAATGTCAACGTTAATCAAAATCTCGAGTTCGATTTTTTTTACGAATGCATAACTTGCCTTAAGTACCAATAAGTCGCAAGTAAAAATTAAGTTTGGCTAGTGGGAGTTTTTGAGGTACATACCAACATTAGCTGGATGTCAATATTGTTCGTAGAACTTAGCGAGTGCAGTAAACGCTGAAAGACACAGAGCTCACGTTGCAGTAATAAAACAAAAGAGCTTGCATGTCACTCAAATATACTGAAAGAAAAAATCGACTCTGATGGCTGTTATCACAGGCAGTCAAGCAGCTATTAGAGCCATTAATTTTAGTACATTCTAGTTCTAATCAGTCCAGCAATACCGTAATGAAACTTCTAGCATATATTAACCACAATGTCACTCTATCTGGGTTCCGGGTCATAGTGGCATTGATGGGAATGAACGGGCGAACGAGCTGGCCAGGCAAGGATTAGCCCTCCATAACTTACTTTCGGAAAGAGTCAACATTCCGCTCGGACAATCAAACCGTAGGTGGAGCAGTTTAACTAACTGCATTATCTGATACATATGCACATAGCCAGGATAGTAGCTACATGTAGCGGACACTGGCCAATAGGAGAGTGCAGCGAGGTTAGCTATTTCTCACAATACTGTCATAGCTGTGTGGAACAGCGGAAAAGGTAACAGTTCTCTATTTCCCCCGCAAATACCCGGCTCTGGTCAAATTTAGAGCACAATCTTTTCTCAACTCTACGAAATGGCTCTAGAACGAACTTCAGTATTCAGTTACTTCTGTGCCCTTCGTTGGGCTCCTTAGATCTCGAGCTAGCTGAGAGCTTTGAAGGAATTTTACGGTGTGGGGAGCCGAATAATCACTCAATCGGACTGGCTACTATTTCAGCACCAGTCAACAGGAAGCTTAGTTTGGCACAGTGTAGATGGTGTCGGATGAGTGTCTGGAAGAGTGATCCAATTTCCGGATGATTGTGCAAAAGCAAATACGCCATCAAAACCTACTAGATCCTTTCTTTCTCAAATTAGTCCAAACTGGTCACTATTTCTACCTACCTATCTACGCCAAGCTAAATAGCATATATTAAATCCAAGATAAGTGCACTAACTTTCAGTGATCTCTATGTCTCGTTATACAAAAATTTTTCTCATTTATAAAAAAAATACCTAAATACAAAGTGTCCTTTAATTCGTGCATAACATTTTAGGGCGTGGTTTTTGGGTATAGCTATTCTAAGAAAAAACTTGTTCTACATCGAATCTTCAATTTTTATATCATATATCGGGGATTTAAAAAAGGCCTGTTTTAGTGTACCCTGACCCATGTTAACGGTAATTGCGCTGTTAGTACTAATGATAGAAACTTCATTTAAGACTTTATATTTAAAGAAATACTAGCCTTTGTAATTGTGTTCAAACAAATATGATATCCTATCTCGCTCTTGAGATATCCAGTTTCTAACATACCGTTTTTTCTGCCCATGCAAATTTTTTGACTTTGGGCTCAATTTTCTCTAGAAAATGCGTTATAAATATACCGTTTTACTATTTTTTCTGAACGAATGTTATAATAATGAAAATAAAACTGAATGACAAATTTTGGGGAAAACCCATAAATTTTATGATACTTGGGAAAATCTAAAACATGTAAGATTAAAAAAGGTTTTTTTTTTTGTGGCCATGTGGCACTGCTGACCGTACCAAGTAAACTTAGGTGTCTTCTAAGTTTGCAGTATCCAGTTAGGATACCTGTTATTATTCTTAAGTTTCTTCTGCTTAAGTAAATGCAGTTTCCGAAACGTTGCTGGTTGTAATTGCCCAGTAGTAGTTTCGTCTGCCTCAGCTTTGGAAGTTCTTTCCAATTCCTGGATCTGTTCGCCTCCTCTTCTTGTTTAATTTTGTTTTTCATTGCCTTTTTTCTCCTATTCCGCGACAGGGCTCAGGCCCTGTTAAAGGGGTTGATGTGCCTATTTTTGCTAAGAAGCCTGCCTTTTCGTTTCCATGAATACCCACGTGACCAGGTACCCAGTAAAGTGTGACCTTGTTCTTTTTGACAAGGTCATTTAGCCTGCTTATGCACTCCAACAACAACTTATACCTAGAGGTATATGAACTTAGTGCCTAGAGGGCCGATTAACTATCTGAAATGATGGCAATGTTCTTGTTACGATAGTTCTTTTCGAGATTTCGATCCTCGCATTTCCCTATGGCGTTTACTTCCGCTTGGAAGACCCTGGTGGAATGCCCCATCAGTATGGAAAGTTTGGTTCTTGGCCCAAAAATTCCTGCACCTTTACCTTAGCTTGTAAAAGAGCGTTGCCTACAGCCTCGTGGGATGTATTGTGGAAGGCTCCCTCTATATCTAAGAACGCAGCTAATGCTGTTTTCTTTACATCTAAGGCTTTTAGTATCTTATTTGTTAGTTCAAACAGGGCGGTCTCTGTTGATCTGCCAGCCCAATATGCGTTTTATCGCTAATTGAGATGCCTACTTATTAACACTTCTGAACTTATGAAGTTGTCAGTTACCTTTGCCAAATTTTTCAGTACAAAGGATCTTAAGCTTATTGGCCTAAAAGTCTTTGGCTGGGTTGTATCTTTTTTCCTATTTTGAGAATGAATTACCTTAGCTGTTATCCATAGGCTTGGTATATACCCAAGAGCAATGTGTATGCTTTTGTTTGTGATGGCACATAGCTGAACATTGATTCGGTTTTCAGTGTTTGCGGTTCTGCTCAGTGGCATCCGTCACACTCCTGTTCGCCCAGTAATCTTCTGGCAGATTTGTTGGGAATATTGCGCCGAATAGAGTTGTGTAAATCGTTCATTTCAAATGATTGAATCGTTCAATAATCGATTACGAAAATGATCCGATCATTTCAACCAATCGATCATTCGATCATTTTCATTTCACTGAAATGATTCAATACTGTTCCTATTCGATTTTAATTTCGATAAGATTGACTTGTGGCCTTGATTGTTCTCACAAAATACTCTATTCTTGTAAGCCATAAATTGCCAAATAAAATCGAATGATGGCTACTTTGTACATGGATTAAAAATTGGTGTTGCAACGGAAAAGACCAATTTTGGGGCTTTCGGCTGACATTTTGTACGAAATGCACTTTGTACGTCATACCTGAATTCGTCCTCTATTCGTCAAGTCATAAACTGTCAAATTTTATCAAAGGATTGCTACGATGTCGATGGTTGAAGAAACATATAAAAATACCAAAATAAAAAAAAATATACAAACCAATTTCATTTAGTGAAGGCTAGGTACTAGTTAAAAAAAGTTTTCCGAAAAATGGTTATTGAGGGTATCCCCAAAGAACCATTTTTTGGTTTTTGATTTTCTCAAAAACGGTACCACCGATTTTGATCAGTTTTTTTTTTTCTAAAGCTCCCCACAAAATTAAAAAGAATTGTGTATTCCAATTTTCAAACAAATTTTTTTTGGATTTAAAAAAAAAAAATCAAAATTTTGTTTTCAAAACTCAATATTTCGAAAACTTTACGCTAGATTTTTTTTAAATTTAAAAAATAAAAGTTTCTCAACATAATCTACAAGATGTAAAGGTACCCATCACACAAATGTTAAAAAATGGTTTTCAAAAATCGTATTTTCCTCGAAAACGGCGGCGCCTAGAATTTTGATAAAAAATTTTTGTTTCAATTAATTTTTACGATCTTTAATATTATATAAAAAAGATATTTGAAATTAAGATATTCCAGCTTGTACCTACCATAGAACCATTTTTTTTCAAATTTTGAATTACTCATTATCGACATAACGGATTTTAATGAAATTTTTTTTAGAGATGCTTCTAAAAAGTCTAAAAACCAGTGCATTTCAAGACTTTAAAAACAAATATTTTTTGAATTTTTGAAAAAAAAATCATTTTTTTTCTTGGAAAATTCGATATTTCAAAAACGGCTCAATATATTTTTTGGAAATTTAATTTTCATTCGTACAGTAATAAAAACTTAAAGTTGGCATACAAAATTTTTTCTTAAAAATCTTTTAAAAATTTTTTATATAAAAGCTTTTTTTTAAGAAACCACTACAAGGACTTATAATTTTTGTTCCGGAATAAATTCATATTTGCATAGCATTCTGTTTTTGTCTCTTACTACTAAAAGAATTTAAAAAATTAATTTTATCCTCATGAACAGTTTTCTCTATAACATTCGTTTTTAAAATTCCTAGTCTATTAGGCTAAGATCGCACTTGCGATTTTTTGTCGAAGCGATTAAAAAGTCGTAGTCGCTACAAATTATTGTCATGCACGCACTTGCGATTTTTTTGCACGCGATTATTAAATCGCAAAAAATGAAACAAACTACTTCTTATGTGAGTGCACGCATTTGCTACAAATAAGTAGCGACAGAAAAATCGCTTGAAAAAATAGAACTTGTTTTATTTTTATAATCGCTACGATTTTTAAGTCGCATGTGCGTGCATTCAGATTCAAGGCCATGTGTCTTACTTTTTGCGACTAAAAAATCGTGGATTAAAAATCGCAAGTGCGTGCATGCCAATTTCTCTTTGCGACTACGATTTTTAAGTCGTAGTAATTTAAATCGCAAGTGTGGGCATATCCATTTGAGTACATGTGTTTCATTTAAGTTTACGACAATCGCATCGCAAGAAAAATGAAACAAATTGCGACTTTTA
Source organism: Philhelius festivus (assembly GCA_963931855.1). Taxonomy (NCBI): domain Eukaryota; kingdom Metazoa; phylum Arthropoda; class Insecta; order Diptera; family Syrphidae; genus Philhelius; species Philhelius festivus. The sequence continues at coordinate 70,568,056 of OZ007555.1, forward strand.
AATCGTCATGATTTGTTAGTAGCAAGTGCGTTCATTCTCATTTAAATTCATGTGTTCTATTTTTACGACTAAAAAATCGTGCGATTGAAACATAGGAGCAAGTTCATGCGACCCAGTCGTGCATTTTATTTTGTATCGTGCTAACTTCATATGACTCTGACATTTACAAAAATCTGTTTATTTAATTTTTGCATGAACTGTCATTAGTTTAGGTGTGTTCAGAAGTAATTTATTAAAAAATAGCCATATCACAATACAAGTTAGAAAATGTTTAAAATTAAGAGTTAGTAATCTACTAAAAAGTAAGCAAATTGTTCAGTAGTATAATACTAATTCCTTAATACTAGGTACTAGTTAAAAAAAGTTTTCCGAAAAATGGTTATTGAGGGTACCACCAGAGAATCATTTTTTTGGTTTTTGATTTTCTCAGTTTAGATCAGTTTTTTTTGCTAAAGCTCCCCAAAACTTAAATAGAATTGTGTATTCAAATTTTCAAAACATTTTTTTTTTGATTAAAAAAAAAATTCAAAATTTTGTTTTCAAAACTCAATATTTCGAAAACTTTACGCTAGATTTTTTTTAAATTTAAAAAATAAAAGTTTCTCAACATAATCTACAAGATGTAAAGGTACCCATCACACAAATGTTAAAAAATGGTTTTCAAAAATCGTATTTTCCTCGAAAACGGCGGCGCCTAGAATTTTGATAAAAAAATTTTTGTTTCAATTAATTTTTACGATCTTTAATATTATAAAAAAAATTGAAATTAAGATATTCCGGCTTGTACCTACCATAGAACCATTTTTTTTCAAATTTTGAATTACTCATTATCGACATAACGGATTTTAATGAAATTTTTTTTAGAGATGCTTCTAAAAAGTCTTAAAACCAGTGCATTTCAAGACTTTAAAAACAAATATTTTTTGAATTTTTGAAAAAAAAATCATTTTTTTTCTTGGAAAATTCGATATTTCAAAAACGGCTCAATATATTTTTTGGAAATTTAATTTTCATTCGTACAGTAATAAAAACTTAAAGTTGGCATACAAAATTTTTTCTTAAAAATCTTTTAAAAATTTTTTATATAAAAGCTTTTTTTTAAGAAACCACTACAAGGACTTATAATTTTTGTTCCGGAATAAATTCATATTTGCATAGCATTCTGTTTTTGTCTCTTACTACTAAAAGAATTTAAAAAATTAATTTTATCCTCATGAACAGTTTTCTCTATAACATTCGTTTTTAAAATTCCTAGTCTATTAGGCTAAGATCGCACTTGCGATTTTTTGTCGAAGCGATTAAAAAGTCGTAGTCGCTACAAATTATTGTCATGCACGCACTTGCGATTTTTTTGCACGCGATTATTAAATCGCAAAAAATGAAACAAACTACTTCTTATGTGAGTGCACGCATTTGCTACAAATAAGTAGCGACAGAAAAATCGCTTGAAAAAATAGAACTTGTTTTATTTTTATAATCGCTACGATTTTTAAGTCGCATGTGCGTGCATTCAGATTCAAGGCCATGTGTCTTACTTTTTGCAAGTGCGTGCATGCCAATTTCTCTTTGCGACTACGATTTTTAAGTCGTAGTAATTTAAATCGCAAGTGTGGGCATATCCATTTGAGTACATGTGTTTCATTTAAGTTTACGACAATCGCATCGCAAGAAAAATGAAACAAATTGCGACTTTTAAATCGTCATGATTTGTTAGTAGCAAGTGCGTTCATTCTCATTTAAATTCATGTGTTCTATTTTTACGACTAAAAAATCGTGCGATTGAAACATAGGAGCAAGTTCATGCGACCCAGTCGTGCATTTTATTTTGTATCGTGCTAACTTCATATGACTCTGACATTTACAAAAATCTGTTTATTTAATTTTTGCATGAACTGTCATTAGTTTAGGTGTGTTCAGAAGTAATTTATTAAAAAATAGCCATATCACAATACAAGTTAGAAAATGTTTAAAATTAAGAGTTAGTAATCTACTAAAAAGTAAGCAAATTGTTCAGTAGTATAATACTAATTCCTTAATACTAGGTACTAGTTAAAAAAAGTTTTCCGAAAAATGGTTATTGAGGGTACCACCAGAGAATCATTTTTTTGGTTTTTGATTTTCTCAGTTTAGATCAGTTTTTTTTGCTAAAGCTCCCCAAAACTTAAATAGAATTGTGTATTCAAATTTTCAAAACATTTTTTTTTTGATTAAAAAAAAAATTCAAAATTTTGTTTTCAAAACTCAATATTTCGAAAACTTTACGCTAGATTTTTTTTAAATTTAAAAAATAAAAGTTTCTCAACATAATCTACAAGATGTAAAGGTACCCATCACACAAATGTTAAAAAATGGTTTTCAAAAATCGTATTTTCCTCGAAAACGGCGGCGCCTAGAATTTTGATAAAAAAATTTTTGTTTCAATTAATTTTTACGATCTTTAATATTATAAAAAAAATTGAAATTAAGATATTCCAGCTTGTACCTACCATAGAACTATTTTTTTTCAAATTTTGAATTACTCATTATCGACATAACGGATTTTAATGAAATTTTTTTTAGAGATGCTTCTAAAAAGTCTTAAAACCAGTGCATTTCAAGACTTTAAAAACAAATATTTTTTGAATTTTTGAAAAAAAAATCATTTTTTTTCTTGGAAAATTCGATATTTCAAAAACGGCTCAATATATTTTTTGGAAATTTAATTTTCATTCGTACAGTAATAAAAACTTAAAGTTGGCATACAAAATTTTTTCTTAAAAATCTTTTAAAAATTTTTTATATAAAAGCTTTTTTTTAAGAAACCACTACAAGGACTTATAATTTTTGTTCCGGAATAAATTCATATTTGCATAGCATTCTGTTTTTGTCTCTTACTACTAAAAGAATTTAAAAAATTAATTTTATCCTCATGAACAGTTTTCTCTATAACATTCGTTTTTAAAATTCCTAGTCTATTAGGCTAAGATCGCACTTGCGATTTTTTGTCGAAGCGATTAAAAAGTCGTAGTCGCTACAAATTATTGTCATGCACGCACTTGCGATTTTTTTGCACGCGATTATTAAATCGCAAAAAATGAAACAAACTACTTCTTATGTGAGTGCACGCATTTGCTACAAATAAGTAGCGACAGAAAAATCGCTTGAAAAAATAGAACTTGTTTTATTTTTATAATCGCTACGATTTTTAAGTCGCATGTGCGTGCATTCAGATTCAAGGCCATGTGTCTTACTTTTTGCAAGTGCGTGCATGCCAATTTCTCTTTGCGACTACGATTTTTAAGTCGTAGTAATTTAAATCGCAAGTGTGGGCATATCCATTTGAGTACATGTGTTTCATTTAAGTTTACGACAATCGCATCGCAAGAAAAATGAAACAAATTGCGACTTTTAAATCGTCATGATTTGTTAGTAGCAAGTGCGTTCATTCTCATTTAAATTCATGTGTTCTATTTTTACGACTAAAAAATCGTGCGATTGAAACATAGGAGCAAGTTCATGCGACCCAGTCGTGCATTTTATTTTGTATCGTGCTAACTTCATATGACTCTGACATTTACAAAAATCTGTTTATTTAATTTTTGCATGAACTGTCATTAGTTTAGGTGTGTTCAGAAGTAATTTATTAAAAAATAGCCATATCACAATACAAGTTAGAAAATGTTTAAAATTAAGAGTTAGTAATCTACTAAAAAGTAAGCAAATTGTTCAGTAGTATAATACTAATTCCTTAATACTAAGCTGTTAAAAATTTTGCGCCAAAGTAAACAGACCTTTCCTGACGTTTGTAAATATCAAAGAGACATATAAAGATAGCAAGAAACTAATAATATAGCTATTTGATGGTTTTAACTTTAAGAAAGAGAAAGTATGCTGCTTAGTTTGATTAAAATTTGCAAATTCATCATTTTGCCAAGTACAGTGCAGTTCACATGATTAGACGCACCATTGTTCTCTCAATAAATTGCAGTTTTCGTTTTGTTTTTCTTCATGAACTACGAAAGAATTGCACTCATTTGAAAGGTTATTAAATTCTCTGTAAAAAAAACCTAAATTCAAGATTAGTGAGAGACACTTAACGGTTGTTTTGATCTCTTTCTTCGCATTAGTGCTAAAAAAGCTTAAATAAATCGGTTCACTTGATTAGACGCACGAATTAATTCAGTTAGTTTCTTAATGCTGGGTAATACAAATTAAATTTGATGAGTGTACGTTATTAAAGTCTTTCCGAGTGTTTAAAGTGAAAATGGGTAAAAAAAAAAATGTTAACGGCGGCGGAAATAGCAAAAATTGAGGCTTACCACTCAGAAGGGTATTCTATGCCCAAAATTGCAAAGAAAATAGAACGAAATGAGAAAGCTGTTCGAAATGTTTTATCAAATCTTGCCACCTACGAAAAAAACAACAAAGGAAGGACAAAAACACCCTTTACACCACACGAGAAGCGAAAAATTATATGAATTGCCTCAAATTTAACTAACTCCACGATGAAAATCAAACAATTAGCGGGGGTAAGTTCAATCAAATCAACTGTTCTTTGAGCTTTTTTAGGTATTCAACACTTGAAATTCATAAGTCATTTAATTATACTGAGTGCCATTTATCACTATTTAAATTGTTAAATAAAAAATGTCACTATAACTATTCTTTTTTATAATATTTCTTTTAAAGCTTGTATAGTTATCCTTTGTTACTTTATAAATGTATTATTATAATAAGAATAATGAAAATAAAAAAAAAAAAAAAAAAAAAAAAAAAAAAAAAGCTTAAGAAAAAAAAAAACTTAACGCTGCAAGAAAAGAACAGCGGTTGGAGTTCGCGCGTCTTCACATGACATGGTATGCGCAGGTTGGAAGTGTTTTAAATTGAAGAAATGTGGTGTTTTCTGATGAGAAAAAGTTCAACCTAGATGGTCCTGATGGGCATAAGTTTTGTTTCTATGATATCCGAATGCTTTTTGAACCGAAATCATTCCAAGAAAGGAGAAGTATGAATGCGGGGTGCCATTTCGTATACTACCGCGCCTTTGAGTTGGTTTTGTGTGTCACAAAATGACAGAAATTTCTTATAAAGCCCTTATGCAAACAGCTTTTCGAGCCATAAGAGGCCTTTTTGGACCTATCCAGTAGATCTGACAACTAGACAATGCTCCGATTCACAACGCGCACGTTGTAAAAGCAATTATCCCCAGTGAAAATGTGGAATTTTTGCAGTGGCCACCATACTCACTTGATCTAAACATCATTGAAAACCTTTCTGGATGGCTGACCCATCAAATTTATGAAAAAGGTAAGCAGTATGAAAGCTGTAAGGAGATAATTACCGCAATTAAAGAAGCCTTGTCTAAGATTTCGGCAGATTATTAAAAAAATTGTATGAATCTCTTAGAAGTAGAATTTTTGATGTAATTTCAAATCGTAGAGGTTGTACAAAGTATTGAAACTGTGAAAAATAACTTCAATAACAATAAAAAAAGTAAATAGAAAATGTTAAAAATTGATTAACCTCTTTTTTTTAAACTTTTAACAGGTGCGTCTAATCAAGTGAACCGATTTATTTGAGCTTTTTTTTGCACTAATGCGAAGAAAGAGATCAAAACAACCGTAAAGTCTCTCTCACTAATCTTGAATTTATGTTTTTTTCCCAGAGAATTTAATAACCTTTCAAATGAATGCAATTCTTTAGTAGTTCATGAAAAAAAACAAAAAGAAAACTGCAATTTATTGAGAGAAAAATGGTGCGTCTAATCATGTGAATCGCACTTTATGTATGCTAAAGCAGTTTTAGCATCGTACTAAATTGACTAAAATTTTGCCCTTATGGTTTGAATTGAAATAAAATTTCTAAACAAAAAATTAGCCACTGAAATGGCCCACTATAATTCTAGTTTAAATAACAATTCAATCCATTTTAAATTGCTAATAAACGCCTTTAATGATAACACGAAATGAAGTTAACTATATTCTTATATTTTTTATTATACTACTGAATGAATTTAGTCAGTGTTATTGGATGTACGAAGCTACGAAGCGATTGGAATCTATGTAAAAGGATTATAAATAAAAAAGGAACATTGCTGGAAAATTCCACTCTACGTTGTTTGGTCATTGAAAAAAAAATCCCCTTCTTTTTAGCCAAAGGCAAAATGGTAACAACCATAATCCTGGTGGTTGAACAAAGTCATGTTTGACATTATCCTCTCGTTAGTTCAATCAGTGAAAAAGGATTAAAGGTAGGATAGGTTAGATACAGAATGTGTTTTTTGTTTTGTTTTGGGAGTTTTGGGTGTTTAAGGAGCTTATTTTTGTATCGAATTAATTTATCTTAACGAATTTATGATATATGCATTTTTGAAGTGCATTGTACGTGTATTTTTTGATAGGCATAAGTGTAAATATATATAAATTTCGTTTACATTGAAGGGAAATAACGAAATTAAAGGAATGTTTTTTAAAACTGATAAAAAATCAAGTTGGTATATGAATCGCTAATTCAATGATCCTTATAAATGCTTAAATAACTACTAAAATAAAAACAATAATTATGGGTTAATTTCATAAGATTAAATTATGTCAGAAAAATATAACGAGTAGTTACAATTGTTTTAAACAAATAGAGAAACTTCAAAGATAATTGTCAGACAGGACAGCAGTTTTAGTACTAAGTGAGACCATGGTTGGTGAAAATTCTGATCACTTGGAATTCAGCCTACATGCTTATACCATAGTGCCTTTGTTTTTTCCTCACCTTGGTCTCGCCATATATGTATGTACCTAATGGTTTTGCTTATCAGCTTCAACCGCAATACAGTAATTTTTTAAATACCAAATTTAATTTCATTTGGTTTAAACTCGCCGTACATAAGCGCATCATTCAAACATGCTTTATTTTTCGCAGTCCAAGTTTAGATGAAACTCGAATTCTCAAGAACTCGATGCAGGGTCTGAGGTCTGACTCTATCCAGAGAATTGCTTCCCATTATCCGCACAGTGAAATCGTTGTTACGGGGGATTTCAATGTATCCGATTTAACGTGGCTGCTTTATTCTGGTTAGAAACTAGCCTACGCAGATTCCGCCAAAACTCTAGACTTATTTCTTATCTCTGAACCTAACAAATACAGTATAAAAGTTGTATCACCACTAGGCACATCCGACCATTGTGTCCTACCTGCAAATTTCTCATGTCAACAAAACCTAGTTAGAGAAATCAGACCAAAAACATAAATGTTAAAAAAAGGCCCAATTTCTTCTATACAAGAACCTTTGTGTAACAAGTCAGCCGTGAAAAGTACTGAGATATTAAAGTACGCCAAGTTCTTACTTCATGAAGGTTTAATACCGACAGCAGTCGGAACTGCTCCATTCAACCTACACCAATTCGGAGAAAGTTGGGCGGATACCACGCCCCCTGAATAGAAAACTTCAAATTTTCGATTTTTTCATCTGCTTGCATGACAAGACCTACCGTTGTGCAAAATTACAAGATTCTACGATGTCGGAAAGTACTCCATAATTTTGATGATCTGTCAGTCAGTCAGTCAGTCAGTCAGTTACGGTTTTTGTGATTTTTGAGGCCTTATATCTCAGGAATCGCCTATGCTAGAAAATTGAAATTTGGTGAGGCGCCTGTGCCTGACTAGTTTATCAAATATTCGGAATTTTAAGTTTCTGACTTCTTTGGTACTGAAGATAGGGAGGGGTCAAAAATCACCTGAGTTTGTTCCTGTAAAAAGGGTGTAGTGCCAGAACTTGGCTGGGCACTACTGTGCCCTTTGATAAATCCTAAGATAACCGTTTGTCAATACGAGAAAGCCAACTGGGACGGTCTGAAAGATTTCTTCAGGTACTTTAACACGTTGACTGCCACCGTACAGAAAAAAAAAAATATCACCAGAGTGCCAATGTTTTTTTTTTGTTTTAAACGTTTCTCTGTGTGTTTTGTTTTAATACTGTGTCTTTAGTTTCAAGTTGTAAGTATTTTTTATGTGTTTTAAAAGTGTGACCACCGGTGGGTCACATGGCCCCTTGTGTTAAGTGTTTGTGTCTATGCTCTGTCCAACAAAAATTGTCAGTACATGCCTTATGGGAGAGCTTTTTCTAAAACAGTGGCGCCTGATGCACCCTCACTACAATGCGTTAGGAAAAATGCCACTAAAAAAAGAGCAAGCCACTGACTTTTCTTAAGGAATTGTTGTTGTAATTCTTTGCAAGAAGTTGTACACCCCAACACGACCGTCGTATCCCACTGCTGATGAGATGAGATACTGTCAAGAGGGTCAAGCTGTCAAGTGTCACTCAAACCGATCGTGCGCTCTTTACCTACATCAAAACAGAGTAACCATTATCATTCTCAATTGCAAGCAAGGAGCTTTTTCAGTGGTTTTTATTAAGGAGCTTTTGCGATTTGAAGCTTTTGAAAGCACATTTTAAGAAGATGAGTATGTTGAGTGTTGTCGTATTGCTTTTCAACTTAAAAAAAAAAACGCGCCTATTATCTTACCGCTTGGAGTTGTGGGAAAAGGTAAATTGAATATTGTTTTCAGTCGTTTTGAATCGGCAGACGGTAGCCCTTCGCGTTTTTTACTCTCATTTGCGGCGATTTATAATTTAAACTACGGAATCCCTGTGAGAGCTTTAAAAGGCGACACACTTATGCATGGCAATGCAACCAGAATGAGAGACAAACGTCCTATCTTCCCTGTACTGACAATTTTTGTTGGACAGAGTATAGTGCCACGTGACCCACCGGTGGGTCACATCTTTTTTTCGTTTGTTTTTCTTTGATCTAATTTTCCTTATCACTTTTTTTAGATTTTGATCGTAAGCCATGGATAGAGATATCACCATAACACCTAATGTATTTTACGGAAACCCAGGTCGAAACCATTCTGACGACGAAGATGAAGATTTCGAGGCTTCTGACTCAGAAGAATATATACTATCCGATGCTGATTCTAGCGATTCTGATGAAAATATTCTGATGGAGGACGTAGAATCAGAAAATGAAGATGAGGAAGTTCTTCCCTCTACCTCTGGATCAGTATCCTCAAACGAATGGACACCTGTTACAAAAGTATCTTTGAAAGAATTTATTTTTGAGCCAACTGAAATCGAACTTATGCCAAACATAAATGTATCCCAAATGAAGCCTATTAATTTTTTCAGTCTTATGGTAACAGATGATGTATATCAGTTGATTGTAACCGAGACTAACTTGAACGCCAAAAAGTATATGGAAAATAATACTATTACTCGGAATTCTAGAGCTAAGGATTGGAAGGACACTAAAGTTTCGGAAATAAAAAAGTTTCTTAGCATCGTTATGTACATGGGTATTGTGAAATATCCGTCTTCTATATCATTATATTGGAGTAAAGACAACTTTTATAAAAATACATTTATCCCGGGAATAATGTCGCGAAACAGATTCCAATTGCTTCTAAAATTCATTCATTTTGCAAACAATTCAGCAAGCGAAAGCAACCGTTTGGGAAAAATAAGAAGCTTACTGGAAATGTTGGAGCAAAATTTTGTAAGGGCTAAGGCCCCAGGAGAATTACTGGCCGTAGACGAGTCAATGATTCCTTGGCGTGGAAGACTAAATTTTCGCCAATACAATCCGGGAAAAGCACACAAATACGAAGTCAAAGTGTATAAACTCTGTGACCCGAGTGGTTACACATACACTAGCTGTATTTACGCCGGGAAAAATTATTCTTACAGTCAATCAGAGAGGAAAACCAACACCTTCAACTTCCCACAGCACACAAATCGTGGTAGATCTGGCAGAAAACTATTTGGACAAGGGTAGAACAATTGCCACGGAAAATTTTTATACCTCGGTATCCCTTGCAAAATTGTTGCTCAACCCTAAAACGCATCTTATTGGAACTCTTCGAAAAAATAGAGCTGGAAATCCAAAAGATGTTGTTGTAGCTAAACTTCGCAAACACGAAACAATTGGCCGAGAGTGTGCCTCTGTGATTGTTTCCAAATGGAGAGATAAACGCGATGTTTTGATGTTGAGCACAAAACACGGCCTGGAAGAACGCTCAACCGGAAAAAGAACTCGAGATGGCCATGACATAAAAAAGCCTGAAGTAATTCTTGAGTACAACCAAGCTAAACAAGGCATCGATGTGTCTGATCAAATGGCTAGTTACTACACACCATTGCGAAAAACAATTCGCTGCTACCACAAGATTGCGTTCGAGTTTTTACTTTCGACAGCTGTTGCGTAAATGCTTTGGTTATTTACAAAAAGTACAAAAACATACAAATTGGACCTTTTAGACAAGCCATTTGTGAAAGTCTTTGTGGCGTAGGGGTTCAAGAAGCTCAACATGTAAGTATAACTAAACACCATCTGAAGGAATTCGAAACGGTTGACAGAACCAACAGAAAAACCAGGAAACGATGCTTGACCTGTTACAACGAGCTCAGTAAAACAGAAGGAAGAGCTGTTGCATCAAAAAAAGCTAAAAAAGTTTCCACATATTGCAGTTCGTGTGAGGGAAACCCAACTTTCTGCATCGAATGTTTCAATAAAAAACATTAGTTTTCTCTTATTATTATTTTTTGTTTGAAGTTAATTTATTATTTTAATTTTATTTTGTATAAAAAATTAAGCTTAAAGCTAAGAAAAAACTTCGCTGGAAATAGGCTAATAAAATCCTGAATTTTGAAAAAAAACTAAAATTTCTCTTTTGTACTATCAAGAACGGACTTTTTTATAGGTGCCAAAGAAGAAAAAAATTAATCTTACTCGCAAGCCACATAAAAAACATTCATGAAAAAATTTACTAACTGTGACCCACCGGTGGTTTACATGGCCTCCTGAGAAACTTTTGCGTAACCCACCGGTGGGTCACATGGCAGTAAACGTTAATTGGTCACTTCCTCGATAGTGAATTGGACTCCTTAGCAGATATTCTTTTCAGAATAAGAAATGTTATAACAAATAGGGAAATATCTATTAAACCGAAAGAGAATTCCTGGATTGATTGGTTATTAAGGTTAGAGAAGTAAGTTTTAGAAGTATATATAAAGCCAACCCTACTGATGAAAACCAGATTGAGTTCAAACAAGCTAGAAATACCTGTAATGAACATATTCGACGAACCATATTTTTGCATGACCAAGGCAGTATAAATGTTTTGTCATTTTTTAACAAATGTTCCAAATATTCTTCGTCCTCTGTTACTACGTTCATCTTCAATGACACTCCTTTTGTCAGCTCACAAGAAAACACTGATTTACTTGAGGCACTGTTTACTGCTAATTAAACGCGATTCTATGGGAACAAATTTTCTCGTACAGTTGCAAGAGTACTGAAAGATCTCGATGTACACAAACCCGCTGGCCCGAATAATATCCTTCGCATTGTTCTGAAGAGGTTTCCTTTAACGCTGGCAAAATCATTGTATAGCTTAACCATCAGTCTTAGAAAATCGTGCATTGAGGAAACCGAATGCGATTCTCGGTACGTGTATCACAGACTTCCTTATATGGAATGACCACATATTCGACGTCGCCAAAAATTCTGCTAAGTGTTTAAGTTTCCTTCGATGTTGCAAGCAGTCTGCGCATTGTTTCTTGTCTTTCATTATTTTACCGATATTTTTATAAACAGTGTAACAATAACGTTTCAGAGAATGCCCATCAGTTTACCTTTGAGCCCAACTTCGGACCTACTGTTCAGAGGTCCTTTCTTAAGCCGCACTTCACGAATGTGGAATACATTTCCCGCCAATATTTCCCTCCCATTGTGATGTTCAGACATTTAAAGTCAATGTGTGTCGATGTCTCCTTTTAAATGCTCTTCAACCTTCCTAAACGCTCGCACAGTTATCAAATATTTTGAGAGTAGTCAGAATTCCCTTCATCATCATCATCATCGGCTCGACAACCGGGTTCCGGTCCTGGCCTCTTTCAACAAGTCTCCCCACCTATCCCGGTCTCTAGCCGACGCCATCCAGTTGCGCACCCCAAGGCTTCGGGCGTCCTGGTCTACGCCATCTCTTCAGCGCAAGCATGGTCTACCACGCTGTCGTCTACCATAGAATGTACCACAAAGAACTTTCCGAGCAGGTTCCTCTTCGCTCATGCGAGCTAGGTGCCCTGCCCACCGGAGTCTACCGAGCTTAATTTTTGTCACGATATCTGTTTCTAGGTAGATTGCGTACAATTCATGATTGTACCGTCTCCGGAATCGTCCTTCCTCACATATGGGGCCAACAATTCTCCTTAAGACTTTTCTCTCGAACGCAGCTAAGAGGTCGGAGTGCCTTTTGCTAAGCACCCAAGTCTCGGATCCATATGTGAGTACTTTCAGGACCATGGTCCTGTACAGCAGCAGTTTTGAAGTTATGGTGAGATTTCTGGATGTGAAGAGCTTTGACAGACTATAGTAGTCTCTGTTGGATTTGAGAAGCCGCCCGCGTATTTCTTCTTCTATATTGTTATCGGCTGCTACTATTGACCCAAGGTATTTAAAGGATTGCACCACTTCAAATTCGTGCTCCGCAACCTTGATTGTTTGACCAACTGTTCCTCTCGCATTCGACGCCACCATGTACTTTGTTTTACCTTCACTAATGTGCAGCCCCAGATTTTGTGCCGCCTGCTCGATCTGGATGAAGGAATCGTGTACAGCTTGTTCGGTTCTTCCGATGATGTCGATGTCGTCTGCGTAAGCCAGTAACTGGCTGGACCTGTTGACGATGGTCCCTCTTGTTGCCGTGCCAGAGTCACGGATTGCTTTATCCAACGCCAGATTGAAGAGAAGGCAGGCCAAACCGTCCCTTTGTCGGAGTCCATTAAAGATGTTGATTGGTCTGGATAGCAATCCGGCTATTTTTACTTGGCTTGTTACGTTGGTCATGGTCAACCTACATAGTCGTGTCAATTTATTTGGGATGCCGAATTCTCTCATGGCTTTGTAAAGTTCTACCCTGGCTATGGTATCATAGGCGGCCTTAAAGTCTATAAACAGAGGGTATGTTGGGATGTTAAATTCTAGACATTTTTCCATCGCCTGCCTAAGGGTAAATATCTGATCAGTTGTTGATTTGCCTGGAATGAAACCACACTGATATTGTCCGATAACGGTTTTAGCGTATGGGGTTATCCGGTCTTGTAGGATAGAGGAGAGTATCTTATAATCGGTACTCAATAACGTGATACCTCTATAATTGCTGCACGTTGTGACATCTCCCTTCTTATGTATGGGGCATATTATGCCTTTTCGCCAGTCTTCTGGCATTTCTTCCTGCTCCCATACGTGCACTATAATATCATGAATTGCTTGACGTAAGGCTGGCCCGCCGTGATGAAATAATTCGGCTGGTATGCCATCGGCTCCCGGGGATTTGTTCTGTTTAAGCTGGCCTATAGCCTTCTCAACCTCTTCTATGCTTGGTGGCGGCAACATAGGGTATTCTTCGTGAAGGAGTGGAGCCTCCACTTCTGCAGTGAGCTGACCATTTAGCAATTCATTGAAGTACACTTCCCATCGCTCCAGTATGCTTTCAGGATCGGTGATCGGATTTCCATCTCCGTCCTTGCAGTATGTGCAGCGTGGTGTGTACTGCGTCATGTTTCGGACGGATTGGTAGAACTTCCGCGCCTGATGCGGACCTCGCTCTCCGCTATTTTCTATTTCACAGATTAGGTTCTTCTCCCAGGCTGATTTTTTTTTGTCTGTGTAGCCGTTTTTCTATTCTTCTAAGCTCTTTATATTCCTCTTCGCGTGCCCGCGTTCTATGAGATTGTTGCATTGCTCGGTACGCAACATTCTTACGTTCAGTCGCTAGCTTGCATTCATCATCAAACCAGTCGTTCCGATTTTTACGACTGCTGCCTAAGATGGAGTTGGCAGTACTAATGACAGTATTTTTATTATGCCCAGCATACTGGCTCCAGGACTTACTCTCCCTAAGTCAGGTGTTTCTAGGGCGAGTCCTAACGCATTACCAAAGGTGTTACTGGTGTTTTCATTGCGCAGGGCAGCCGTGTTGATTCGAACCTGATCGGCGGATGCAATGCGTCTTCGCAAGGTAATCCGCCCTCGGAAAACCATACCAACCATACCTTCGTACCGTCATCAAGTTCGAGTAGTGGCGACGGTCTATCAACACGTGGTCTATTTGGTTACGAGTGACTCCATCAGGTGATACCCAGGTGGCTTTGTAGATATCTTTACGCGGGAACCTGGTACTCGCAACGACCATGTTTTTCGATGCTGCCAATTCTAAGACTCGAAGTCCATTGTCATTAGTGTTCTCATGCAAACTATGGGTGCCTGCGTAATGCCTGAATACCGGCTCCCGACCTATTTTTGCGTTCAAATCCCCAAGGATGATTTTAACATCATACCTTGGACAGGCATTGAGGGCCCTCTCGACTTGTTCGTAGTAAGTCTCTTTTTCTTCGTCTGAGGACTCCTCCGTAGGTCCGTGAACGTTAATGAGGCTGATGTTCGTAAATTTGCCTCGCACGCGAAGGGTGCATAGCCTTTCGCTTATAGCGTTGAAGCCGATGATAGTAGACTTCATTTTTTCGCTGACTAGGAAGCCTACCCCGAGCACATGGTGTTTTGTATGACAGCTGTTGTATATGTCATATTCTTTCTTCTGTAAAACACCATTCCCTGTCCATCTGATTTCTTGAAGAGCTGTTATGTCAGCTTTATATTTTGACAGGGCATCGGCTAGCTGCTGAGCAGCTCGAGCTCTATAGAGCGATCGTACGTTCCATAAGAAAATTGGTAAATCGTTTTTCCTTTTTCTTTGCGTGGGTTGTCGTCGTGAGATCAGTCCGTTTATGAGGCTTGTTGTCGGTCTCGTAATTCTTTTAGTTTTACGGGACAGGGAATTAACCTATCGCCAACCTGAGGAACCAGCCTGATCATATTAGCCAAACCTTTTTTAAAAGGCTTGTTTCTAGCGGCCGCCGCGGAGAGGCTATGATCACACTTCCACCAGTCCCGAATAGTTACGGCACGTGCATGTTTTCGTATGCTACATGTTGTTCCCCCTATTCGTCTGATGGCTGCCCGCCAATTCCCGTCAGAATTCCCTTAGTGAGCGTAAAATTTAAATACAAATACATAACAAAGTACTTAAATTTTTTTTTACAAAAAGAGCAATCAGTAATTTAATTCTACTGTAATTATAAATAACATAGAGAAGAAGTAAATACAGATTTTAGCATATACGACGCATATATTTTTGGATTATATCCGCAAGAGAATATTGGAATCACCTATTTGCACAAACAATCTGAAAGCTTATAATTATTATGATACCAAATTTTTAAAGCTTTGATATAGCAGGAAATTTGCGATTGCAAAATATATCCAATTATTTTTATTTTTACGAAAATTCTTAACGCTGATTGATTGCAAGGACTTTAGTCATATAGGAAGACTGATCAAAATATTTTAGACCATATTCGATAAAATAAAAAAAGCGAGTGTATGTATCATGTAATGTACATATATAAATAATATTTTATTTTTTTTTATAGAAACAGTTTTGTAAGGATTGGCATTCAAAGTTTGCACTCAAAATTATATTTAACAGAATTCCTTGTAATTTTGTGTCCAAGTTTGTTTAAATCTTTGCCAATTTATTAAAACCTCATACCTCTTCCCAAATTATATTTCATTAAAAGTACCAAACTTCCAGAATGGTTTACCAAACAAATATTTTCCAATATCCTCAACGTATGAAATCAGCACATATTATCAATCCCATAAACCCGTTTAAATAATACAAAAGAAGAACGAGCCACAATCTCATGTCCTACACCACCGCCTTTTCAAAAGATGCTCCATTAAAGTTGATTCATACTTGAAACCTAAAGTAAACGGATGGGAGTTGAGTTGTTGGTCTATTTTATGAAAGACTGGTCTATATAAGGATATGGTGAAAACTGAAAACTTGACAAGCATATAGAAATAGATTCGAATAGAAGCAATCTTCATCGTCGAAGGAATATTATCTTTGTGGAAAGGGTGAGACGGTGTATCCGGAGGAGCAAAAATCTAATGAAGAACTTCAATGACAAACTTATTAGAGAGCTGTAACTTAATTTTGTTTTCTGAAGAAGTTTCCTTCCCGGAATGTGGAGATTTTATAACTCCAACGAACTGATGGACCGGTGAAATTTGATTTAGTGCTTGTCTTGTTTTGGTTGCATGCTTGTGAGTGCTGGTGTAACTGGAAACCGGGATAAGACGCACAAATACATACAAATTTAGCAAATTGTTAAAGAGTCGTTTTGAGTTTCTCGTTCGGAGATGAACATTTTAATTCCTTTGTCGGGTTCTAAAACCCTTTATGTTTGGTTAAAAGAAGCAATAAACTTCATTCGAAACACTTAAGTTTGCATAAGTGCCAAAATTAAAAAAAAGACGTCACTTAGAAGTGCACAATCAAGTTTTTGTTATTTCATTATTAATTTGATGGTATTAATTTGATGGTACGAAAAGAATTTCATCCTATTGAATGTGACACGTTGATTCGGGCTTCGCTATTTCTGGGCTTTATCGATAGTAAGCAGCATTGAGATTTTGAAGCATTAAATTCGATATCAGAATTACATGAGTTTATCATACGCTGCCATTCTTAATCCACATCCGAATTTCAAGGATGTGAATCTGGAAGCGAATATAAAAAGTTGAGAGTACTGTTGTCAGTTAAACAATTTAATGGATTGGAAGTTTCAGACAAAAGATCATTGATGAATATGAGAAGGAAAATCGGAGACTAAACGGAGGCTTGTGAAATATCAAGCGCAAATCTTCCTTTCTCCAATTTTGAGATTTTGAGATTTGCGCCACTGTTCGGTGAGATAGATATACCATCTGGTCACCAGTGTATCTATTGCTACGAAAGCCATACCATTCATTGAGAAACTTTCGTTCTTTAAGATATTTCTTGACCTGATAAATCTATCAGCATTTCCATGACCTTAAAAAGATGGATGTATCTATGTAATTCGAATTGGACGATTGCTAGAGGGGGAAGAAGATTCGCCTTTTTTAGGATCAACTAGCCGGAGAAGGACAGATTTAAAAGCTTACGCAATGGTTTTTCCCCGTTTAAGAACACCTCTTCAGAACAATTGAAGGGATACTAATACTATCCAGGCATGCGGATATGTGCATATCGAGATCTTTCAGTACTCTTGTACGAGTGGGAAAGAACATTTGTCCCATAAGATTATTCACGCTCTCGAGCACAGGAGGAGTCAAGACACTTTCTGACAACGTCGAATTAACAGCAATCTGTGCTCCAAGCACATTGGCTTTTTCTTGTGAGCTGACAAAAGAAGTGTCATTGAAGTCGAACGTAGGAAACGAATACGAAGTAGTATTTTGTAAATTTTTTTACAAATGACCAAAACATTTTCGACCTTTGTGACATTGTATAGTAGTTTTTGCCTTAATTGTTGGCCATCCAAATCTGGTTCGTCGAACATAATCTTCACAGGTCTTTTTACCTTGTTTGAACTTATTCCGCTTCTCCTCAGTAAGGTATAGGCATTATAACATCGGAAGCTTACTTCCATTGTTATTATGGACATTTTGACAAAAAAAAACTACCATTGGCTTAGTTAGGTCCTACTGTAACTGGAAAAAGAATGTTTCCAATGTTAAAAATGTTTGTTTACGAGGGCGGGTCAATAAGTTCGTGACTTTTTGAATTTCTGACCTCTTTACTGAAACAGCAACACTGCTCCTGTCAACAGGCATCTGTCAGTTGACTCCTGTCAAAATTTAAACTTGCTGCGTCAGTTAGTTTGTGTTTGACAGCTATTTTTAACAGACTACTCACTAATTTGAGGAGAAAATGGAAAAAGTGAATTTCGTGTGCTTATTAAGCATTATTTCTTGCGAAAAAAAAACCATTACCGAGACCAAGGCTAAGCTTGATAAATACTATGGGGACTCTGCACCATCGATTTCAATGGTAAATTTTGAATGATCACTTGGGCATGAGAAAGCTTTCCGCAAGATGGGTGCCGCGTTTGCTCACAGTCGACCACAAACGCAATCGTGTAACAACTTCACAGGAAGGTTTGGCGTTGTTTAATCGCAATATGGAGGAGTTTTTGCGCCGTTTTGTAACCGTGGACGAAACATGGATCCATCACAACACACCAGAGACCAGAGACAACTGTCAAAACAGTGGGTTCCTAAGGGTGAATCGGCGCCAAAGAAGGCCAAGGTGGGTTTGTCAGCCAATAAAGTTATGGCGACTGTTTTTTGGGATGCACGCGGGATAATCCACATTGACTACCTTCAAAAGGGAAGAACAATCAATGGGGAATATTATGCCAACTTTTTGGACCGATTCAATGACGATTTGAAAAAAAACCGACCTCATTTGGCCAAGAAAAATTTCTTTTCCACCAAGATAATGCAAGGGTGCACACATGTGCAGTTGCCATGGCAAAAATCCATGAATTGGGCTATGAATTGCTCCCTCATCCACCCTATTCCCCAGATTTGGCTCCGAGCGACTACTTCTTGTTCACAAACCTGAAGAAATGGCTTGGTGGAAAAAGATTTGACTCCAATGATGAAGTCATCTCGCAAACAAAGGCCTATTTTGAGGACCTCGACAAATCATTTTTTTTGGAAGGGATAAAAAAATTGGAGAAGCGTTGGACAAAGTGTATAGAGCTCAAGGGAGACTACGTTGAAAAATAAAATTATTTTTTTATCAAAAAATCTGTGTTTTATTCCAAAAGTCACGGACTTATTGACCCGCCCTCGTATTTCATTCATCTATCGAGTTTCCTCTTACATATTGCTTAGCTTAACCTATGAATATTTACATTTTCAATCAATAATAAATAATTTAAATACACATTTCTTTTAAGACTTATGTCTAAATTTAATTTTAATTCATTGAACAATCTCATACATCTTGAGAATGGTTCATTTGAACCATAATTACATCTGTGTTAAGGAATATAAAACAACTGTTTGCTACGAATATTTCTTCTTGGAACATAAATATTTAAAGGATTTAGTAAACGGGGCATATAATATGGTAAGACAATATATCATAAACAAACATTACACAATTTACAAGCCGACGATTTTGCAGAGAACTTAGACTAATTAAAGCGCATCTTGTGGAATAACATGGTATTTCGGAAAGATTCCAATTTAATTGATTAATTAAAAAACCTAGTAAAAGGCTTTTGAACTTTTTCGATACAATTTTTCGAAACCATACCCTGTGGATCCCATACTACTGAATCATATTCCAAATGCGAAAGCACAAGTGAAGTATAGACTGCTTTAATTACGATAACGATTGGAAAATTCTGAGCAATTTCTTTTAAGAAAACCTAACATTTGCTTTTGCAACAATAAAATCGATATGGAGAGAAAAATTTAATTTATCATCAAATATAATATCCCGAGATCTTTCACTTTCGATAGTGATTTGAATTTGAAATACTATATGCATTTAGAATAACAGCTTGCGATCGATGAAAAGAGAAAATATTACAGTTCTTTATGTTAAGTGAAAGAAAATTATGTTTACTCCAATCAACTATTAATGCTTTTAACTATTGAAAATATTTTAAAATCATCAGCAAATAATAAACCACTTGTATTTTTCAGTATTAACTGTAATTCGTTTATATATATTAAAAACAGTAATGGGCCAAGATGGTTTCCTTGTGGAACATCAGATGACAGAAATATTATCTTTGATGACTTACAGTCATCTGTCTTGTCTTCACCAAATTACTGGACATCCACTTTAGAAGAGTTGAATGAATTCTAAATTTATTTAGTTTTTTAACAAGCAATTTTATAACCTGACTCTAAAGCATTAGACACATGTTTTGTAAAAAAGGATAAATTTGTAATCCTGGAACTACCACTTACAAAACCATGTTCACATGAATAAATATATTCCTTTATATGAAAATATACTTTCTGTTTAACTATGAGCTCTAAAAGCTTTGGTATAGCAGAAAGTTTAGAAATTGCACTATAATTTTCAATTTTATGTTTCTGACCAACATTAAAAATTGGAGTTATAAAAGAAAATTTTTATTCTTGTAAGAAATTTCTGTTGAAAGTGACTTTCATTAGGTTCAACTAATGAAAAACATTGTTTAATTAAAAAAGATGGAAAGCCATCTGAGCCAGCTATTAAACTTAATTAAGATTTGAAATTCCTTCAATTATATCTTCAGTAGATACAAAAAGATGTCTCGATTTTATATTAGGAACATAATATGGTAATTATCATTCATTGGAATGACTGCAGTAGAATGATCCACGTAAGCACTCTCAAAAAATGATACAAGTAAATCACAAGTCGTTTCTAAATCCTTAGATACTTGAAGATTATTTTCCATATTGTTAAAAAATTCCAGAGCTTAGTTCTTTTATAGTTTATAAAAGCCCAAAAGGATCCTTTAAAAGTTATGACTGAATATTCATGATATATTGTTTTCATTTTTTCATTTATTATTCAACACGTTAAATACTAAAACAACAATCTTAAATTATATCATATTTAAAAATACTTAAATCTATACTTTAAATTTAATTGTTAAGAATAAAGAACATCATATAATAAAACGGCGAACATGTTTTTTGTGGTACACTTTTCTCCAAAAGTATTTAACCGATTTCGATAAATTTTATATGGTTGGAAAGCCACAGTTACGGAGATGTGCAGAATATACTTGAGACACGCATTTACACACTGTGGGTCATTTTTGTTTTTGCACTGTCGAACACTTTGCATATTACATAAAATAAAATTTAATTTAATAAATTTGCTTGAAAACACTGCCAATAATATAAATAATAAATAATAAATAAATTGGCACTCGAATTTCGAGAGCTGGGTCGGCTAGTATTCTTAAAATTGTGTGATTTGATCATTAATTGAATGAATTAGAAAATAGTTTTTATTGAAAACATTTATTAAGAGATTGAGAGGACTATTGGCGCTGTAGTTAGATCTACTGAAAATATTACAAAGAGGTACATAATTGCCTTCTTAAGCTAGAACGACTAACACTAAAATTCAATCTACAAAGAACCGATGGAGCTATAACTGTTCCATTAACAATTCCCATAATAAAACAGAACTGTACGTACTCACGATGACTTAGAAGGAATGGAAGATTTATTAGTTGAAGTCTATGTATACTCGTATAAGGTGGCAAATCAATAGTACTATATACCAGGGAAGAAAACGTAAACAAAATCTCATAAATCTCCTTTGAATACACTCTATTCTGTTGACATGAACCGCGTAATATGGGGCCCATATAATGGAACCATATTCCAGAATAGACCTAACAAATGAAACATACAGAATTTTAAGGACATAAGGATCACTAAAGTCACGAGCAAACCTTTTAATGAAACCAAGGATCTTATTAGCTTTTTTATAATGCAATTTTTATGGTCCGTGAATGAAAGTTTTGGGTCCAATACCACGCCGAGGTCAGCAAAACTTGACAGACTACACAAATGGGACGTGTTCAACATATAAGTATATTACAGAACATTGTGTTTGCGTGTAAAACGCATGATTTTACACTTGTCAATATTTAAAAACAGACGATTAGTATTGCACCATTCCCAGAATTTTTGAAGATCTTTCTGTAAAAGTTCACAGTCAGCTACTGAGTCAATTTTTCGAAATATTTTCACGTCATCGGCAAAAATTAAAGACATACAGTTACTCAAAACAGAAGGAAGATCGTTAGAAAATAAGACAAACAATAAAGACCAAGATGACTACCTTGTGGTACACCCGAATTTACAATAAACCATTTAGAACGTTCATTTTTAAAAACGACAAAATCTATTTTTGAGATGTGAAGAAATCCATAAAATAAAGCGATTGTTAAGTCCAATGCTGCTTGGTTTCATAAATAATATTTCATGATTAAGTTCGTCAAAAGCTTTACTGAAATCAGTAAAAACACAATCTACCTACTTGCTTATACTTTTCAAAGGCATCTAAGTAGAACGTTGTAAATTGTAGTAAATTTGTGACCGTAGATTTCTTTTTCACAAAACCATGCTGGTTTTTACATATAACAGAGGTACAGTGAAACGATAGTGATAGAACATCACAGATAATGGATTCGAACAATTTAGGAATGACAGAAAGCTTAGCAATAGGCCTGTAGTTTGTTACTAATTTCCTTGGACCTTTCTTGTGAATGGGAGTAAGAAATCCATTTTTCCAAATAGCGGGAAACGTAGAACTACTAATTGACATGTTGAAAAGCACAAATAACGGGTATGACATATATATTGCACATTTTTTTCAAAATAAAAGACGGCAAGCCATCAGGGCCGGGACTAAAACACTCGTCTAACTTTTCGATATAGTCAAGAATAGTTGCGTCAAAAATTGCCCTCTGGGGAATGGCTAGTTGAATTATTATATCTCATATGTGCTGGGTATCTAACCGTCAGATTTTCTTTTAGAATTAACATAATTCCAGAAGTTACGTGGATTAGATTTAAGTTCATTTTCTGTTTTAGATATAAAGCTTGTATAGAGAAAGTTAGAATAGTTTACAAATTCATACCTTAAAATAATATAAATATTACAGGCTTCACCAGTTCTTGATAGATTGAATCTTATCTAAGCCTTGTTTCTTTTGTTTTTAAGCGTTTTTATATGCAGATCAAACCATGGCGGGCTACTATTAAATACACGTTTTCTGCCCAAAGGAACGGTTTCTAAAAAGCAGACAAATAATATTTCATAAAAATGTACAATCATATTGTCAAAATTAATATTGAAGAATACAGAATCCCAGTTAATGTCATTAAGTAAATTAAACAATTGAGTAAAATTACATTTTTAAAAATTGAATTCATGCTTATCCTTACAAATATTAGATGAATGATAAATACTTAAGTTGAGACAAATAGTTAATGCAGGATGGTGGCGATCTTCTTCTACAAGTGTTGTTTCACTCAATAATACTGCAGCATCAGAGTTGGAGACATATACAAGAAATATACAAGGTGCAAAGTTCTGCCAAATTGGTTACTAACTCCGTTTAATTGATCAAGACCAAAATAAACCATTCCGTCAATAACAAGAAACTCATTGTTGTTCGATTCGTCAACAGGTAGAAAGGCATCACAGTGAGTAGATTTTGACCATTTCAGGTGAGGTAGATTAAAATCTCCGATTATTAATAATTCATCTGCATCATCAATTTGTTCATGAATAGTTTCCAAACATTCAAATAGTTTATTATAAACGTCATTGTTCGAAGAGGGTGGAATGTAACAGGCAACCACAGGATTTTTATTTTCACACACAGAACTTCAAGATCGGTATCCAAAAAATCATCGACAAGACTACAGAGAAAGTGGTTACGAACAGCAATTAATAAACCACCAACAGTAGCGGTAGGATCATGATGATGATCAAGACGGTCTATGCAAAAGTTTGTCAAAAATTCATACTAACGACGCACACAACTGACATTAATGAATTCTGTATATTTAGTTTTTTTTTTAAACATTTTGAAGGCTTTATTTTTAACATTTTTAATATTTTTCAGTCTTTGATTTGCCCAAGGTACTTTTGAATCATCAGTTTAAAGATAAAAAGTAATCATTTAATTTAACATAATTTCCTTTTGAAAAATTAAAATCAATGTTTTTGATTTGCTTAATTGAACTAGGAACACAATTATTATAAGTTCGTAAATTAAAACAAACAGCTTTGCGATGAACAATTGTTCTAACAATTGGATAAAATTGAAAGAAATAAGAAAATATTAAATCAAGATATCTTTGCATGAAATTAGATATTATATTTATTTGAATAAGATTAAATGAAAGCAATGAATCAACAAATAATATTTCATAATCCTTTTTAACATTATATGGAATAGTTCCAATGAACATTACATACATAAATTAAAATCGCCCAGTTTACAAGGCAACTGATAAATCAAAGAGATTTTATTTTCTGTTATGAATTCAATTCATATTATGCATTTCATAAATATATGTAGGACTCTTAGGTGGTAACTCGTCTAAAAACTAATGGATTGCAATCATTTATTTTTAGTTTTAATCTGTGTTTTATTGCATCATTTTCATGAGTTGGTTTTAGAAATTCTGTAAGGGACTTTGCCATACATTTGCCTTCATTAATATTCGTTTTTTTTTTAAACTTTCACGTTTTTTTTCTGTTTTTAATCAAGGTCATCGATTCCTAATTTTAATTTCAGTTTGAAATTATAACTGTAACAATTTCAGTATTTGAATTTCATTTAAATTTTTTTAAATTTGTAAAAGCAAACGCAATGGGCCGTAAGGGAAAAAATTCTTAGCTTCAGAAAGGAAAATTAGTAATTAACCAATGTGTAAAAGGTTTAACCTTTAACTTACAATGAATTCCCAGGACCGCGAAATGACCATTTTTCTGGCTCTCTGCCTAAGGTTTTCTCTTAGGATCTTCAAATAATATTCCTTGTTCATTATCCCACCATTAAAGGCTAATTTGCACACGCCTTTGGCCCATATGCAACCACACACTGACACCATCACATAACCTCCCCCATGCTTTACTTTACAGTCGGCTTAAAATGTTTGCTCTTCAGCTCTTTATTTTTTTGCGCCATACCATGACCCTGTCATCGAAACCAAAAAGCTTGAACTAGCTTTAATCCGCAAAAATGACATTCTCCCACCATGATGGATTATGTTATTGGTATTTTTTCTAAAATTTGGGTGATTGAAGGGGTTACGCAAGTTTATGTATGGCTTTTTCCTGGCAACTTGACCGTTAATGGTGAGACGAACGGTTGACACAGACACATGCTTCCCGCATTCAACCAGAACTTTACTAACGATTTTTGGGGCACTTAAACTGGGATTATCTTTTATTTTGCGAACTATTAAGCGTTCTTTGTGAGCTACTTATTTGTTTGGCTGGTCTTTTTTCTTCTTGAAGT
Source organism: Philhelius festivus (assembly GCA_963931855.1). Classification (NCBI taxonomy): domain Eukaryota; kingdom Metazoa; phylum Arthropoda; class Insecta; order Diptera; family Syrphidae; genus Philhelius; species Philhelius festivus. The sequence continues at coordinate 70,593,059 of OZ007555.1, forward strand.
TGATACGTCTCTCGTTCCAACAACTTTAAGCAATATCACCACAGTATTAGTCTTCATGTCTAACATTATTATTTGAAGATCCTTAGAGAAAGCCTCAGGCATAGCGCCAAAAAAATTAGTATTTCGCGGTCCTTCAAATTTCACCAAGACAATGATCCAAAATATAAAGCCCATATTGTTAGCGAATGGCTGCTCTGCAACTGCCCGAATCTCCAGACCTGAACCCGATTTAAAACCGTAGGTTGAATGGGGCCGACGCGACGTGTCAGGGAGAATTCCGCTTCTTCCACAAATGATCTAAAAGCAACTCTGCAACAAGAATGGCAAAAAATAAGCCCGGAATATCTACAAAAAATTGTGATAAATATGCCAAGACTTTTATCTGGAGTGGTTAATAATCAAGGATACGCTACTAAACATTAATATTATTATTAATAAATTACATATTAGAACTTAAAAAAAAACGAATATTAATGGTGTGTTTATTTCTTAACTTGATCATTTTATTTGTATATTTTTTAACTTTTTTGTATTAAAACGGTTTTGGTTATGTTTCTAATTCTTTTTTTTAATGAATAACAAGTGTACTTTGCTAATACAATCTGAGATTTTTTTTTTGAAATACTGGTGTAAATATATTAGTTTATAGTCTTTGAGAGAAATATTACATAGAAAACCGAATATTAATGGCGGTCACTGTACATAACTTACTACAAAAACAATTTCATTTTGCAATCCAGGACCTTTTCATAAACTTACATTAACACACAGCTGTTCTATTTGTTTATCATTAATTCGAAGTTCACCCAACTGACTTAAAAATGTTGAATGAACAGCAATTAGCACTCCACCTCCACGCTGAGTTGAAAGTTGATATCGATCAGAACGGTAAACATTGTAAGTTTCATCAAAAAGTTCAGCTGACTGTATATGAGCATGACGCCATGTTTCTGTGAAAATGATGACTTCATATTCATGCAATGATGCAGCTAAGAACACATCTTTGGTTTTTGTTCTGATTCCACCACCATTTTGATAGTGAACAGAAAGCGAATTTTTATTATAAAGCTGAGCTGGCCGAAGAAAATGACAGTGACAAAGAAGATGTGGAAGGAATTGAAAACGACGAAAGAGAAGAGCGAGAAGGAAGATAACTTTTTCAAGAGTTTGTATAAATAAATTCGAAATCATGTGCCTCGCATCTAAGGAAGCAAAACGCTCGTATAAGGATCGTTTCACACGTATACAGTTTCACTCGGTTTGGTTTGTATTCGGATATGACTTGTAAGTGTAATCCAATGAAAACGGAAAAAATAAAAACCTCATTACTTACTTTACTTACTTAGGTCCTCGGACCTATTACGTCCGTGTGGTTCCCCTTGCGGGGCATAGGGCGTCCACTACTCCTACGCGCCATCGTGTATGGTTTCTGGAGATGTACCTCAGCTCTCTCCAACTCTTCCCCAGTTCTGCTGATTCCTCTTCGACCGTTCTTCGCCAAGTACTTCTGGGTCGGCCCACTCCTCTGCCTCGCTGCGTGAGAGGGTTCCATTGCATCGCTGGACTCGCAATGCACTCGTGTCCTTTTCGAAGCGTATGTCCAATCCACTGCCACTTACGTTTTCGTATTATAGAGTCGATGGATTCCTGACCTGTATTTTGGACAGCATTCCGAACGCAGCCTTTGCTTTCCCGATTCGGCTGGTTATGTCTAGTTCGGTCCCGCCATCAGTAGAGACAATACTCCCAAGGTATTGAAAACTCTCTACCGTCTCTACTGGTTGTCCAGAAATATCTATTTGAGTAGATGAGGAAGTTCCAAGGCTGATCCTTTTAGTTTTTGCCGTATTGATCTTAAGCCCGATGGTTTCGGCTTCTCTCTCCACCCTTGTTGTCATTTGATGGAGATCCATGATCCTATGAGAGAGTAAGCACACGTCATCCGCGTAGTCTAGATGTTTCAGGAACAGTACTGGTGACAGTATACAACCTTGTCTAACGCCACTTTGGATTTCAAACTCCTTTGACAACCTTCCTCTATGCAGAATGTGATATTTGGATCCTTCATATGTAGCCTTGATTATAGCGATCAATTTATCCGGAATGCCGTCAAGTCCAACCGCTTTGTTGTTCTTCAGTGCTCTGATTGCGGAGGTTGACTTCGCTGGTGAAAACGCGATTTAAAACCGCAGAAAAGTGTTCCTTCCACCTTTTGATCTGGTCCTAATCCGAAACAAGCAGTAATCCGTCTATGCACTTTACCAGGTGTTGTTTAGAGCTTTGGACACCAGTTAGGTAATTTTGTAGACGGTCCTACTGTCGCACCTACTTGCGGCCTCTTCTGCTTCTGTTGCCAATGCGTTGAGCTGTTTTCTTTCTTCGATCCTGGCTCAAGTTTCTTCGGAAAGCCAGGCACTATTTCTTCCATGCGACCGACCCACTATACTTTCAGCACCTGATATGAAAACATTTTTCACAGCACACCAATGGTTTTCGATGGAGAAGGGTTCCGTGCTACTGATTGTTCTCAATCCTTGTGAAAGATGGTCTCCTAGTTGTTGGCGGACTGCGGGATCCTTGAGTCTATCGGTGTTGAACTTGGGCATTCGGGTGTTTCCTTGGGATCTCCGAACTGCAGCTGTTCGTAATCTTACGGAAGCATCCATCAGATGGTGGTCCCAGGCAATTCCCAAGTCTGCACCTCTTCTGTTTCGGACGTCCTGGAGACTGCTTCTAAATCGCCAAACAAGGCGGTTGGCGTTACAAAAATCGACAAAACGTTCGCCATTGTCGTTCTGGTTTCCAACACCATGCTTTCCCATAACATGCCTGAGCCCATCATTGTCATTGCCAACCTTGGCATTCAAGTCTCCCATTACCATTATGATGTCTCCACGTGGTGTACTATTATAGGCAGCACTCAGTCGGTTATAAAAGGCCTCCTTCTCCTCGACAGAGGACGCGGCGTACTCTAGTCCGGAATCTAGCTTTCATGATCCTGTCATCTAACGGCTCCCAGGAAATTAAGCTCTTGAGAGCTGTTTTAGAAAGCAGCAATCCAACGCCAGATTCACGGTTACTTCCAGGTGCCTTTCCGAAGTAGAGTAGTACAGTGTTACGGGTTGGAGACTTATATTTCCCCGATCCCAACCATCTCACTTCACTGATCCCTATAAGGTGTCCATCTTATACCGCATGAACTCACTCTCTAATTGGAGGAATCTGGCATTTTGAGGACCTTCACTTTCGTTATCGAGAAGCGTCTTCACATTCCAGAAACCAATCTTTGTCCGGGTACAATAGCCAAAAATCGTCAACGTGTTATCGTTCCTTATCCGAGGCGTAGTATCGGTTTCGTTAGCGGGTAATTGTTTCAGTTACGAAGAATGCTAACCTCCGTAACCTATCCTAGAAAGCTAGGCCTTTTGCACTTGTAATTTTTGCCTATTTACGTATATAGGGATACGCAAATAGTTGCCCGGGGACCACCACGAGGAGGTAAAACAAGCACTTCACCGTGACTGATTGTTGCGCTACTGGCCCAGACCAAGTTCTGAGCAATCAATAGTTTCCCGGTCAGGCACGATGCAGGTCTCCAAATAGAACAATAGAACACAAAGGATATACCTACATAGTTATGTACAACAATTAATCTTATAGGAGCATTACATCGAATGATCAAGTCCACAATGGGGAAAATAATACAAAACAAATAAACGAATAACAAAATAAATTGTAGGTAGTCACTTTGACTTCTGAGTTTCTGATATTTTAAATTATTAGGTAGATACGTTCCCCAGATTTAGTTGTGGTTGCTTTGTTAATTTTCACGAACTGTCATGATTTAATTGTGTTCAGATAAACCATTTTAATAAAAGGAAATTTGTATAGTTTACTAGTTAGAAAAACGAAAAAACAAGGATTTGAATGTGTAGTAAATTACTAAATATTTACGAAATTGCTACATTCTAAGCCCTTTGCAATAGGCTGTTTAAAACTTTGCTCCATTGACTTTTATTTACCAAATTTCTAGAATGAGATTGATTACGATATGGTTAGTTTTTCGCAATGTAATTGCGATTTGTTTACCCTGTTTTCAACCAAGCTTTTTTAATATTGAAATACATACATAAATACATTGAATTAAGACAGGAAGCAGGTTTAGCATCCTCCATTTCAAAACCTGATATACATATATTCCAAATTATTATGCACATCCGTAAAGTTAGAAAGCTCTTAATTAAACTTCCTTGACTTCTCCCGCTTTATAAAAACTGTCTTGGATGTCTTCCGGTTCTATAAAAAGGAAATATACTGCTGTTGTGATTTACCTAATTTTATCTCGGAAATGCATTTAAAAATACTACGTGGATGTGTGTATGCATGTGTGTGTATACCAGAGCGAATTATAATCCTTACCATGGTGATAACAATTTGAGACTTAATTTATAGGAGTTGTGGAACTTTTCTTGTCGCGTTTAAGGCATATCCTTACAGAATAGATAAGTAATTTCTCTGCATTAGCCTTCCCAATTACACACTAATGCAGTTATTCATTGTTGGCTTGTCAAGCTCCGCGAATCCTTATTTGATGCACTCTGCTTAAATCGGAGAATTCTTTTTTTACAAGATGAAACCATTATAATTGCGCTCACATATAGTCCCTTTCGTGTATATGAATGTAGATACATTTAAACATACTTACAGCTTACAGGACGAAATAAAATAAAAGAGGATTACCCCCAAGGCAGGCAGATTTACTACTCTACCTAATTGGGGCTAAGGGAGGATGACGCCGCCACCGCCGCCGCCGAACGACAGGGGTCGTATATAACAACAACAAACAAAATATTGAATGCATTGCGAAAAGAAAGTAGGTATACCTACAAAAAAAGAAAGTGCCCGCGTGAAACTCCATAGAATCTGATGGAGAAAGAGAGAAAAGTCAGATCCAGGAGGACAAAAACAAGGCAAATATATCTCAGCACGAAGGACATGAACTTTTGTAATTAGGAAATGCATTTCCTCCAATTGCCATTAGATTCTGAGAAAGTTGCTATGGCGCCAAAAAGGCGCCAGACACCAAGAGCAAGCGGTCTTCGTTTTAAACTTAACGTCTCTCGTCTCAAATGAAATGCATGATTATTTTGCAGACAAATAGCTGTCGGTTGAAAAAAAAATTATGCTTTTCCTTTAAAAGGCGCGCAGAGCTGGTTTCTGATGCATTTTATTGTTAAAAAAGAGACTGATTGCAAGGGATGTGGCTTAGATCTTTAACAAAATATCTGAACGTCGTTGTTTATAGAAGATATTAAGGAATTTAGTGTATCATTTACCTATTCATATAACTATTATTGACAACTGCAACAAAATAGTTATATAAATAAATTGATTTGGCGCTACAACTCGTGAAAACAAAAGACCTAGTGATTTGCACTCAAACCATTATTTGTGTGTATATTGCAAGTTGAGCAAAAATTGGAGGCACCTACAATTTTCTGCCGATACGGTTAAGATGAGAGTCACTTTTATCTTGACAAGAATTCATCTTCTCACTTCCTCGCATGAGGCAATATCTATCCCTCCCTAAAAAAAGTTATAAGTGAACGATGTTTCTCAATTTATGGTTTCAAAACTCTCAAATTTTAATGAGAAAAATTGATAAGGGTGTAGGATTTTTGTCATAAAATCTACTGATGATTTTTCTAAGCTGGAAGACTAAATGTCTTTCTTGTGTTATTAAAAAAAAAAAAAAAAACAAAGGTACCAATTAAATTTACAAACTTTTCGTCTGCAATTTGTTCGCAAATTTCTTGCAAAATATTGTCATTGGCAGCATTCAATTCTGTATTAGCAGCAGCAGTGTTTTCGTCGGCTTGATGATATGGCTCTAAAATAATTAAAGTAAATCACAGAATTTAAGAAACCCAAATCGATGTACCTACCTATACTAACGATATTTTGAAAATCTGGCAAAATATTTTCAAAAACGGCTAATGGCTCCACTTGCTCATGCTAAAGGTTCGCCACTACAGGCCTGTGATGATGAAGACACTCTTATTAATTCGCCATCTTGACTGAGTTGATAAGTACCTTCAACACCTTCACCTATTTCTACTTGTCGTGTTTCTTCGTCAATCTTTCTTTGGCTTGATTGAGGTTCGGGATTTGTACTGTCAACGTTATTTTCAATTTGTTGAACCTCGACAAGTTGGCTTTTTTCATTTTATTGAACCTCGGCAATTGTCTCAAGAACCAGTTGGTAATCAATGTTTATCAAATTTAAGGCATCTTTCACGTATGTATGTTATTACACGCTTTGCTTCGATGAAACTTTGATCCGGAATGCTTTCAATAACAGGACTCTTAGTACTCGTATCACCAACGGCAACATCCTCCAAAAAAATTTTGGACACACTTGGAATAATCAACTGCATTAGGATCAAAAGGAAACAGGCCGCATTTCCTGAAAGCATTTTTTATGATGACCATTCTATCCTTGTATTTAAGGACCTCATCCAGAACTTGGCGGACATTTTCTTTGTTTATTGTATGTCCATCATTACCTGGACGCTTATGCCATTAACCAAGTATATTTTTATAGTCAGACTTGAGACCCTTGAAACCACCGACATCTGCTGGCTGCATAATGTGGGTGGTGTTTGGAGGAAGCGCGTATAAAATAATGTCGTTGGAACTACAAAATTCGCTTAGCTCTATAGACAGGTGCAGGGAAATAAGTCCACGGGAACTAAGTCCACTGAGGGATTCAGTTCTCACTTAATGGGAACGAAATCCACTTTACTAAAGTGGTCTTTGTTCCCATTAAATGAGAACTAAGTCCACTTTCTTATGGGAAATTACTACACACTCGAAAGTATAAAGTGGGAATGAATTTCCAACAACAAAAACTTATTGATTTTATGTTAGTTATTTTCCAGATTCTTTAAATGCTAAAGAAACTTTGCATACACCCAATCTCGTACCTACCCCAAATCCTATAGTGTGCCCAAGTCGTTCCCATGGCTTAACATGGGAATTTATTTCACGTTCAAAGGGAACTAAAACCCACAGTTTTTTGTAACGAATTTCCCCCCATGGGAACAAAGACCACTTTAGTAAAGTGGATTTCGTTCCCATTAAGTGAGAACTGAGTCCCTCAGTGGACTTAGTTCCCGTGGACTTAATTCCCACCTCAAGTGAGAACTTAGGCCCCCAAGTGGACTTAGTTCCCGTGGACTTATTTCCCTGCACCGATTTTATTAAGGAGCTTTTGGGATTTGAAGCTTTTGAGAACAAGTTTTATGAAGTTGAGTATGTTGAGTGTTGGCGATTTATAATGCAAACTATGGAAACCCTGTGAGAACTTTAAAAGGCGACACACTTATGCAAGCCAATGAAATCAGAGTGAGAGGCAAACGTCCTATCTTTCCTGTACTCACAATTGTTGTTGAACAGAGTATAATATAATTACTTTATTATTGTCTATTGTGGTAAAAAAAAACTCAAAACAAAAGAAAGTATAGGGAATCTATATTGAGAATAAAACTTGCTACGCTCCTATTCCAGTAGTGTATATATTTATGATAAGAATTCATATCTGATGTTTCGTAGACCCGAAGTTAAAAGTACTCTTGAATAATTTAGACATGGAGTCGTAAGGTATGAAGAAAGGGGGAGTGAAGGGTGTGTGGGGAAATCTTGATGTAGTTTAGGAGAAAGTTAGTAACTTTCTCCTCTTCAGATGAGGGCTGTTGCAGTATATACTTTTTTTTTTAGCTTCAGCAATGGCAAAGGAATATATTCAGAATTTTTTTTTGAAAATATTTAAAAGGGTGGGTAAAGACGGCTCAAAGGACATAACGATCTATGTCCTTCCCCTCGGTGTGTGAACCTAAAAAAAGAAAAAGAAAAAAGAAAAATCAACGGTCACTAGTTTCGGGTCTTACCATTTAATGATGGGAATATAAAATCGGTCGAATGTCATCTAAGACCTAGGCCTGTAAAAGTAACACGTCCTTTCGCAAGTACCAAGAACCCTCCCCATCGACGAGCTATGCGTGGCAATTATCAGGCCTACGGTTACCTACGCGGTTGGACAACCCTTTCGAACACTGCCTGGACGGGCCAATGAGTCTGTAGGCATTGGTCCTAGAGGTGAAGACCGGTCGTCAGGGAAAACGTGGAGGCGAGTAACGAGAGTCTTTTTTTTTTAGATGAGTTTCCTCGTCTCGCAATAGCATAAACGTTACAGATGGTTTATATGTTATGATAATGGTACAAACCTGAAAGGAAAAGAGGCTGGTGTTCAAAACAAAATTAAGAGTTTTAAACCAAGAGCTTATTTTGTTCAGGCTGCTTGCACTCCTTTTGGTTGTTGTTACTGATTCAGCTTGCTGTTCGTTGGAAGCTGTTAAGTTTTTCGACATTGCTCAATGCCTGCACAACTTTGTATCAGGTTCAACAATGCGTTGGGACATATATAAAAAAAATTCGCTGGTTTGACCTTAAAACCCCTTTCTGAAACCAGATGGGAATAGACTAAATGTTTTAAAACCATTAAAAAAAATCTTATGAGATATAATATGAAGCTTGCACAGGGCTCTAATTTAGGTCGGACCGGTCCTGAATACAAGTTGTATTTTCTTAAAGTTTGAAATTTATAAAATAAATGCTGTGTGCCACAGGGCTCCGTTTTGTTTCTGATCCTCTTTTTGATATTAATCAATGATCTTTTGTCTGAAACTTCTAATCTATTTAATTATTTTGCTGACGACAGTACCCTTAGTTTCTCATATTCGTTTCCAGATGCATGTCCTTGTTCTTCGGATGTGCATCTAGAACGACAACCAACGTATGATAAGCTCATTAAATCATAAAGGAACCATAAGCCGCGTGGAATTGTATGCTTCAAGAACTCAATGCTATCTCCCGTGCGTCGTTAAAGCGGAACCCACCCCCATGCCGTTATTCATGTGTGGAATGACCACAACCATATATTCGACGTCCCCAAAATCGCTGCTAAGTGGGTTTCCCTTCGACGCACGTTGCAAGAAATGTATTACGCCTTTTGATATGGCTGTAATTAATAGGGCCTATATTCATTCAAAGCTCGAGTACAAATCCTATATTTAGGCAGGTGCTCCAACAACACACTAGAGTCTCTTGAATAGAATCAAAAAAATAGCTTTAAAAATGATAGGTGAAAGACGTATAACAGAAACATTTAAAACTGTTATAAATGTATCCCGCACGGAAAAACACAATAGGCGTTTTTCTTTTTTAGTTCAGTATAGAGCTCTGAACAGAGTCCGAGCATGTCGAGCATGTTCCGAACATTCTCTGAACCAAGCGTGCTCTGAGCGCTCTGAGTATATTTTGAAACAGACCTGAACACTTATGTAGCTGTCGCCATTTTTTTTTAATTTCCATCTGTCAAATGCTTGTGTTAAGCATTTTACTCTGTCTGCTCAGTTATTTTATTCTGAGCTCATAGAGCGCACTCTGAACACGCTCAGAACATGCTCAGAACGAAAAAAGAAACACATTTTCGAAACTCTGAACACTCTGAACTAAAAAAGAAACACAATTTATTTTTTGACAACTCAGGTTCTGTTCTGAACTAAAAAAGAAAAACGCCTAATGTCTCATAGCTGCCAGACTATCCGCATTCAAAACAAGGGAATGAGAAAAAAAAAAGAAAAATCTTAAACTAAAAGAATAGGAGTTGTTGACCTTTCATCAGTATCACTGCCAAATTTGGTTGAGAGTAGTTTTTCTTTGTCCGTCTCTATCAAGTTGAAATTTGAACAATGAAACTGATTTTTAGTTGATGCTTTATTTTCCACACAAAACAAATACATTGATCTAATTGAGGAAAATCAATCCCCCTTGAAACAATAGTCAAACAAATACTAAAAATATAAATTTAATGCTAGATAAATAACTACACCAGCTTAATAAATAAATAAGTTAAATTTCAAAACATTTTTTAACCGCTTTGACACCATTTTCTTGCCATACAAGTAGTATGTGATTTATAAATGTAGCCAAATTCCCTTAGGTTTCATTATTTATTTATTCAACATGGAATTAATTTAAAATACCAAGAGCAACAACAAAATGTGACAACTAATTCAATTTCGCTAAACATTACATATTTCAGCTATTTATTTTGGACAGGAAAAAATTTGAGTTAAGCAAATATGGCAGGTTATGCGTTTTTCCTGTTCATTTAAGTACATGCTTATGTATGTATAAGAGTGACTCAATAGATAAATTCATTATATCAAAACTCAAATTCTATGTAACCAATTATGTCAAATGGAATTTGGGCTGTCAACCATGACAAAAACATTCATTAGAAAAGGGCATAGTAATTAAACACTCATGTCAACATTAATGAGAAGGTATTTTGTAATGAATTGACACAGATTTATGAAAATACTGTTAAATAAATTAATCATTTTATGGATTGCGAACTACAGTGCAGTCAAAGAATACATTTTGCTGCATATGTAAGCATGAAAATCCTGGCTCTGAGGAAAAGATGACACCGGGGCTTAGCTTTTTAAAAAGGAATGACATCAATATTACTTCAATGTGTAGCAACAATGTGGCAAGCATTAAAAATGAATCCATAAATGCCTCATAACAAAAAAAGAAATCAATTAAGGTGGATTTTGGCGGCCTGTGGCGGCCATGTTGTTTTGTTTACATCTATAGAATCTGTTGTTTATTATTCAGCATTGAATTGAAAAAAGCTAAAATAATTCCAATTCCTGAGGGCTCTAAAAACTCAAAAGAATCCAGGCCGATTGCAATACTGTCTTATCTCTCAAAGGTGTTCGAATTTATAGTGAGCAAACAAATTAAAGCAATAAATAAATCGATCTTACAAGGCTTATAAATCAGCAGCAATCAGGTTTTAGACCAAAGCATAGTTGCATAACAGCTTTATTAAAAGTTTCCGATGATGTTCGTATAGCCATGGATGAAAAGAAACTATCTCTACTCATCCTATTAGATTTTTCAAAAGCCTTTGATTCGGTTGAACACAACATTCTCTACCACAAACTTTCCACGCAATTTAATTTTTCATACCAATCTACCAATCTCATCAATAGTTATCTTAGCCACAGTATTCAAGCCGTTTCACATAATACGAAGCTTTCATCATTCCTCCCTGTTACAAGAGGTGTGCCACAGGGATCTATACTAGGACCTTTGCTATTTTCTCTTTTTATTAATGATTTGACTCAGGTCTTAAAATTTTGCAAATTTCATATTAACGCAGATGATGTGCAGCTTTATTTGAGCTTTCATCCGAATTTAATTAACGATGCAGTGAACAAATTGAACGAAGGTTTACGTTCAGTAGTAAGCTGGTCTCGTCAAAATCTGCTCTTATTAAACCCTGATAAAACCAAATGTTTACCCATCTGTAGGAATCTACCAAATCCTGAAGATTTTCCACCAATTTTTCTATTAAATTCGCAAATCAAAATGGTAAAAAAATTAATAATTTGGGTGTAGTTTTTAACAGCAGTCAATTTCCCTTAAAACACTCTACATATGAGTACAACAATGAAGAATATGAAGCGTTTTGAAAGCAATCCCTATATACGTAAATAGGCAAAAATTACAAGTGCGAAATGCCTAGCTTTCTAGGATAGGTTACGGAGGTTAGCATTCTTCGTAACTGAAACAATTACCCGCTAACGAAACCGATAAGGAACGATAACACGTTGACGATTTTTGGCTATTGTACCCGGACAAAGATTGGTTTCTGGAATGTGAAGACGCTTCTCGATAACGAAAGTGAAGGTCCTCAAAATGCCAGATTCCTCCAATTAGAGAGTGAGTTCATGCGGTATAAGATGGACACCTTATAGGGATCAGTGAAGTGAGATGGTTGGGATCGGGGAAATATAAGTCTCCAACCCGTAACACTATACTACTCTACTTCGGAAAGGCACCTGGAAGTAACCGTGAATCTGGCGTTGGATTGCTGCTTTCTAAAACAGCTCTCAAGAGCTTAATTTCCTGGGAGCCGTTAGATGACAGGATCATGAAAGCTAGATTCCGGACTAGAGTACGCCGCGTCACCATCATACAGTGTTACGCCCCTAGGAGCTCTCCTCTGTCGAGGAGAAGGAGGCCTTTTATAACAACATTTTATATTATTTTATTTACTTTTAAAAACAATAAGCTCACGAATTATAAAAAAACACAATTTAACTCTTTCAAATAAAACTGCCAAGAAATGTTTTTTCGGGGAAAATGACAGATGTCATAGGATTTAGTAAGTTATTAGAGAAAACTGTTCATATTAATAAAATTAATTTTTAACACACTTTTAGTAGCACGAGATAAAAACAAAATAAAACATGATTTCTTAGGCAAATATGAATTTATGAGTTTAAAAAATATTTTTTTTTTTAAGTTTTGAAATGCAATGTTTTTCAAACTTTAAAGAAAGTTCTCTGTACAAAATTTCATTAAAATCCGTTCTGCCGATAATGAGAAATTATAAATTCGAAAAAAATGGTCCTATGGTAGGTACAGTCAGAAATAATGATATCTACCAAGTTTAAGAAAAATCGGCCAAGCTGTTCTATATCACCGTAACGTTAAGTCTGATCAAAATATCGATTTTTTACGAGTGAATTAATTGCTGTAGTCGCAAGCAAAAATTAGAGGCACAACTGCTATAGACAACTCATATTTAGTGACAACTCTCAACCATTCTTGTGTGAGTATTGTTGGCAGAATTGAAATAGAGCTTCAATGTTCTCCAGATGCATTCTAATAAAAGTCAAAATTTTAAAAGTGTTGGAATATCCTTCATTTTAATTCAAGTCAATTGATAACGTAATAGAAGAAAATGAAGTATTGAGTTCTCCAACTGAATTTTTAAATTTATTTGATTTGCTAGTTCTTCTATCACATAATTTATTTTTGAAAGCTGGATCACCAATCATACTGCTACGAAATGTTAAAGCACCAAAACTAAGTAACGGAACGCGCTAGGCTGTGTAGATTATGTAACATTATTTCATCGACAATTATCAATGGCAAGTTCAAAATTGAGCTTATGTATTTTCTCCCAAGAATTCCTCAATATAAAATCTTTCTAATTCGTATGGTACAATGCAATAGGAATCAACAAATCTCCAGGCCAGTAGATATCAGTTTGCGGCTTTAATTTGGAAAATTCGTGCTTCGCTCATGATCAATTAAATTTGGTAGGTCCAACTATTTGTTCTTATACGTGGAAAATGGAGAAATAAAACATATTGTCTACAAGTTGGTTTTGTAAATAAATTAATTTTTGGTAGAGCAAAAGCTTGTGGAGAACGAGGATCACGTGCCTGTTACCAGAAATGGATGGGACCTTCAATTTATTTTCTGTTGAGTCCGAACGGCTAAGATGGACTTCTCTTTCCATGACAAAAGATACTTCTCGTGGATTTGTCACTAACTTCGCAAGAAGCAGTACACTCCTGACAGGATGTACTTCGTTATCTTTGATTTAAATATATATAAAATATAAATGAAACTCGTTAAATGTATCTACTTAATACCGGTCTAAAACTAGAATACCGATAGCAAGGATTTTCTTTTTATTCATTTGAACTGAAATATATACTTAAATAATAATCAATGTTAATCGGCCAAGTCGAAAAAACTAAGTGAGCCCCGTTATATAGAACCTGCTTAGAATAAAATCTTGAGTACTTTGACTCTGGCGTTGGGTATAATCCAAGTCAACTTCAAATAACCAAAACATTTGTAATTGTTGTACGTCAATATTTTACCACACTATACATCCATAAACAGGCCTGATAAGGGCCAACTCAAATTTAAAATTTCCAATTCTGCTGCTGTAAACTTGGTTTAAATAAAATGGCCATTTTATCAGGACAAAATTTCTCCTAGCTCTGATCAGAGCTTGTTTGTATATCGAACTAGAAATATACTGATCCCACTTTACTACACTTCTATACCTACACGCTAGTAGATTTTCACGTGGTCATTTGATCACCGGCTTGTGCGATGCCAGTATGTTTCTGAAATCCCTTGAGGCTCTACCCAATTGAGTCCTAAACAAAATAATTTATGAAAGTTGATTTTCCAATATCGCTGAATTTTATTGAAGCCACGGTACAGAAGAATTTCAATAACCTCAATTTTTTGAGGGAGAAATGCAATTGCTGAGCGAAAGAAATTTCTATAGCTCCCATTTTCCATTGAGGATCTTCTATTACAAATAGGTCATTGGTCAAGATGGCAGCGTCATGTATGTTGTCAGCAGATCGTATTTGTTCTCTGTTATTGTAAAAGATCTTATACATATCAGGAAGCACACTCGACTCACTAGAATAAAGGATCCGAATTATCTTGTACCCATTAAAATTAATGGATAACTTATAATTCTTTTTCTTGATAATTTGGTTGATGTTTTTGATAAATGTTTTCAGAGTCCTAATATCCAGATCACGTGTGTCAGTAAATCGCCGCTGTGGGTGCAATTGGTTTAGTCAAGTCAATGATCGTTTAACGGTACATTTCGATTGCAAAAAGATTTCTTATATATTCGGACAATCCAGGGCTTATACATTTTCTTTTCGACAAGGTCTTGGCGAAGCATAGCCTTCGTATAAGCTATTTGGGAGGCTTGTTGCTAAAAATTTTTACTTTTTTACATGTCCTAGAAGTTGCCCAAATAGTACCCCTTGCCAAAATGGTTGGTGCGATGGACTGTCATGCAGAAGGTCTTAGGTTCGATTCTCAGCTTCTGCAAAAAGTTTTTTTTTTTTCAGGGGTGTACTGCCTCTTGGAGGAATTGACAAATCCTCCAAGAGTATCTCTTGTCATGGAAAGTGCTGCTCATTAGCCGTTCGGAATCGGCAGAAAATTGTAAGTCCCCTCCATTCCTGGTGAAGCACACAGGAAAGGTTAAGAGGTGTAATTAATGTAATTAATTTAAAGAAATTGCCCAACCTGAATGATTCTATCTGTAAACATCGCTCCTTTAAGGCCTGAACTCCGAATATATCGTAGTAGTTTATATGAAGTGCTTACTAAGTGTTTACTGGTAGTTTAGACCAAACGACGTTCAAACTTGAACGCGCTGGGCTCCCACCACTAGTCATAATATCATGCTGCATGCCGGGTGACTGAGTAGAGTGACCACCAGCTAGGATGACGAAGCAGATCATACAACGTGCCGCACTGGAGAAATGGGATGTCGCTATGGGCTGTGATGACAACGCACACCATTCTCAGTGGGGAAGTACCGACACCAACGATAGAGGTGAGTTACTTTTTGAATTTATTATAGAAAATGATATTTTAGTAGCGAATAGGGGCAACGAGCCCACTTTCATTAACAAAAATCGTACGTAACGAAGTGCTCGATGTTACTCTTATTAGCAACTCGGACATAACCCAGGTGGAGGGTATTAAAAGACCAATCTTTCTCTGACCACAGGCTCATAGAATTTCTAATACCCCTCACCAAAGAACCTCGAAAACCATTTAGAAATCTCAGGAAAACCAACTGGGACATTTTTAATAGGGAAGTAGTAACCGGAATACAAAAGCTGAATACTAATGCGATACAAAAACCCGAGAATATAGACAAAGCTACTTATAGTTTCACAGAGATTCTTGGTAAAGCCTTGGAAAACGGCTGTCCAATAAAACCATGGGGACAGGGTAAGAAGAAACCACCCTAGTGGACAACTGAACTTGGCAACATCAGGAAAGAAACAAGGAGACTTTTTAATGTTGCCAAGCGCACAAGAGCAGAAACTGACTGGGAAACGTATAAGTCCAGTCAAAAGAATTTCCAGATGGAAACATAAAGAGCCAAACGCAGCTCGTGGAGAAAATTCTGCAGTCAAGTTAAGAGTGCTAACGAATCAGCAAGACTCAGGAAAATACTTGCTAAGGGACCTATTGTTCTGGGGTCTCTTAAGGAACCCAATGGACATTGGACAGAATCGTGCAGCGAAACACTTGAACTCCTAATAAACGCTCACTTTCCTGGTTGCATCCCTAACTTAAATTACAACACACAAATGGAGCTCTGCACACAGAACGCGACACCAACGGAGCTGATTACGGAAGAAAAGTTAAAATGGGCTATAAACTCCTTTTCACCGTATAAATCACCTGGCTTGGATGGTGTCTTCCCCATGATGTTACAAAAATGTGAAGATCATGTCGTCCCACACTTAGAAACATATTCCTAAGCAGCCTAAATTATGGGGATATGTGCCTAAAGCGTGGCGAGAAGTCAAAGTGGTATTTATTCCGACAGCTGGAAAGCCTAACCACACGAATGCTAAAGACTTCAGACCCATTAGTCTAACATCTTTTCTCTTAAAAACGTTTGAAAGACTAATAGACATACATATACGTAGCACACTGAGCCCGGAGGTCATATCTCCAGCCCAGCATGCTTATACTAAAGGAAAAAGTGTTGAGACAGCACTTCATAGTGTCGTCTACACGATTGAAAGAACGCTCAAAAACAAGGAATACACCCTTGCTGCCTTCTTAGACATTGAAGGAGCTTTTAACAATGTCCGAAATGAGGCCGTTGAAGGAGCGCTCGAAAATCTTAATGTGCATATAATACCATCATCAGATGGATAATGTGTATGTTAAAAAACAGACAGATCAACTCGGAGCTAGGAGAAGTACAGATCAAAGTGTCTACTTCTAGAGGGACTCCACAAGGTGGAGTGCTTTCTCCGCTTCTCTGGACACTCATGATGAACGCAGTTCTAATGAGACTTAAATATAGTGGAGTCCAAGTAATTGCTTATGCTGATGACCTAGCATTACTAGCGACAGGTAAATTTCCCTCCACAATTAGCGAACAGATAGAGAATGCCTTATCTATAGTGAATACATGGACTAAAAACTGCGGGCTAGCGGTTAACCCGCAAAAAACCGAACTGGTTCTTTTTACGAACAAAAGGAAACTACCGACTTTTAAAATTCCCCTAATTAAAGGGACCCAACTCAAAATCTCCGATCACGCTAAATATCTCGGCATGATCCTGGAAAAGAAATTAAACTGGAGTCTCAACATTAAGGATAGAACAAATAAAGCCATGTTCGCTTTCTACTCCTGCAATAGAATATTTGGTAAAACTTGGGGACCAAGCCCTAAAATTATCAAGTGGATGTATACAGCCATAGTCAGACCTGTACTGACATACGGTAACGTAGTCTGGTGGAATGCACTAGACAAACCTACCAACCTTAAAATTATAACCAAGGTACAAAGAATGGCATGTATTGGAATTACTGGGGCAATAAAATCCACCCCGACAGCGGGGCTGGAAGCCATACTCAATCTAAAACCCCTAGATCTATTTACACAAGAATCGGCAGCCAATAGCCCACTTCGACTTAGTCAGACGTGTAACTGGCGACATAGTGCGATAGGTCATGCGCAGATTTTACAGAAATACATAGGAAATAGGGTATGTACTGACTACATAACACCCCGTTTAGACTTTTACAAAGCTATCAAGACCGCCTTTCCTAGCAGAGAGGACTGGAAAATCAACGAGCCATCTACCTGCGAATTGATGATATCGATGATGGAAACTGGTGTTGGTGCAGGATTCTTTTCAAAGCTGCGAAACAAGGTCTCAATGATGGCAATACCACAAGCTGATATCACCTTTTTCATGGATAGCCAAGCGGCAATAAAAGCGATTTCTGCCATTGAAATCAAATCAAAGCTTGTAACTTACTGTCGCGAAGAGCTTAGGGTTCTTGGTACACAGCACAACATTAGACTCTGCTGGGTTCCTGGTCACAGTGGTGTCCCAGGAAATGAAAATGTGACGTTAGAAATTTCAACACTTTAGAAATACCCTCTGACATTTCAGGCTAAAGCTTGCTGTACCCCATCTATACCCTTTACGGGCTTGATCGTGGCAAGTGTGTCAGGAGGAAAGTTGACAAACTAAGACCATGAGTTGGTCCATTGCGTTACCATATTGAATCTTGGAGACTTTCTAATCGTTTTACCAATGAGAGTTTCTAATAAAGCGAGTGAGATTGCCTGTATCTATATTTGCCAGATAACTAAGATCATTGTAGTGTAATTCTCCTAGATAGAGTCTCCATCTTTGCGATAAAACAAGACATGTACAGAGTATGTGAGGGATCCATTTTTTCTTTTCTTGGTCCATACAACTCTTATCAAATCACGAACATTTTTACTTGTATTGTTCAAGGTAATTTTTCTTTATCTACCTTCGATAGAAAATTAAGAATTTATTCCATTCTTATATCTTTATGTTATGTTAACTACTTCAGAGAACTTCTTAATGTTTAAAGTTATCAATTCAAATTACGTACACATAACTATGTATAAACACACATACAAAATGTCCTCGAGTGCCTAAAGTTAAAAAAGTAAATATTTAAAATTAGATTTTAGGAAAAATTATTAAGGCAGGTATTTAATCAAAGAAGTCACAATATCCCCTAATCCCATTCCAATTTCATAAAGAATCAATATTTACTTTAGCTCCAAACACAAACCTTCATTCACAAATGCACATAAAACTTAATTACGAAATACGAATTCAATGTGATTTAGTTTCATAATCAAACAATGCCCGAAATCAAATATCATTATTATAATATGTCCTTATACTCGTATCTATTTAACAGTTGTATTGAGGTAATTAGAAATTACGGCACAGTTAAGTAAGAAGTGTAAATACTCGTATATCTGAAATCCACACAGACCCACACAGCTATCCAAAGACAACGATGCCATGTCCTATGTCCTGAGGATTATTGCATATTTAATTTAATAAATAGCTGAAGAATTCTGAATGGCCGAATTGGCCCATGGCTGTGTCGTCATTGGCAAGTTGTATACTTGGTATTTTCAGGTAATAAAATATTCCACAACCACGTTTATACAAACCTAATTAGAGAACAATGATTGATATTCAATTTTCATGGAATGAAAGGCCTTGATAAACCCACAGTGAGATATTCAGCCTTTCAGGGGATTGCCATTCCTCGTTCCTCCTTACAGCACGAATTCGATGAATGTTGTGAAAAATCATCGAACATTTACACGTTTCATGCAGAAAAATTTGACGGGTGTGCGAGTTGGTACTCGTACCTCCTACATACATTTATGTGTGATGAAAATCTGATCACATCCTTGCAACAAACATTCCCAACAAGTAAAATAAATTTAGGCATTCACAAACTAACGACTCTATCCGTTCGGAACCTTTCGAAAAGGACCTCATATACATTTTATGTTAAGGCAGGAGCATATTTGCTCAGTCTTAACGTGACCAGAGTGCAAAAGCAACATCATTACCGCAAAACATTATCATCATCACATCGCCCGCCGCTGTCGGTCGGTCACAATGAAAGGATGCCTAGCCTGGACGAGCCAATATGGGAATTAAAAATGCTGCCCGTTTTATCGGCACGCACGTAATGGAAATGAATGTGGCCAATTTAAGATGCCGAAATACACAAATCTATTTTGCGTAGTCTTTTGAGTGGAGTTAGTATATCCTGCCAATATCCGCATCAACATCCTATTGGCAGTCGATTTGCAAAGACATTGGCATACCGCTTTGAAGATGAGACGTTTCAAGGATATTTTTATTGACAAAGAAAAATATAGCACGTTCATAGATATTTTTATTTATTCAATCTTTAAGTTTTATGGAGTTAGAACTACCTACATAAGCGGATTTGTGAATGTCAAGATCTTTTAATACTCTAGCAACTGCACGAGTGCGAAAAAAGATTCGCCCCATAAAATCGTTTACGCTCTCAAGTACAGGAGGAGTCATGTCACTCACTGGTAGCGTCAAACTAACAGACAACAGTGCTGCAAAAATAGATTTTTTTTTCAAAAATTTTGAAATGCAATGTGTTTTAGACTTTTTACAAGCTTCTCTATAAAAAATTTCATTAAGATCCGTTATGTGGATAATGAGAAATTCAAAATTCGAAAAAATGGTTCTATGGTAGGTACAAGCTGTAATATCTTAATTTCAAAATTTTTACTTGCGACTTATAGGTACTATAAGGCAAGTTATGCATTCGTAAAAAAAAATCGAACTCGAGATTTTGATCAAAGTTGACATTACGAAGGTAGCGAAGACGAAAAAAGTGGGTCTGGCAATTCTGTCTGTCTGTCTGTCTGTTTGATTACAGCTAAACGGCTCGGCCAATTTTCTTCAAACTTGGTAGATATGGGTTTTAATTTTTTACCCCCGGATGTTTTTTGATTTGATTTTTTAAGACCAAAAATAACGATACCTGCCATACGATTTTTTTCGAAATTTTATAAATATTTTGTTTTTTCTCAAAAACTGTCCCAAGGATTTAAAAAAAAAATTCACAAAATTTAATTTAGTTAAACATAGGTAATGGTTGAAAAAACTTTTCCAAAAAATTAATAGTTTTGGTACCCCACTTGGGACCATTTTTTTTGTTTTTGATTTGCTCAAAAACGGTACAACCAATTTTGATAATTTTTTTTATGCAGTTTGAATATTATTGTATATTCAAATTTTCCAAAAAAAATTTTTTGGGTTTTTAAAAAAACTTTCAAAACTATTTTTTGAAAACACAATATTTCGAAAACCCCATGTTGATTTTTTCAAAACTTGATAAATAAAACTTTGGAAAAATAATCTTCAAGATATGAGAAAAATAAATTCATTTTAGCTAAAAATAATGGTATCCTCCATACAAATGTTAAAAAATGGTTTTCGAAAATCGTATTTTTCTTGAAAACGATTCCGAGAATTTTGCTTATTTTTTTTTTCTTTCTATTATTTTTTAATATCTGTAATTAAATAAAACAAAATTTGAAATCAAGATATTACTGACTGTACCTACGATTTTTTAAAATTTTGAATTTTTCATTATCAGCACAACGTATTTTAATGAAATTTCGTAGAGAGAAGCTTCTAAAAAGTTTAAAAAACATTGCATTTCAAAACTTTAAGAAAAATATTTTTTTGAATTTTGAAAAAAAAAAATCAATTTTTTGTTTTTTGAAAATTCAATATCTCGGCTCAATACTTTTTTTTGTAAATTTAATTTTTATTCATACAATAATAAAAACTTCAATTTGGCTTACCAACATTTTTTCTTAAAAATGTTTTAAAATTTTCTTATATCAAACCTTTTTTTTAAGAAACCACTACTAAGACTTATAATTTTTGTTCTTGCATAAATCTATATTTGCTTGAATCACATGGCATCCTATTCTTACTTTTAACTACTAAAGAAGTTTGTTTAGTTATTTAAAAAATAAATTTTATGCTTATGAACAGTTTCTTTAATAACATTCATTTTTGAAATTCTTAGTCTTTTAAATAGGAGCAAGTTCGTGCGACCCAGTCGTGCAATTTATTTTTATTAAATTAAAGATCATACAAATTAATTGTAAGAAAAAAAAATTTATTAAAATTCTAGGCGCCCGTTTTCGAGAAAAATACGATTTTTGAAAACCATTTTTTAAATTTTTTTAACATTTGTATGGTGGGTACCTTTATTTTTATGTAAAATAAAATTTTTGTTCTCACATCTTGTAGATAAATGATAAACTTTCATTTATCAAGTTTAAAAAAAATCTAGCATAGGGTTTTCGAAATATTGAGTTTTGAAAAAATTTTTTTTAAGTTTTTCTTAAAAATCCAAAAATTTTTTTTTGAAAATTTGAATACACAATTCTATTTAAATGTTTGGGGAGCTTTAGCAACAAAAAATATTAAAATAGGATAACCGTTTTTTAAGAAAATCAGAAACAAAAAAAATGGTTCCTTGGGGGGTACCCTCAATAACTGATTTTTCAGAAAATTTATTTCAACCATTATCTAGCATTAACTAAATGAAATTTTTTTGTGTTTTTATTTCTTAAATCTGTCGAACAGTTTTTGAGAAAAAAAAAATATTTATACAATTTCGAAAAAAATTCGTATGGCAGGTACCGTAATTTTTGGTCTTAAAAAAAAAGAAAAAAACCAGTTGGGGGGGAAAAATCAAAACCCATATCTACCAAGTTTGAACAAAATCGGCCGAGCCGTTTAGGCTGTAGTCGAACAGATAGACAGACAGAATTGCGAGACCCACTTTTTTAGTAATGTAATGTAATGTCAGCTTTGATCAAAATCTCGAATTCGATTTTTGTACGAATGCATAACTTGCCTTATAGTACCTATAAGTCGCAAGTAAAAAACATAAAGCTAAAACTAAAATAACAAGTTGTTTTATAAGCGCACTTAGTATGTTATTAAAACTCATCTAAATAATATTAATGCCAATTCTTTTTACTGTGTTGAAAATAATAATACTTTCCTATAAATTACATAATACAAATAACTTTAATTTAAAATATTTAGTTCGTATTTTACAAATGATTTTATGTAAAACGAATTTTACTACACAAACAAAGTGCAATTCATTTCGCGGCTTTATTGTTTATTTCGTTAGACTTACTGTAGCCGACTCCATTAGGTTTATATAAAAATGTATGTACAAAAAATAGCCTTGTGTTTCTGGTGGCCATGAGCATTTTGTAGCTCTGATTTACCAGCTCATAGTGTAATTGGTTTTAGTCTTAATTTAAATGGCCACCTTAAATCCAAATAATCGCATCGTTTTGCGACAAACACTGAATTACCGAAAGTGAAAAAATGTTCAAATTCGAATAGTGGACAATATTGTACGTTTAATAATTTAAGAAAATATAATATACTACTGGTCGCGCGAATACTTGAATACTTTTACATTTGAAAAGCCAATAAAAAACGTGTGCGGTCGTGGGACTGCCGATAGAAACCCAATTTGTTACATTTTTTTTTCAACTCCGAATGTAATTCGAAAAAAAAATTATTTTATTTATTATTTTATGAAAAAAAATTAATTATTGATACTCGTAATTAGATATACATAAATTAAAAATTATACATATGTATATACATATCGTCGCCTGAGTTCTATCTTGTTCAAAAGACCATTTTTGGCGAAATTGAGTTAGAAATGCAGTTTTTATAAATCGAACATGCTCTTTCGAATGGCGTACTCCATTTTTTTCTATCTCTTTTAGTTTTACACTTATGAAGAACTATTTTGTTCAATAAACCACTTTATTAAATATTTTGAGTGTCTTTTTTATTCAATCAACCACTGCTTTTTGTTTTTATATGAAATTGAACAATTTTATATTAACTTTAAAAAAAACTACCATGTATTTCTTTGTTGTTCAATGTCCATATCTAATCCATTTAGTTTTGTATGTTATTGAACAAAATCCTAATAAAAAAGTTATGTGGACGGAAAACCGCATTTTTGTTCAATATCACTGCACTGGAATGTACCACACAAAATTAATACTGATATAACATTGGAAGCTGTAAGCACAATGTGATGTAAGCGAAAAGTTGGAGCGTAATCTTCAAATGCTTTTAAGGTATTTTGAGAAACCCTTTTATCTTTAGACAGTTTTTGAATACAATATATTTGTCGCTTACAGTATGATAAATCCAGCTCATCCAGGATCTGGTATTTCAGAATTCTATGATTCAGAATTCTAATATAGCTCCTTTATCTGAAGAAGTCATTTCAGTACCTTGGAAAATGTAGTACCAGCAGAAGGTTCCGTTTTATCTAAACAAACTACATGCTTTACACCAAGAGAAGCCCTGGATCGAGTAAAAAAAAAATCGAAAACCTTTTTTGTGGAAACAAAATATACAAAATCGGATGGGTCAAGGTGGTAAGCAATATTCAAATGACATCCGCTTGCAACGTTAGTTGCAGTCATAATTGTTTCACCAAATTTTCTTATGATGAACGTGTGAAAATATTTGATTCATCTTGGAACTTAAGGCTCGGCGCGCACATTCAATTTTTAGTTGCACTACTGTTTGGTTGCTTATAGAAAACATATAATTATATGTTACACAAAATAGCGAACTCATTTTAGGCAATCGTTTAGTTTGTGTCAAAACACAAACTGTTGCGAAACTAAAAATTGAATTTGCGCGCCTAGCTTAAAAGATTCTGAAAAAGGACAGTTTTATTCCAAATTTGTGATAAGATCGGAACCAAAGTGAAAGAAAGTAGCTAAAATAATTTCAAGAAAAAAGTTTACTTTCAATGTAGAAAAATACAATATCGACAATCTGGGGCCTGTTTCTCAGATCATACACATCATACATTGTATGATATTGACAGTTCTGCTGTATGATTTCTGTTACTCAATTTTGTTGTATGATCCACTGTCATACAACAATGTATGACTGAAGATTACACTGGAAATATTGGAATGTTGTATGGTTCTGTTTCTCAGAAATGTGTCATTTACATCATACAGCAAATTTACCTATAAATGATCATACATTTAATACAGCACAAAATTCTGTTGTAAAGTGGCTGCTGCATGTAACATGTAGAAACATTGTTTTCATCAGGCAAAGCTGGGGAAACAAAATTTATTTGAGAAGTTCTCTGGCTCGACATTGACAAAACATGGTAGAGCCTGTAGGGCATAGAGAGAGGTAGTTTCATTGGGGTTGTCTTATGGGCTTGCATTATGCAGATTTCATGATAATGGATTCCATTTCCAAGCTAATGAAGGGTTAACAATATTTGTTGCAAAGGTGACAAGGCTTCGTTGCAATTACTTGAACGCCCAATTGATCTTCCCAATTTTTCCACTAAAAATGTTTGGCAATCTAAATTTTTCAACAAAATATGGATCTTTAAGATTGAAATTAACAGGTTCTTTTATTATTTTAGGGCGTCATCTGACACGTATATTAATTTCAACTAGTTCCAACACGTCTTCACTAAAAATTGAGATTTATATTAACCTCACACTCAAATAATAATGAAATGTCAGAATCATACACATCGTACAACAAAACAAATGTCATACAACACTTCCAATGAAATCTGAGAAACAGAATGATGTGTATGTTGTATAAAAATGTTGTATGTTGTATAAAATGTATGATGTGTATGATCTGAGCAACAAGCCCCTGATCTTCTTTCAATGCATTACAAATAAAATCATAATGGCACAAAATTTTAGTTGAATTATTAAGATGTTAAATCTGTGTTAGTATGAAACTAGGTTTAAACAACGATTTTTATGAAAAAATAATAAGAAACCAATTACAATAAAACTCAGTAGCGCAAAATTTTAAACAGCCTTTTATTAAGGTATTAGTATGATAATTCTTAACGATTTGCTAAATTTAAAGTAGTTTACTAACTCATTCTTAATTCTTACAATTTTCTAACTATTGTCGTGCTAAGGCAATTTTCTTAATAAATTGCACCTAAAACAATGAAAGTTCGAGCAAAGAACTAAGTCCTTGTGTGGCGTTTGTAAATAGCACGATACTAAAAAAATAATATAGGTATTCGACGATTTTAGTATCATACTAAAACAGCTTTACATCGTACTAATTTAATTAAAATTTTGCGCCAGTTAGTTTAAAACAATAACAAAATTTAAATTAAAAATTGTATGTAAAATAAATAATGTATTAATCTGAAAAAAGAAGGGTAAAAAGTGAATTCAAAAAAATGTTTAACAAATTTTGAATTTCATTACCTACCGAGCAGCAGCAATATTTTTTCTGATCACCCATTATGTTCTAGTGCTTAACTCAAAGAATGAGTTAGAATATTTTGTTCTATTTTCATAGTATTTTCGTAGTTTCAATGATTTAATTATTAAGTGCTTCTATTTTGTTCAATATTCAGCTTTTTTGTTCAATATCCACCAATTTAATCAACTTGTTTACAGCCCATACAACGTTGTTCAATATCCAAAATGACATCCCACTTGATTTTATTTTTTAACTATTTCAGGATTTAATAAAACCTAGATTTATAAATCATTTTGCAAACAAAAATTATTGAGTTTAATGGAGAAAAAAACTCCACAGTATTTTCTTTCAAATTTAAGTAAAAATTTTGCTTCTGAAGTTAAAAAATCGTTTTCCCAACATTTTCCAAAATGGACTTTGAACAAGATAGAACTCAGGTGACGATATGTACATTAGGGTGGTCCTTATTTTTCGACTTTTGAATTATCCCCGGGCCACTTTCTCATTTGATTATATACCTCTAAATATGAAATAAGTTTTTTTGTTTTTTTTTCTGTTAAGATTTAGAGGTCGCTACCAGCTGTAAAAATTTTTACAAAATTCATTGAAGAACAGCTTACATCAATGAGATTTAGACCGTTCACACAATCAAAAAGATAAGCCGTAAGACTTACAATTTAAGGCGTAAGTTAAAAAAAATAATTGAAAATTTTCGTCTACCCCCAGTACCCCCAAATGCAACCACCTCAGAAACGAGCTCGAAAAGACATTATTAAAAGCCAATTAACTTCCAGTCTTGATGTCTCTAAATTGAGTGACAGACTGCGCAGGCTGTGATCCATCAGAATTTAATGTCAATAGATCTTATATTCGTCGGCAGCGTGTGAAAAATCGCAAGGCTGTTGCAGAGTCTCCCAAAAGCGAGTTTAAACCAAATTCATCATTAACAATCCATTGGGACGGTAAACTCATAGAAGATATTACTGGACATGGACACGAAACTGTAGAGTGTAGATCGGCTGCCAATTTTAGTATCAGGACATGTAGTTGATCAACTACTCGCAGTTCCAAAATTGAAACGTGGAACGAGTGAAGCATGTGCTGTGCGTCAGCTGTCTACGAAGTTATAAATTCATGGAATTTGAGCGATAAAATAAAATGTTTGTGTTTTGACACTACTGCTGTAAATACCGACTTAAGAAATGGAGTATGCGTTCTTTTAGAACGAAAAATGGATACAAAATGCTTTGGTTTGCTTGTCAACACCACATAATGGGAATTATGTTGTCAGCTGTAGTGGATCAATCGCTTGCCCCATCTAGTGGTCCTGATATACAATTATTTAAAAGATTTAAGAACAATTGGATCACTAAAGCGACTTCAAAAAAATAACAGATGATGCTGAGGCAAATATTTTTGCAGAAGTGGCCGCAGGCAGGATTTCTTTTGCCAAAAAGCAACTACAAGTACATCAACCTCGAGATGACTACAGAGAACTGTTGAATCTCACTATCGTTTTCTTAGTAGTGCTGGTCTATACATCGAGCTAGATGCATGGTAAGAGCCTTGTACTGTTTGAAAATCTATTTATTTAAGCATCAGTTTAAGCTAACGAAGAAGGGCGAAAAGGCTGTGAGAGAAATATGCATTTTCACGGTGATGATTTATGTTAAATATTGGTTTCAAGCTTCTACGGGATGGTCAGCACCAAGAAACGACTTACAATAATTGAAAGACCTTAAAGTCTTTGAAAACTTTAACAAAAATATAGCTACTGTTGCGCTGAAAAAGATTCTAAATCATTTGTGGTATTTGTCGGAAGAGCTAGTTTCACTTGCCTTTTTCGATGTCGAACTTTCAGTTCAAGAGAAGAAAAAAATGGTAGAAGCACTGAAAATTGAAGGCACAGAAGATTGCTAAAAAAGAATAAACCTTGATATCCCACATATCCACGAAAAAAATATAGAAAACTTCGTGAGTAGTAATTCCTTAAGATTCTTCCAGACCCTAGGTATTTCATTAAATTTTTTGAAAAAATACGTGGAAACTTTGAACGAAGACACTGATTAGATTATGTAGCTGCCAAAAATATCGTTCATTCTTTAAGAGTAGTTACTATGTTACTTTAATGGAATAATATAATAAATTAATTACAACCAATGAAGAACAAAAGCAATATTTGTTGGTAAAAGAGTATATAGTGTAATATTTTTGCTAGGTTCGTTAAATAAAACTTATTACTCTTTTTAGTATCTCTTCTTTATTTTTACTTTCCAAATCACAACAATAAATCTCAATTTATAATCAACTCAATTAACTTTATTCAAATTTAAATCACACTTGTTTAATAATACAATCCAATAAGCAATACTTTTGTACACTTTCGTAATGCAAAATCAACTGTGTCTCGCTCACCGTGAACACTCCCTTATATACTCAAATTAGTTGTTCTCGAAAGTTCTTGTCTTGGAATGTTCTAGATGGTTGGAATAAGGGGAAACACATTTGACATTGGAAAAGAGCTTTTTGTTTCTTCCATAGGGGTGGCCGTGGCGCGATGGATGTGTGCTCGCCTGTTAACCTCATGATCACAGGTTCGATCCCTGCCGTCGTCTATGTCGTTTTAATTCCATTAAAAACCTTCTAAAATTGTCATCAATGGATTGCTGGTTTACTCATTGCATGTTGTTCAGGCATAACACTAACAACATGTAATTGAGTTAAACTAGTATGCCCAACAAGGATGAACACGAATAAAATAATGTGAATTATAAGGGACATAGAAATAAGATACGGCATTCTCCGCTTTAGTTCAGCCGCCATCCCTGGAGATAAAATATCTGAGACAACAACCTTCAGTCTCAGAACATCGTGCCACACATCTTTCCTATCCTTCTTTCTCTTCCGTAACTTCACGCCCGCGCTGTGTTGAAACATTTAAAGGGTAATCATAATCCCTTGAGCGCGGGTAGATTATAAAAAAAAAAAAAAAAAAAAAAAAAAAAATATATTAGATATACAATTTTCCAACAGATGGCGCTGTAGTAGTATAAAGCTCTGTTCACAACAATAGGAAAAAGTACCATAGGATATTAACAAGTCAACCCTTGTATCTTAAAAATAAATGATTCAAATATCTACATAATATCTTAATTTATAACAACAATAATTTTGTAATATTTTTTTATGTCCTGGCTATAAAAATAAAAGAATCTAACAAATACAGATTTTGAGTTTTTATTTAAAATTCAAACCTTGGTAGCGACCTACTACTACTCAAATACTTTCTTATGGTATATAATCAAATTACGTGGTGCCCCGCGAAATTAAAGAAAATTTTTTTTTTCTTAGGAATAAGGACCACCCTAATGTACATATAATTATAAAATACAAACAATTTAATCCTTATCATCTTATTATACTAAATAAGATACACATGTTCCAGATAAAAATTTTGTGTAAGGCTGAAAACACACCGGATAGGGCTGAAAACACACCGGATAAACAAAACGTTTTTGATTCGATAGTCAAAAAAACATTTTTTATTTGAACACACACCAAGCTAAACGGAATAAAACAAAACAAAACGTTTTGTTTTTTTGTTTCGTTTGGTGTGCGTTGAAACGAGACAAAATACGAACTATCGTAAAAGCTTAACTCCGGCTGGAAGATTATAACTCTACGGCAAGTAAACACAAATAACCATTTTGTGTTTACAAATTAGACATTATGTGCTTATTTATAAGAAAAGAGAAAAGCTTATAATCTTGCCCATCTTCAAAAATGTCATAGTAGGAAGTAGCAATCCACAGCTTATCAATAGTAAGTTTATGTTCCTTATTTTTATAATTATAGATAGGGCTTCTTGCCTCAATTAAAAAAATCAATTTTTCTCCATCTAGGTTCATATTTATTTAAAAATTTGTGCACAGAGTAAACGTAGAAGCAAATAAATCTGTGAAGTGCAACGAAAAAGAAAATAAAAAGAACGGAATCCAAAAATTTGTTTTGCAAAAAAGAATAGGTCAGCTATCGGCAACGAAACATGTTTTTCTGTTTTGCTTTTGTTTTTATCTTTTGTTTCATTTGGTGTGCGTTGCGCCATAAAAAAGTATGCAATTATCGTCAACGACACTTGTTCGAAACAGTTTTGTTGCATTCGGTGTGTGTTGCTCGTATACAATAGCATGTATTTTCGACAACCACCACCGAAACACTTCAAAACAAAAACGTGTCTTTTGTTTCGTTTTCTTTGGTGTATTTAGTCTCATAAGAAACAATGTTCTCTTGTTTCACGAAACAAAAAAACACATTTTGCTTTATCCGGTGTGTTTTATCCGTTTTGTTTTGTTTTATTCTGTTTCGCTTGGTGTGTGTTGAAATAAAAAATGTTTTTTGACTATCGAATCAAAAATGTTTCCGGTGTGTTTTCAGCCTAAAGCAAAACGTGTTTTTGAAGTAAAACTTCTTTTCCGGCGTTGGTGGTAAAAAATTCTCTATGCAGCTGTCAGTGACATATCAAACGGTCACGTTATCAGTCAAAGACAGCGACATGTTTTAAAAATACAAAATGTTTGTTCGTAGGTTATAATCTTACAGAAGCTTTGCTTGAGGAAAAAGAAGTTTTACTTCAACCGCGCGTACGTCAGTACACACAATCTTTTTTTTTGTTTCGTGAAACAAGAGAACATTGTTTCTTATGAGACTAAACACACCAAAGGAATTGATAAATCCCACAAGAGTAGAAAAAGTCCTGCTTGTTAGCCGTTCGAAATTGGCAGACATTTGTAGGTTCTAATGTTGAAAGTTATAAGTTACTAGGTCTTGGTTCTCTACGAGCTGTTGCACCACCAAAGCCCTGCTTAAATAAGTTTCGATAAAATCCAGAAAAGTTTAGCTTTTTAAATTTCATATTCACCTACATATTTTTTAAAATTTTCTCAGGACTAAAAATAACGGTGCGGAATTGACATATTTTTTTTCGAAATAAATCACAGAATTTTACTACGCCTCAAGCGCAGGACTCAGAGCCCTCGTCTTATATTAGAACAGCTGGACAGATAACTGGGCTATAATGAGTTCATCCAAGAACGTCTTCAGCACTGATAATCTTTTTTGAGCTAAGTAGTGAACTGGCGCAAGGGTTGTGTCCACCACACTGTTGACGACACCGTTGATTCACTCTATTGAATTCATTCGCAAGGTGGGCTAGTGCAAGACTTTAGCCTACTTATGCACCGAAGCTTTTCCGACAAAGCATTTTATAGCCGCTGTTTTTGTCATATGTTGAACAACTGCGCGAATAAGCTTCGCTTGACAAGCCCATATAGATGAGACCAGTACCCGGTACCGGAGGTAAAATAAGCATAATTGTTGTGAAGTAAACGATATACTTTACAGTTGACGCCAATCAATGACTACCTGTTTTCAACAATACCCAACAATCGTATCATTTAAACTGAATTACAAAGTATATATCGAAATATAAAAAAAAGTCAACATATTTTATTTGATTCTCAAAATCGTTTATACAAATTGAGTAAGATTTGAAAGTTTCTTAAATTGCCTTAAAAATAATTCATTCTTTCGTATTTTAATTTAAATAATTCATTATCATATAGCAAAAAGCTGATTTTAAAACCAATTGTTTTTGAGTGCACTTTTTTTTTCTTTTATTATTTATTGTTGAATATTTATTTTATAGTATATCTTCTTATAACTAATTATCTCTTTTACACTGAATGGGAATGTTGATAAGCATTTGCATTTTATGTTTAACATTAAATTAGATATTCATTTAAAATGTTAAAAAAATATTTGAACTACTCGTATGTATAAATAAACATAACTACATTAAAACTTTGCTCAGTTTTTAAAAACATTCCTTGACCGAAGGCTTATTGTACTGACAGTTGTTATTCCACGCAACCCAAGCTTCCAGGCCTTGGTCGTTTTTAATTCTTCGGGCACATGCAACCGCTTTGGAAATATTGTCGCTTAGCAAAGTGTTACAAGAAATTTGACAAACGTTCTTTGATCGCCGATTATCAGATGGCTTGCACCAATAACGGTCGTTGATTTGAAAAATTCCCCAATCCATACTGTCGTCTGTGTTCTGATGTGTAGCTTTCGTATTGAAATTGCTCTCTCCCTTTACCAAACAAATCCAATCAGGGAGCTCAGATTTGGGTACCCCTCGGCGAAACATTGCACGGGCAAGTTCACATTTTTGAAAAATTTTACCGTGACTTGGTTCAAAAGAAACTATTGAAAATAATGCGAGTATTAGTACAAATTTAATATGAAACATTGTTTATAGAATATTTGTTGAAAGCGAACTGATGAAAATCTAAGCTTTTATAAGACTTTTTATAGTTTTTTTTTCTTAAATGATTATTAGGCATGAATTCGATGATAAAATTATTTATCTTATCAAGCTGGATTAGTGATTCATAACTTTAATGATTGGATATGTAAATTTCGACCTTGAAGTAAATATTCAAATCTATAATTATATTTTATTAATTCTTAATTTTGTGACAAATCAAGTTTGTAACAATGTTTTGAAGATAATAAATACAAATCAGGCCAAGCAAATATTTTAAGAACTGGGGAGATTTAAGCAATAAAATTTG
Organism: Philhelius festivus; assembly: GCA_963931855.1. Taxonomy (NCBI): domain Eukaryota; kingdom Metazoa; phylum Arthropoda; class Insecta; order Diptera; family Syrphidae; genus Philhelius; species Philhelius festivus. Next base: position 70,625,355 of record OZ007555.1, read on the forward strand.
TTGTCGCATAGTTTTATGCTTAAATAAACACACAAAAATACAAATAAGCTAAGAATTGTAATTGTATTTAAGAGTCAGTTAAATTCAAAATGAAGCTGATAGGCCATATCTTAATTTGAAACCAGTACGCAGCTGAAATTTAAGTAAATTGTATTACTACATTTTTGTCTCCGATATATTTGCAATGTACATACTCGTAAGTTAAAATTTTGGACAAATAAACTCTCGACCTCTAAAGTTTAATACAAACTGACAAAGCGGTTAAAGAGAAAAAGGCGAGTTTCATTACGTCTGTACAATTGCTTATTTTGCTGTAAGAAATATTCTCGTAAGCTGTATCTGCAATTTAGTGATTGGAATTGGAAAAACCAAACCAACCATTGTATAAAAGTTGGTCAAAATTATTTTGTTTGTTTTTAGCAGAGCTGAAAACACAATAAAAAGTAGAACTAGAACGATCTAAAAATTGTTTTAGATACTTGGCTAAAATGATGATGTTGCAAATTTTAATTGAGCTTAGAATCATACGTACTTCTTTTAATATTTTATTAAAGCTAAAATCATCAAATAGCTATTTTATTTTGTTTTAATATCGTGCTAACTTTTTATGACACTTTGACATTTATAAACGTCAAAAATGGTCGTTTTACTTTGTATTTTTGCACGATCTAGGCGTGTTTCCGAATTTAGAAAAAAATAGCTTAAACACGATACTAGTTACCAAATTTTTAAAATGAAGCTAGAGTTAGTAAGGTCATTTAAATTTAATAAAGTGTTAAGTAGTATAATACTTAAGCCTTAACACTAGGCTGTTTCAAATTTTGCTTCATTGTATTTAAGATCCATTAAAAACACAAACAAATATTAGGGACCAGTTATATAGCTATCATTGAAATGCGTCATTGGAACAAATCAGTGGAATACTGACTTCATTTTTTTGACAAGCCAGTTATAGCAATCATTGAAAAATTGGTTTCAGTAAAAGACCCCGTCAGTGGCTGATTACAACCAATTCTATGCATTTTAGGTAAGAGTTGATCATTGAAAGGAAAACTGACATTTGAGAATAGAAAGAGAATCGAACACATTCAGTGGAACGATTGTGTTCCATATTAAAGAAACGAAAATCAGCTGTTCATTGAAATTGATTTCTATAAGTGAAATAATAAATGTGGATTTAAAAGAAAGTTTAAATCAGAATTTTGTATTTTTTATAGTAAAAAAATTCTACTACCCATTAGCTTCATTTTGGTACCAATTATAGCCATTGCAGTTTGTCATTTTGGTACCAATTATAGCCATTGCAGTTTGTTTAATCGTCTTAAAAATGCAAATGAAAATTTTCAATGATAGCTATAACTGGGGCCTTAATTTTAGTTTAGTTTAGTTTATTTATTTGAAATTGTTACTAACACATTAAGATAAATCTTATAAGGTAGTGAAAGCTTATGAATATAAAATATATAACATTTGTATATATTAAGAATTGAAATAGCCAAGAAAAAGTATAATAAAAAAAAATAATAAATAATTAATAATATAAACATTTATGTACAAGCAAAAAAGAAAAACAATTTAGGCAAAAAAAAAAACTTTGTTGTATCTTATATGTATATTGGTATAATAGACAAAGAAGGAAGAAAAGAAAAACGAAGAAAAGAAAAAGGAAGAAAAAGAGTATGAGAAGTGAGGAGTCTGTAAAAGATAAGTTAGTCGCTTTGATAGGAAATGAAATTATGTAAACTTTTTTGAAATTTTTGTATATCGCTAAGTTCTTGCAAGTAAGGTGGGAGTGAGTTCCACAGCCGACAGGCAGAGATGAAAAATTGTCTCTCCGATGTAAGACACTTAAAACGTGGATGAATTAAATAAGTTGCTCTGTTTGATACTGAAAACCGAAGTTCTTCATAAAGGTATGTTGGTTTTCGCGTAGTTATGATTTTGAAAAGAAGTATCAAAGTTCGGAATTTGATAAAGTTATCGAAAAACATTTTTAAAAAGCTTCTTCTCAGATGGGAAACATGGTCATATCTTTTTAATCCATAAATATATCGTATGATGCTATTAAAGGCTACTTTTAACTTGTTTTTGCTGTAGAAGTCACAATTGTGATAGATTTCACATCCGTATGTTAAGACTGGTAAGACCAAAGACTTAGCTAGTAGAATTCTTGTTTTAATTGGCGTAAACCTCTGCTCAGTCCATTATGTTCTTAGGGTGCCATATGCTTTTCCTACTAATGAATTTATATGGTCATTCCATGTAAGCGTCCTATTGAAAACCACACCAAGATTCCTAGAAGTGTTTACAAATTCTAATACAGTACCAGTTAGCATGATTGACGGAAAATATAGCAAATTGAGTTCTTTTTTTGGATATCACAAGGCATTTGCATTTGTTTGGGTTAAGAGCCAAACCGTTATCAGCTGCCCAATTTGAGATCCGCTCGAGATCCTGATTGATAGCAAAAGCGCAGTTTTCGATAAGGCCCAGTGAACAACTTCTATAGATTTGTATATCGTCTGCATAAAAGTGCTTTGATGCGTCGGAAATAAGAGAAGCAATTTCGTTTATATACATCGAGAATAGCAGGGGGGATAAAATGGAACCTTGCGGAACACCTTTAAGTATAGGTAGATACTCAGACAGACTATTATTTATACAAACGGCTTGTTTTCTGTTGGTAAGATAAGAAAGAAGTAATTTTATTGCATCAGAAGATACATTAAATTCCCAACGCAGCTTATTCATCAGCACCGTGTGGTTCACCATGTCAAAAGCTTTGGAGAAGTCTAGAAGTACTAAAAATGTTACGCTATCCTTATCCAATTCGGTCCTAATGTCTTCAATGACTTTAAGAAGTGCAGTTGTGAAGCTGTGTTGAGCGCGAAAGCCTGACTGGAGTGGTACCAAATAATAATAACAAATCTAGTTAAGATGGTTTTACTGGATTTCTTTAAGGCATTCGATATTGTATCGCACGGAACACTTTTAAAAAAATTTTAAATTCCTTCTTTTTTTAAAACTCTATCCTTTTAGGTACTCATAAAAGAATATCTTACTCAAAGAACGAAAGCAGTTTTCATGAATTCCAAATGCTGGCTTACCACAGGGATCAATCTTAGTGCCTCTTCTTTACACGTTATTCAATTATATAAATAATAATATAATAAATACATATTGATGTTCTTTTCCATTATTCATACGTACACATGCGATGTTCAATTGTTTTGAGTTATCGAATGGAATGGTCGAAGATTTAGCCTTTTGAAAACATCTGGTACGGAATGCAGAATGGTTGCAAGAATATCTTTTGAAACTTAACTCGAAGAAATGCTAGGCTATTACATTTAGTTATACTAAAGGGTTTTTCAACAGGGACGCTACAAAAGTAGAGCGACAGGGACAGCAAACGACGCTATATTTCTTGCCGCTCTTTTGACATTTCTCTTCAGTAAGGTTTGCCATTTCATGATGGAAAGATATACGAGCCAACAACGAGTCGAAATTATTAAAATTTACTACCGAAATTCGGAGTCAGTGGCCTGAACGTTAAGAGCGCTACGTCCAATTTATGGTCGTCATAATCGTCCTAGTAGATCAACAATTGAGCGTCTAGTAAAAAAATTTGAATCCACAGGCACAGTACAAAATGTTCCCGTACCAGTGAGACAAAGAAGTGCCCGTAGTGTCGAGAATATTGCTGCCGCTGAGGCTTCAGTTGCAGAAAGCCCAAATGTGTCTATCATACGTCGTTCTCAAGCGTTGGGCATTTTTGTGACGTGCGTCGTTGTGGCGAATTTTGCGAAAATTTTGAAAACCGTCGAAAATTGGGTTCAGCGTCTGGACTTCTGCAAGCGTGCCCGTGGTAGCCATGCAAAAGAAATCGGGTTCCATACATAATGGCATCGACCGTACTTTCACAGGAATAAAGAATTTCATTGATATTTTATGAATTCAAAATTAATAATTACTATAAAATTCAAAATTTCCCTGCAAAATAAAAACTTATACTAAAATATAATTTCATCAAAAAGTCAGGATCATCCATTATTGGAATTGGAGTAGTGTATTTGAAAGCAAATGCAGTTAAAAAACTGAAACGCTCACATGCTGTTTATAGTTCGCGATGTGAATGCTTACCTCGATTTTTTTTTGGTGATTTGAAGGTTTTTTTTTGTGTTATCTGACAGTACGTACATGTGAAACATTTTCATTTAGAATGCGTATAGTTAGGATCCTTGCGACAAATTAAATAAAAAAAATAAAACGACATGGCAAACAAATATGTACTAAAAAAAATCTTCAAAATAGGTCAGTACGTGAAATGGCACCAGCGAGATGTACTTCCTCCCCTTCCTCGTATACTATACATAGCTTTTCAATGGAGGAGCATCCTCCAAAAAATAATTTTGCTCTATTTTATGCATTTGTCCAAATGCATAATGGCCGAGGAGGGATTGCCATTTTTTGTCGCCCGATGTTCTATACCTATGGAATGTATGTACATATATGCCTGACAGGATCTACACGGATACACCATTTCATATACCTATGGTTTAAATACATTTCACAATGCTCTGGGATGGCTCTTGGTTTGGCGTTGCGTTCTCATCTTTTTTTTTTGTTTATGATTAAAAATGGATTCGGTGTGATATTCTATTCAAAATGTTTTTAAAAAGGATATGACATGACCCTCTTATTTAAACCATTGTATCAGAAAATTTACCATCATTTGCAGAGCTTGATGTATTGTGTCGTGTTTTTGGTTCGCATTTTAGTTAAAAGTAATTTTTTTTGTGTTCAGTTTTAGCTGGCATTTTCAGTTCTATAGACTGATTGCAATGCCTTTTTGAATTTATGTCCTTCAAAAGGTGGGGATTGAATTTTTGAATTTGTGTATGTGGTTTTGATTGTGATTTTGAAAAGTGTTGGGTATTTTAATATTGGCTTTGGAGGTGTTTCGAATTTGAATCCAGCTATTTGTTTGATTTGGATTTTATACAGAAGTGCACTTTAGTCGATTGGTTAAGGGTGTCGGAATGTTGAATAAAATTTGCTCATCAGCAAAGGTGTGTTGTTTATGTTATGGAATTGGTGTATAGGTACCTACATTCGTAGTTTCTTAAAAGTAGGTTTCAGGTTATTATTTTATTTTTTAAATTGAACAATTAAAGTAAAAATGTAGAGAAATGGTCGATTGTTTGTCCTTGAAGATAAAGAACCTTAAAAATCAGATATTAAGCGAATTAGCGAATCATTCAAAGAAATACTTACTTACTTAGGTCCCCGGATCTATTACGTCTCTGATGTTTTCCTTACGGGACAAAGCGTCTCCACTGCTCCTAGGCGCCATCGTCTGCGATTTCTGAAAATATATTTCAGTTCTCTCCAACTCTTTCCTAGTTGTGCTGATTCTCTGTAGACCGCTCTTGGCCAAGTACTTCTAGGCCAACTTGTCGGCCTTCTTGTGTGAGTGGGTTCCACTGCATTGCTTAACCCGCAATGCACCCATTGCCTTTTCTAAGCGTATGGCCAATCCACTGCCCTTTTCGTCTTCGTACAATAAATTCTATGGGTTCCAGACCTGTTCTCGCATGAAGTTCAGGATTGGAGATACGGTTGAGCAAGAAGATCCTCAAGATGTTTCGAAGACATCTATTAACGAATGTTTCCAGCTTTCTTGTGACAGTGTCTGTGGCTTTCCAAGTGCTACACCCATAAAGCAGCACGGATTCAACATTGGAGCTGAACAGTCGTAGCTTGGTCTTTAAGCTAAAATAGTTGTTTCTCCATATTTTGGACAGCATTCCCAACGCAACCTTTGCTTTTCTAATTCGGCTGTTTACGTCCAGTTCAGTTTCGCCACCCGTAGAGACAATACTCCCAAGTTAATGGAAATCATCTACCATCTCTATTACTTGATGGATTGATGAGCGTGTTCCAAGGCTGATTCTTCTAGTTTTTGCCGAGTTGATTGATCTTTATCCCCATGGTTTCTGCTTCTATCTCCACCCTTGTTGTCATTTGATGGAGATCCATGATCCTATAAGAGAGTAAGCATACGTCGCATCGTCCGCGTAGTCCAGATGTTTGAGGTGAGATTGCAGAGTCCACTGAATTCCTCCATTTACATTTGACAAAGCTGCATGCAGGACGTCACCAACGGGAACAGTATTAGTGGCAATATACAGTCTTGCCTAACCCCACTTTGGATTTCAAACTCCTTTGACAACCTTCCTTTATGCAAGACGTGACATTTGAATCCATCATATGTAACCTTGATCATAGAAATCAATTCATCTGGGATGCCCATCCTGCGCAAAGCAAACCAGATAAATTCTCTATTGACACTGTCGAAAACCTTTTCGAAATCGATGAACAGCAGGTGAAGTGGTGTTCGATATTCAACGCACTGTTTTCGGTGATAATCCGCAAGGTGTTGATGTGATCCACACATGAAGATCCAGGGTGGAGTCCTGCTTGTTCAGCGTCGAGTGTGTGTTAGAGGTGGTCTTTTATTCCCTACAATGCTATTCTTGTTATTATCTTGGCTACTGCAGATAGGAAAGCTCTTCAGGAAAGCTCTCTGTTCCCCAAGCTCTCCTAATAAGTACGTGCAGTAGCTCACACGATGTTGTTGGGGCTGCCCGTAAGAGCTCTGGAGGAATATCGTCAAGTCCAACCGCTTTGTTATTCTTCAGTGCTTTGATGGCGGTAATGTTTTCTTCTTTACGGGGGGGTAAGGTGCGTATTCGGGAGATTGTTACTTCAGACGGCTTATTAGACATAGGGTTCACTTCACTAAATAAGTATTAATATATTGCAAAACCACTTCACAATTCAACTTAGATCATCAGAGTAGTGTTCCAAAGTGAGTGCTGTGTATAGCCCAAACATTGCGTTTTTTGGAAAGAAGTTTTTGCCGAAGTTTGTGTAAAAAGTTCGTGAGACTGGTATGCTAGTGGACAACACTGATGAGAATGTGGCTGCTGTAGCAGTGAGTGTGAGACTCAATTCACGAACATCAACTCGCAATCGATCTCAACAGATCAACATTTCACGCACTGGCCTTAGGAGAATTCTGCATAAAGATATCGGATTATTTGCTTACAAGGTCCTATTGACTCAGCAATTGAAGGCGCACGATCATCACTTCACTTAGAGGAGCTTGAATTGGACAACGATTTTGAGCGCAAAATCATCGTTTCTGAAGAGGCGCATTTTCATCTCGGCGGCTACGTTAACAAACATAATTGATGCATCTGGGGCTCCACACGGAGTGACAGTTTGGTGCGGATTGTGTAGTTGTGGCATCATTGGACCGTTTTTCTTCGAAAATGAGGCTGGTAACAACGTTTCAGTCAACAGAGTCAAGTAAGCAGACTTTTTTAACTTCCCATAGGGAGTTATTGTAATCGGTCCGATTTGTCAAATTGGAATTTTTGACATTTCTCGACGTTTCAAGGTACCTAGAGGCTATATCAATCATTTTTAGAGAGATGTCTGTGTGTGGGTGTACGTACGTTCGTACGTCCGTACGTTCTGGTACCATTTTTCGTCGTCGATATCTCAAGAACGAGTAAAGATATCGACTTCAAATAAATTTTGTTTAATAGATAATAACTTCGAAAGAGGCTGAAAGGGTGTTTATTAAAATTCAGTGAGTAGTTTTTTCACTATAACGGTTTTAAAAAAAAAAGTAAAAATTTTGGTTAGTTTCAAATATCTCACGAAAAAGTAATGCTATTGATTAAATAAAATTTAATGTACTCATTATAAGGTCATACAGATTTGGTATGAATTTGGAAAAAAATGAACATACCGTTATGTTTTTAAATAAAAAAAAACTGAAAAAAAATATTTCATGACCCAGATATTCTAAGAACGGAAAACAATTTGAAACTCAAAGTAATTTTATTTTACGAAAAATAATGTGTTTGACAACTGGTGAAAATTTCATATTTTTTTACAAAAAATAAAAAACTATATAAAATTCTATTGAAAATTGGTAAAAATTGTTTTTCGACTCAAATTTCTCGAGAACTAGTAGTGATATTGACTTCTAATTTAGTTTATTTTATACATAGTATAATTTTGTACAATTGGTAAAATGTTGACAAATATTGAATTAATAGTTTTTTTTAAATAAAAAAAGTATTAAAAATTCTAGTGAAAACTAGTTAAAATTGTATTTCAAGTCGAATTTCTTGGGAATGAACACCGATAGTGCCTTCTAAGGTATGTTGTTTTATACATCGATACCTTCCCGTAAGAATGTATACTAAGCAACATTTCTAAAATTGCTCAGGAAACGAAAAAAAAAAAACGAAGAAAGTTCTAGTTGAATCATAGTGTGCTAAGAGACAATTTTGGTGACCACAAATGGGAAGTTATCAGTGTGGGTCGCACCCAGCCTCTTTTTTTTTTTACTGAAATTGAAGACATGGATTTGGATGACCTCTGTTTCACGCAGGATGGCGCTCCATGCCACACAGACCTTGACTCTATTGATCTTTTGTGCACAAGATTCCCAAATCGTGTTATCAGCCATCTTGGCTATGTCAATTGGCCGCTTCGGAGCTGCGATTTGACCCCTTTGGACTTTTTTTTTGGTGGGGAACCGTGAAAGACCGATGTTATGCAAGCAATCCGGAAACGATTCAAGCACTTTAAGCCAATATCATCCAAGTAATCCGTGAGCTACAGCCCGAAACCATCAACAAGAAATTGGAGTGATAGAATCCTCTATTCCGAAGCCAGCCCAAAAAACTCTTATTTGCTTTTTTTTTTTTTTTTTTTTTTTATAATCTACACGCGCTCAAGGGATTATGATTACCCTTTAAATGTTTGAACACAGCGCGGGCGTGAAGTTACGGAAGAGAAAGAAGGATAGGAAAGATGTGTGGCACGATGTTCTGAGACTGAAGGTGGTTGTCTCAGACTTTTTTATCTCCAGGGATGGCGGCTGAACTAAAGCGGAGAATGCCGTGTCTTATTTCTATGTCCCTTATTATTCGCATTATTTTATTCGTTTTTCATCCTTGTTGGGCATACTAGTTTAACTCAATCACATGTTGTTAGTGTTATGCCTTAAACAACATGTAATGAGTAAGCCAGCAACCCATTGATGACAATTTTTAGAAGGTTTTAATGGAATTAAAGACGACATAGACGACGGCATGGATCGAACCTGTGATACTGAGGTTGACAGGCGAGCACACATCCATCGCGCCACGGCCACCCCGCTATTACTAATAAAGTCATAAAATATGAGAAAATTTAATTTTATATAAGATATGTATTGTAAAAAAAAACTTCATCATACGGCAATCTTTAGAGGATTTTTGTCAAGAAAGATGAACTGAATTGAACAAGTGAGATCCAATTTTTCGAAGACTAAAGCCCAAAAGAGCTTTTTTTTAATCAATAATAATTCAACAAGTTTAATCAAATTGTTTGGAGTTTTTTACTTAGCACAACACAAACAAAAGTATGTTTTTTCAAAGGTACTGCTTCATGTGAGGAAGTGACTAAAAAAATCTATTATTATGAAAAGTGAGAACATTTAAGCCGTTCGGAATCGTTCTCATGCCAAGAACTTGAATATAGGTTGAATGATTGAAGGTCACTTGGCTGGGGCAAGTTTTGCATTTTATAGAGTTTAAGTAGGTTTTATATTTGTATCTATCTTAAAATACATCAAATACTGAAAGCTATTTATGAAACCTCACTTTTTAAGAGTTACGAAAAACCGTAGTTTTTGATAATTGATGAAATTTTTAAATTATTAAAAAAATAATATTTGAGAATTATTTGCTCCATCTAAAAGTGCATTAAAATATAAACTTCTTGTATATGTATTTCAGACTTATGTGTATCGTATCGCCCTTCTGGAAGTACCTTTTACCCAAATTCCAAAAAAAAAAACCAAAACGAAAAGTATGTCAGGGAATTTTGAAAGAAAGTGCCTGCTGGTGAAATAAGCCAAAACGAAAAGTATGTCAGGGAATTTTGAAAGAAAGTGCCTGCTGGTGAAATAAGCCCTCAACATTTTAAAGGAAACAGCTATTTATGTTACATCCTTGAGCTATATTTTTTTACAAAACATAATTTATGTAGCTTAGTAAATGTACATGTTGAATTTATTACATTAAACGTTCGAAACGAGTAGCTTTCACTTATCCTAGAATTTTTCCATATTTGACACATTCTCAACATTAAAATTTATAAATAAAAGGACAAGAACTTGTCAAAAAAGAAAAATATATTAACCCACCAAAAAGAAAGACACAGTAAAGAGAACTTGTATATTCAAAGATTTTGACACTTTACGCACTTGTGTATTAAGAGGATAATCTTAAATGTGGATCCATATGAGAGTGTAGCGCTGAGGAGTGATTTACATGAGCATCAACTTGTCTAGCATAAACAGGATTATTTTGTCACGATATGAGCAAATTTTACGTACACATACGAGGACATATAGATATTGCGCTCTTTCAAAGAAGCCACAAGAAAATTTAAACCAATTCAATTTCTTTCATTGGGGTTCTATGCAGATAAGAAGTTTCTCAGTTAACGCAGTTTGAATCTTGCAAACTAACACATATCTACACAAAAGGTTAGCGAACGTACCTGTGTTCGCTTAATCTTGTCAAGGCAAAGAAGTTTGTTTCAAATACAAGTCGATCTCCTACTTGGTTTTCACCGTACTGTAGAATTAAGGGACGATAATCGCATGTGTGTATCGTTGTTACCTTCAGGAGATTAGTCATCATAAAGTGTTTTTTATTCAATTCGTTTAAGTTTTTTCCGTTCATCATGTTTGGTGGCCATTGCTGTAGCCTGGATTTTTTTTTCGGCGGCCTTACTTCGAAATCTTACGAGATACCTATTCTTTAAACAAATCGCTTTATATACGCCAATTCATTGATTTTTATTAGTTTTTTAAATCGTATGTTCTTAAACGAACATACTAAAATTATTTTTTTACACCAATTTTTTGAAAGAATAAGACGTCTCGATTTTTGTTTGACATGAGATCATTCACCTTATCTGAATCCACATTAATCTTAATCTGTCATTCTGGATAACGCTTCGGGACATTGTTTTTATCCTATTCATATAGTTGGAAAGGTTCTTTCAATGCCAGATTTGGTCACTGGTAGCGAGGCCAAAACTGTAAGCAAGAAGTTTATACCTCTAAAGTAAGTCTTGTCACATACATATACCAAGTAATTTCAAAACTTCAGTAGGAGAATCAGTCGACGATATTTTTTCGCACCAAAAAATTTACTCAGATTTCATGTTAGGTTTTCCATTTCGTTCACTCGTTCAACTGCAGCAAAACCTGGGAGAAGAACTTGAAGCGATGATAAAACATCTTCGTTGACCATGAGTAGGTCCGTAAGATTTTGTATTAGCGAATCTATGCAAGGAATCAGTATAGACACTCTTAAATAGGCTGATGTATTTCAATGAACTTCTTGGAGCTCCTCAACTTCAAATAAGTCCTCGGCAAGTTGGGATGCGGATTGAAAAGCCTCTCTGAAAAAAATCTTCGGCATTTTCTCTGATGATCTTAAGAGAATTCAGAACTTTTTTTGTGATTGAGCAGAAATCTATGGATTTGTTCTGTAGGAAAACTGATAAATGCAGCGTTAAGCGGAATAGTTTTTTGCACACAACTCTTTTGGACCGCTACGAAAAGAGTTGATACTTTCGAAGACATCGCTTACTTTCTGCTCGTTATTTCTTCAATACTTATTGAGATGCATTTGAAGAGCTCTACCAAGGAATCAATACTGTCATGCCTTTCAATGAATCCCGTTTCACAAAGGTGTAAAAGTCGAATTTTTCGGTCTTTCTGGGGCGTGATTTTTAATGACATTTTGAAAGTTATATTAGCATTTGAATGGCTATTTCAGTAACTACACAAAGGTAATTACGAACTGCAGGAAGTCGACATGGCAATAAACAGAGCCAGGTTCAAGCGATGGCTTGCACAGTGTATATACCTAGCGTTTGGATACAAATCCTACATTGTACTCCACCTTTAAGTGACCTGCTCCGTCATAGCCTTGGCAAACACAATTCTTCATATCAAAATGTAGCTCTTCACATCGCTTCAGTATGTTTTTTGTCAGATCCTCAGAAGTTTGTTCATTAACAGTAACAAAACCTACAAGATCTTCCCGAAACATACAACTTTTGGAATCTGTTAAACAGTTCAGTGCCAGTAACACCCATTGTTTCCTCAGTGAGGATACTAAAACAACTTGAATTTTAGTTATTTCAGTTGTGTGACAATATCAGAACATATCTTCAGGATTTCATTCTGGATATATGGATTGAAATAGCTTGCGTTTTTAGCACTGATCATGATGGGATTCTTTTCATCGCCTCCAGATTCAATTCTGAACCGTAGGAGAGCCCTCAGTTTTCCATCTTTTTTTGTGGGCCTAGTCAAATATAGAGCTATGGTTTTTGCATGCTGAACATCCAATTGGGTAGCAACATCTTTTTGTTTTTCTGCAGCAACGTTTAAGAATGATACTTCAACAGGAACCGATTTTTTTCTGATTCTGTTGTTGAATATGCTTATTGAAATACTCCTTTGCTTTTGTCCAGTCACGATAGCCAAAAGAAATGGTGATCGGAGAAGCATGGTTTCGCCGAGTTCAATGATGACAGTTAGTGTGACGATAGTGATGTTAGTTTCAAAGGAGGAGTCCCTGCTCATCTTCCACTCATTATTGAAAAACAAAGTCAGCAGGATCGATGGTATATCCCACGTTGTACTACCAAATTTACCTTCGGTAGTCGATAGTCGGCTGTGGCACATCCTCTCCCGAAAAAGTCAAAGCACAACTTCAATCCAGCGAATATCCGATCGATAATTCTTCTTTTGAGTATCAGTAAGGTATTCGAAAAAGTTGTTAATAGAACTCGGCCAAAATGGACGGAGGACAACAATATCATACCGGATACTCAGTGCGGTTTTAAGGCAGGACATGATACAATCCATGCCGCGTCTAAACTATACATAGGTACTGGTGGTTGTTTGGTTGATTTGGAGAAGACTTGCGATACCGTATGGTTGGAGGGTCTCTATCTAAAACTGACCAGACTCGGCATAAGTAAATCACTATTATACATGCTTTTCGATATTCTCAATGGTAGAAAGTTTGTTGTCAAAAGCGGCAATGTAACTTCTACCGCAATTTTCGATAGTAAAAATGGTCTTCAGCAGGGAGCGGTCAACTCGCCGATTCTGTTCAGCATTTACACCAATGATCTGGTAGGTAGTCTAACTCAGACAATTACGTATGCCGATGATCTAGTAGCGTAAAGAACAGCTCCAAAAGTCGAGGTCATCAGAATTCAGAATTCTTTTGCAGCGTAACTTCGACAAGATTCAGCGATATTGCGATAGTTGGAAGTTGAAAATTAACTGTCAGAAATCTAAAACGATTCTGTTTAGGACTCCGCTGCGTAAAGCCTCAAGGCAAGCTGGTGATCGTAGAGCCACATATACAGCCACTGGCAAATAAAACTGTAGTAAAGTACCTTGGCATCTGGTTGGATCAGTATTTGTATTTCGACAGACATATAAATGCTGCTCTGACCAGAGCTAGGGAAGCGTTTGCCCGGACGAAATAGTTGTTTTACAGCAGCCGGCTTGACAACAGAGTAAAGATGATTTGCTACATCGCCCTCATCCAGCCGACGATTGCCCGGTGTGCTTCAACTTTGCCCAACTCAAATGAATATGATTCGGGTGTTTGAGAGGTAGTGTCTTAGAAGTTGACTTGGATTACACAGAACACTAGAAGTCGGAGTAGAACCATTGTTATTCCAACCAGGTTCTATACAACAGAGCGAATATAAACAGAATTGATAATTTTTTGATAAAACTGGTTCGGGGTCACATTGCAAGAGCGATACCCACGACCAACAGCCTGATTTTTAGGGCTATGAGAGTGTACGTCTAAGCGGCTTTACCTCGCTTTATTTCGATCGGGACCGCAGGGATATTTTTGTGATTTTTTAACATACAAAACGCCGATCTGTTAAAACATCCAATTGCTAAATACATATTCCCAAAATGCTTTTAAGCATTTTTAAGTCCACAACGGCTATTCTCGTCAATTTCATATCCTTTAGCCTCTCAGGCTTAGAGAACGAAAAGTAAGTCGACGTTGTCTCAACCGATATCAGTAAGGCTTTTGACAAAATTTCCCATAAGCTTATTCTATTTAAACTGTCCACTTTTGGTCTTGAACCTACAAAGTTCGATTCAGATCTACCTTCTCTGATGATTTCTTAGCTACCTCCCCGGTCCTACAAGGCAGCCACTTAGGACCTCTCCTTTTTTATTCTTGCTATTAGCGATATTGAAACGGTTATCAAATAGTCCCATATCTCACTCTACGCTGAAGGATAGCAAGTTTTTCATTTCTTCCACACATAATTCCACTTCTCTACAACCTGATTTTTCTGCTGCTTGAAAAATAGCTAAAAGCTAAATATTTCCAAATGTTATTGAATCACTTGTCCTCGAAAACGCATCAAATCTACTCCCCGTCTCTACATTATCGATTATCCACCGCTGAGTCGATTCGCGACCTTGGTGTTTTATTTGATAGAGAGCTCAACTTTCTGATTATAATTCTTTATTCGCCGATTTTCTTTAAACTTGGTAGATAGAATTTTTAATGTCACCCCAAATTTTTGAGGCCCAAGATATCGGTATCTGCGAACCAATTTTTTTTTTGAAATTTTAGAAAATGTTTTTTTTTTTTCTTAAAATCACACAGTTTTGTTTTTTAGTTTTACAAACTTTATTTCGTAAAACCAGCCATTTATGTTTTCGATTTTCTCAAAAACGGCACGGATCAATTTACGCTAAAGCTCATCAAAATTTAAAAAAATACTATGAGTTCAATTTTTAAATATTTTTAAGATCTTTGAAATTAACAGTTTTTTAATACTATCTGTGAAAAAAAAAATGTTTTATCTAAAAATTACGGTACCCATCACAAAAATTTTGAAAAATAGTTTCCGAAATTCATATTTTTCTCGAAAAAGGCACCTTGAATTTTAATAAAAAAAAAATTATTTCGCTTAATTAGAACGTTCTATAATTTCATATGTTTTGTTTTAAAATTAAGACATTAATAATTTATTATACTCATAGTTATGTACCATTTTTCGAATTTTGACCTCTTTTTACAGAAGTTCCAAAATTTTTTTTTAAAATAATCAATCATCAAAATTTAAAAAAAAATATTTTTTTTTGACTTTTGAAATTAATAATTAAATATATATAAATATATATTTCTTATCTATATAATTGTTATATTAATAACTTATTATTACCATCGATCAAGTTCGATACTTAACTTTGGACTTCAATCGATTTTTAAATAAAAAGAATATTAAGTTTGGCTGTTTTGTTTTTTAAATAAACATGTTCGAAAAAGAAGTGACAAGAACCTACTTTCTAAAACTTTACTTTCTTTCAACAATGAAGTCATAAGAATCCGTATCACAGTTTTTGTGAATCAATACAGGATTTAAGGTTTTCTTTTTTTTAAATAACTACAATATTACTTCTGCTTTTTTCGGTAGTTTTATTTGATTTAATGCACTCCTGATACATTGCCAATCTGGCTGCCTCTAAAACAAAGAAGGAGTCCCCTAACACTGAGAAAAAATATCCCCCAGCCCCAAAGTGCGAAAACTTAAATTTCGTATACTACATTATACTATATAGCATTGTCGGTGTTCCCAAGTAGTCTGAAAAACAATTCTTAACATGACTTACTTAAAAGTATTAACTGAAATTGATAGGTTTGCATACGGCAGTTGAATACACTTTTTCGAAGTTTTTGTCCACGTATGCAGTTCTATATAATGTGTGGTGTGCAAAATGGTGTTTATAAAACAACAAATTAAAGCATACCTAAGATAAGATAAAATCCAATTATATTATTATTAGAATTTAATAATTGAAATTGAAATTGTAACGATCTTTATAATTTTTAGTTGATCACAAGCAAACCAATTCGTAATCAGGGATCTTAATGAGCATATAAACGATTTTCAAAATTCAATTTTTTGAACAGCGGTGGTTTTTGCACACAAAAAAGAATTACATAATTACTTAAATAAATTAGCTAGTAGGTAAGGTCCTTGAATATAGGGATTCAAAATCTGTAGCAAGCTATTTCGAAAACCTGGATGGATGTGTCGCAAAACTAAAGAGGTATTGCTGTACTAAACTCTCTTAGAAAAGTGTTTTCCATAACAGACTCGCGACTTGGGTTAAGCAAAGCAATATAATTAGTTGTTTTCAGGCTGGTTTTTTAGCCAATCTTTCAACAGTTTATAAAATTTTGGTTCTTCAGACTTTATAGCAAGACATTTCATATATAAGAAGATACGATTTATCGAAGGGTTCTACTTTATAAGCCTGCAAGCTTACTTTAAGCTAACTTTCGAAAAATTTTATCAAAGTCTACGAAAAATTCCTAAGAAGTATGATCACAGCCGATTAAAACGATAAACAAGTAGTATCCAAGTTTTTTAAATGCTTAGCCAGTGTGCCTCAATGTTACGTTTTGAGTCCGTTGATCTTTGCATTGTATATTAACGATGTCGAAAGTCATATTCCAGGTGTTATTGGTTTATGAGATGTAATATTGAAAGTCCTGCTCCATAATCTTATCGGAGAATCCACTTCTTCTACAACTTGAAATCAATAAGCTGACAAAAATTTGGGATCTTAAAACTAATACTTCAAAGTCAAAAATAATGGTTTTTAGATCTCAAAATCGTTCAATTAACTATGGTCGTAACTGGACCATGTGGTCTGCGTTCTGCACAAATAAATATGTAGATCCATTATCTGAGTTCAAAGGTTATAATTCCCCAATTAAAAGTTGCTTTCGCTATGGGAATGAAGTTTATGCGGGTTCCAGCAGATAGGTGAAATGGTTGTTCCTACTAAGCAAATGCAGGTTATAAAACGCACTCGGTTGTAGTCCCCGAGTAGGAGGCTTGCCTGTCTCAGCTTAGGGAGTTCTTTCCAGATTTTTGATTTTTTTGCCTCCTCTTCTGTTTTGATTTTGTTCTTGATCACGTTTTCTCCTATTCCGCAGTAGGGCTCTGTCCCTGTAATGGGTGTCGATGCACCTATTTTTGCTAAGGATTCTGCCTCTTCGTTGCCCTGGACACGAACGTGGCCTGGTACCCAATAAAGTGTGGCAGTGTTATTTTTGCCCAGTTTATTAAGCTTTGTCACGCACTCCCAAACAAGTTTGGAACTAATGGCGTAGGAGCTTAGTGCTTTTATTGCAGCCTGGCTGTCTGACATGAGGTTTCGAGGTTTCTTCCAGCACATATGCCTATAGCATTTACTTCTGCCTGGCATATGCTAGTGGACTGTCCTATCGGTAAGGAGAGTTAAGTTCTAGGCCTAAAAACTCCAGCACCAGTCCCTTCAGCTGTTCTCGATCCATCAGTGTACCATTTGATGGCATTTTCTTTAAGATTGTAGTTTACTGTTTCGCCTAGCCAGTCTTTTTTGCAACTTAACTCCGTTTTGAAATGTTTTTCGAACTTATATCTTTTGATCGTACCATCTCTTGGGATGTCAAGAAGGTTTGTTACTTCGGACCGGATTATCGAGTCTTTTTCCCTGTTCCCAAAAATGTATACCGTCCCAGTACCCTCATTGGCAAACCTCATTATGGCTCCCTTAGCAGCATTTTCAATAGCCATGTGTAGTGGCGTTAAATGAAGGATGATTTCCATCGCTGCTGTAGGGCAAGTTCTCATTGCTCCTGTTATGCATATACAATACATGGAAGCCTTTGAAATTTGTCTAGTAATTTCCTAGTTGTGTTCGGTTCTTCTATGCCATACAATCGCCCTATAGGTAATGATGGCAGCCCCATGTTTTGAATGCAAGTCTCTTGCATATCATAAGAGCCTTTGTGGCTTTCCCGACAGTTATTTCGACATGCTTGTTCCAGAGGAGTTTGCTATCTAGTGTAACTCCTTAATATTTGACCTCTCTCTGGGTGTCGATTACTTCTCCCGCCAACCGAATGGGTTTCATGCGAGGTAGAAACCTTTTAGTGGTAAATGGTACTATCGTTGTTTTGGTAGGGTTGATGTTAAGTCCCACAGATATACACCATTTCCTAGTTATAGACAGCCCTCTCTGGACTATATCACAAAGAGTTTCTTCGTACTTCCCCAGTGCCGTTATAACGATGTCATCAGCAAAGCCAATACATCGAATCCCTTGGGAGGTTAGACTTTCTAGTAATTCATCAACTACAAGACTCCACAGCAAGGGTGATAATACCCCTTCCTGTGGACTGGACAGCCTCTTGTTGTGATGACTTTCTGGACGTTTAGTCCTGCATATGCTTCCGCCGTTCTTGTAACTACTAAGCATTTTGATTATCCATCTGACTATAGTGATAGGAAAACTTTTCCTTTTTAGAGCCGAATGAACTGCATCGTGAGAGGTGTTGTCGAAGGCCCCCTCAATATCAAGGAAGGCGCATAATGCCGTTTCTTTAATATCTAAAGCTCTCTGTATTGTAATAGTTAGTTCGTACAGAGCGGTTTCTGTGGATCTACCCGCTCTGTAAGCATGCTGACGTAGGTTAAGGGGCAAGTTTACCAATACTTCCGATCTAATGAAGTTATCAATTACCTTTTCCAAAGTTTTCATATCTTAGCGCTGTGTCCGATTCTACAGGAGATCTGAAGGCTTCATTTCAGATCCATTTTCCTCACCTTAGAAGATTATAAGTATTCAAATTTTAAATGGAGATCATGGTTGGAAATCACTTGTAGGCTTTATTTTGCATACGAAAAGCTATCGAAGAGCGTATTTGAACTTTTTCGGAATCGTGGTAATATAATTTTATGTTAACTAAACTAAAAGTCTCAAATTTATTTTCTTGTCCCAAGGTGTTTAGACTTAAAAGTGCAGTTCTTTTGACACTTCCTCACAATAAAGTATGCAATGTAGTTCTATGAAGCTATGCATTTCTGTGTTCGTGGCAACACTGACCACAGTTTTTTTCTACACGCCTCAAAAGGGTTAAGTAAAAAGTTTGTTGCCAGGAATAAAAATATCTTTAGCTAGCAAAGTTGTCTGCACCTTATGTAGTGCCTAAAAACAACAAGGAACCCAAAAAATCATGAGTTCTTTTCTTATCGAATAGGTATGGGAATTGTTCTAGGAAAGTGCTAAGCAAAAAAAAAAAACTAAGCTTCCCATCATCTCGCGTGGTATTGGATTTCTTGCCCGCTTGGTCGCCTATGAGAATATGCTCCTTAAGTTGTTTATTGGCTGCGACATAAGTTTTGGTAGTCTAACTATACTCGTACCCTCTTTACATGGAAATGGAAAAAAAAGGATTCGCATTTTGCACTGGGACCATTAGTCAGTCCAACAGAACGTAAAAATGGTTTCTTCTATAATTTATCGACGGAAGTCTTTAGTAAATTAAATGCTTCCAAGTTTTTGGTCATACGGATTGTGCTATATAGTTGTAGCTACATGTATAGATGTAATGTTCATATACTTCGCCCTAATGCCTTTTTTTGTTTTGAGTTTTGACACAGTCCCCAAACATTGATTTGTGTTACTTCCGGTTGAAAGAATGCGTTTTGTCTGAAATGTTTCTTAGTTTACTTTGAGAAAAGCTTGCCAAAAAATTGTATAGAATATATTTCGATGATTTGTTTTGTTCAATGAACTTGAAAAATTGCTCTGAATCAGGTGAAGTTTTCTTTGGCATGTCATTCTGTTTGGAAACAACAGCTCTTTCATTGCTTATCGACTCAAAATGACCTGTGTAGTGTGTAGTGTATGTAGGTAAGAGTTTAGGAATGCGGACGAAATTTTTGGCATTTTTTCAAAAGGTCAGTTGCAGATTGTGAGGTTGAATGGGAAATTAATTTCCCAAAGATCAACCTAAACATATTTTTGTTAATCAGGGGTAACTTAGGTCAGGATTTTTTAATTAATTATGATGGTCAGGCTTACCTTAAAACAATCGACATTTATTTTGCATTGCTGGTTTTTGGAATAAAAGGTCTATTTTATCATAAGCTTAACAATTTTTATGGAAAGTAAGTCTAAACTTGGGTTCTTTTTAAAATTCAAAACTCATATATGTATATACCTTCATTGTTATTAAAAGGTTTTTGAGTTAAGAAGCTGATTATTATGAAATGGAGAGTATAAATTATATACATAGCGTTTCCTCGTGAAATTAGTTTTGTATTCGTTGTAGCAGGAATGCAGCAAAAAGAAGTCAAGTCATACATTTAAGAACATGACTGTTTTTGTTTTCGCTACCTTGCTTCCTCTTAAATTTATTACAAAACAAACTTCTTACCCCTTTAGGGCTTTAACTAAATTT
The DNA here is from genome assembly GCA_963931855.1 of Philhelius festivus. Classification (NCBI taxonomy): domain Eukaryota; kingdom Metazoa; phylum Arthropoda; class Insecta; order Diptera; family Syrphidae; genus Philhelius; species Philhelius festivus. The sequence continues at coordinate 70,645,817 of OZ007555.1, forward strand.
ATAAACGGTTATGGAGGATAAAAGAACAAACTCATTACAACAATATCCTTGTGACCGTATGTCTTCTAGAGATTTATTGTTTGTTTTAGAATCTAATTTGATTAAAATCTCTAGTTCGATTTTCTTAGGGAATAAAATTTATCTATAAAAGTACGTATACGCCACAGTGACTTGGCACTGTTTCATCTACCTTGTTGAATTGAAAGTTTCTTACTTCTATATTCCTTGACATAAGTCATGATAAGGTGGGAGGAATTGTTTTAATTATTTTTGAAGTGATTCTCCTTAACAGAGGGCATAAGATGAGGAGTTAACTCAGACAAAACTACCGAGACGGAATTTTGTTGACGGAAGTAGATGATAGGAGAGGAAAGAAAACAAAATCCCAACAACGAGATTAACATTAGAGCCGGTGATTTATGCAAATTTTCCAAAAACTATCAATATGATTTCCATTGGAAGTCTTTAAGTAGAGTTATACATTTTTTAGTGTCAAACAATAAAAATACTGAAGGACACCTAACTTACAAAATTGCTTCCTATTTCTGAAATTTAAGAATCATTCGTAGCTATAGTGATCATATTATCTTTTGTAGGCTTTTCTTAACCTTAACATTCTCATAATGTTATTATATAACGGGTGATTTTTTAAGAGCTTGAGAACTTTTTTTATTTGCAAAATCTCATCGATTCTTTATTTGAAACGTTAGATTGGTCCATGACATTTACTTTTTGAAGATAATTTCATTTAAATGTTGACTGCGGCTGCGTCTTAGGTGGTCCATTCGGAAAGTCCAATTTTGGGTAACTTTTTCGAGCATTTCGGCCGGAATAGCCCGAATTTCTTCGGAAATGTTGTCTTCCAAAGCTGGAATAGTTGCTGGCTTATTTGTGTAGACTTTAGACTTGACGTAGCCCCACAAAAAATAGTCTAAAGGCGTCAAATCGCATGATCTTGGTGGCCAACTTACCGGTCCATTCCTTGAGATGAATTGTTCTCCGAAGTTTTCCCTAAAAATGGCCATAGAATCGCGAGCTGTGTGGCATGTAGCGCCATCTTGTTGAAACCACATGTCAACCAAGTTCAGTTCTTCCATTTTTGGCAACAAAAAGTTTGTTAGCATTGAACGATAGCGATCGCCATTCACCGTAACGTTGCGTCCAACAGCATCTTTGAAAAAATACGGTCCAATGATTCCACCAGCGTACAAACCACACCAAACAGTGCATTTTTCGGGATGCATGGGCAGTTCTTGAACGGCTTCTGGTTGCTCTTCACTCCAAATGCGGCAATTTTGCTTATTTACGTAGCCATTCAACCAGAAATGAGCCTCACCGCTGAACAAAATTTGTCGATAAAAAAGCGGATTTTCTGCCAACTTTTCTAGGGCCCATTCACTGAAAATTCGACGTTGTGGCAGATCGTTCGGCTTCAGTTCTTGCACGAGCTGTATTTTATACGGTTTTACACCAAGATCTTTGCGTAAAATCTTCCATGTGGTCGAATAACACAAACCCAATTGCTGCGAACGGCGACGAATCGACATTTCACGGTCTTCAGCAACACTCTCAGAAACAGACGCAATATTCTCTTCTGTACGCACTGTACGCATTCGTGTGGTTGGCTTAATGTCCAATAAAGTAAACTGAGTGCGAAACTTGGTCACAATCGCATTAGTTGTTTGCTCACTTGGTCGATTATGTAGACCATAAATCGGACGTAAAGCGCGAAACACATTTCGAACCGAACACTGATTTTGGTAATAAAATTCAATGATTTGCAAGCGTTGCTCGTTAGTAAGTCTATTCATGATGAAATGTCAAAGCATACTGAGCATCTTTCTCTTTGACACCATGTCTGAAATCCCGCGTGATCTGTCAAATACTAATGCATGAAAATCCTAACCTCAAAAAAATCACCCTATATTAATACATATATTTACTTTAGTATACAATGACAAAATCTACTTATAATATTAACTATATCATTATACATATATGTATAGTATCGTTTATCGTACGATCTTTTTATGTATTATATATACCTTGTAAATAATAATCGAATGATCATGCAACTCTTAAAATAATATCCTATGTACATACATTATCTTCTTACATGTAATTTGAATAATAAAGTCAGTTCTTGTCCATCGTTTAACGAACTACGTTGTTTGTCTCTTATTTCTCTTATTTGTACATTCTACCATCTCCTACACTTTCTTGCTGGAAGTTAGATAGCCATAGGCTTAAGATTTGATATAATAAATCACCTATTGACTCAATTTTCCTTAAACCATCATCATCCAATTCAAGAAACTGTTATAAAAGTCTTAATTTAGTATACGATGCTTAATTCCTATATCGCTTGTATAGCTGAAGAATGTAAAGGCTTATACATATTTGCGTATGTGTATGACAATTAAATTTGATATTTTTATAGAATCATTTTTGGACAGTTTAAGTCAAGACACTATAATCATGATCAATTTTTCTGTCGTAGTATTATAGTGGAATATAGTTCCTATACGACCCAAACGCAAAATAGTTGGCCTACTCATCAATTAACAAATTAACATTTTGTATGTGCCTATATTTTCTGGTCCCCAAGCAGTTGTTTTTTAATTTTTTTTTGTCGATGTAATAAATTACATTTAATAAGTAAATTAGACCAAACAGAACTAAATTCGAGAAAGCACATATGGCTCCAGTTTGCATTCCCTCAAACAAAGATAGAGCATAATAGTTGGACTACTCTCTCTGGGATGCAAAATAGTTGGCCTATGAAGATTTAAATAGATTTTAAGTTAACCGTTATTAAAAAAATGACATGCACTTGTTTTGTTGTTTATTGATCTCTTGTTTTATGCAAGCCAGCAACAGTTTAATGTCAACCATGGTGCGTGGTGTTGCATTATCAAGAGACCTTAGGGAATCCATAAATAAAGCCTTCGAAACGGTATTATCGAGCTATAAAATCGCAAAACAATTCAATTTACCGCGCTCATCAATTCGAAACATTATCTCAAAGTTCAAAAATAGTGGAAATGTGGAGATCGGTTAAAAAACGGGACGCCCACCAATTGCAAAACCTCGAGATTGCCGAGTTTTAAAAATAAAATGCACGACTGGATCGCACGAACTTGCTCTTATGTAAAAGTACTTTGGAATTTAAGATACATTTTATAAAAATATGAAACATGGATTTAATGAGATAATAATGTTCAAATGCATAAAATTGCCGTCTGGTTTCCGGAAAAGTATGAATTTATGCAAATAAACTTAAAAAAAAAAACGTTTTAATATTAAATAAATTTTTTATATAAGAAATTTCTCTAAAATTTTTCAAGAAAGAAATGTGGGATGCGAATTTTAAGTATTAAATAATATTGATTTTAGGAAATAATTTCAAAAAATAATCGTTCATAGGTTTTGAAGATATTGATTTAAAAAAAAAAAAAATTTTTTCAAAAAAACCCAACAATTATTTTTTCGAATATTTTTGTATACAATATTATTTTAAACTTAAAGGGACTCCTGCTGAAAATTTTGGGTTAAAATCCTTAGAGCCGTTAATGAGAAAGTCGAAAATAAAAAAAACGGGTCTATGGCAGGTACCCCTAATAACATTTTGCCCCAAAATTTTTGTTGACCAAAATGTAGTCCATGTCCATAATATCACACCTAATTTTTTTTTATCAAAATCGTTAGAGCCGTTTTCGAGATAAATAAGATTTTGCATTACGGGTGTATGGGGGTTACCCCTAGTTTTGGAGCTAAAAAAAAATTTCAATTTCTCCTCTAGGGAATCACCGAAGACCCTTAACTAGCGAGTTTGAAGAAAATACCTCCGGTAGTTTAGGCTGTAGTTCGAGGTACAGACATACAGACATACAGACAGACAGACGGAATTGCCGGACCCACTTTTTTCGTCTTCGCTATCATCGTAATGTCAACTTTGATCAAAATCTCGAGTTCGATTTTTTTTCCAAATGCAGAACTTGCCCTATAGTACCTATATCGCAAGTAAAAATAATAAAAGAAAATCGACGTCAAACGGCCGCTGCAATAACTGTTCAATGAAGGGAAAGAATAAAAAAAGTGTTTCGGTCGACACTTGCAAACGGACTATGAAAAAAATTAGATACAAATTTTATAAGGTTTGTTTTAGATTTATTTATATTAGAGCAATTTTAATTCGTTAAAAACATAGGCCAAAGAAAAACCACTTTTAACACCTAAACAAAAGAAAAAGCGGCTAGAGTGGGCCAAACAACGTAAAAACTGGACTTTAAGTCAATGGCGGTCCGTTATTTGGAGTGATGAGTCCAGGTTTGAAGTTTGCGTGGGCGACGAACGAAAACGAGTCATTAGAAATTCAAGAGGTTTTTCACAAAGATTGCCTTAAAAAAACGGTCAAGTTTCCAGCATCTCTAATGATATGGGGATGCATGTCGGGGCAGGGTTTGGGCAATTTGCATTTTGTAAATGGAAGTGTCAATGCTGCCAGGTACAGGGATATTCTGGAAAATGAGCTTTTCCCATCAATACCACGACTTCAAGCTAGTGATCGAGACTATATTTTCCAACAGGATGGAGGGATGGGTTATCTGCTGAAGCTATTCCTTTACTGGAATGGCCTTCCAGCAGTCCTGACCTTTCACCAATTGAAACTGTCTGGCATAAAATGAAACAAAAACCGCGAAAAGAACCATGCCGGACCTCTTCAAGACCTTAAAGCTAAGATCATAAATATTTGGGAATCTGTTGGCACCGAAGAATGTCAAAAATTAGTTGACACAATGCCACGACGCATAGAAGCAGTTATCAAGGCCAAAGGCGACGTAACACCATGGTAAAATAAAAATTAAGACCCATAGGCCAACTATTTTGCACTTAAAAAAATGTTTAAATCGTTATTTTATTTTGTAAGATTGCTCTATACCGTTATTTAATTGAAGTCATTTTGTTTTTGTCACTTATTCCTATTCAAAATAAATATATCTTAAGAAAAATACCAAAATATTGATTTTATTTCCGATGGAATTTAAGAATCAGAAGATTTTTGTTTTTTATCATAGGTAGTCCAACTATTTTGCGTTTGGGCTCGTAGTACTATTATAAAACTTTGCAAATGTATGCATAGGTTAAGTTACGTTAGGTTAGTGGGCTGACAGTTGATCTTGTTACCGTCACACTTAGATCAATGTAGATCCATTGTGATACCCTAGGATTTGTGACCCATTTTATTGAAACCTATGATAATCCTATGTTGATCAAGCCAGTTAAGGGTATAGATGGGTTACAACAAGCTTTAGCCGGAAATGTCAGAGGGTATTTCTAAAGTGTTGAAATTTCTAACGTCACATAATAGCCTGGCTAGGGAGAGGTATACGCCTTCTCGAGGGTATTCCTTTCCCTTACCTCCACTTGAGCATTAATTCCCCCACCAGGCCCGTAGGAGTATGTGGCTCCTTGGAACGTCCGGTTAATGAATTCGATATGTTAGTGTTTGGTGTATACATATGTTCGTTTGTTTGGTCGTTAGTTAAGTCGAAGAGGCTGTTTCCATACCAAAGAGGATTTTACCAATCTTAGGTAGATGTGGCCCTATCGACCCACTGATGCTCGTGCTCAACGTAGGAGTGGCAACCGCAGGTGTATAGACGAGGTGCCCATTCTCCGTTGGTGCTGCTCTCACAAGAAACACGTGCGTCGTTGTCGTTTACGTTCGTACTGCACTGTCGTACTGTAGTTGAAGCCGGTTTTCATAGATCAGGAATTCTCAAGCCATTTGGTATCATTAACGAATTTTAACATGATTTTGCTTGGAATGTCAAAGAGCTTCTCTAAGTCGTTGAAGAAATGTCTCCCTAGATGTCTGTTTCTTAGATGATATAGCACAGGGCAGTGTCACAGGTAGTGAGGAGTGTCCTCATGTATCTCATTGTCACAGCATCCTCTGCATAAGTCGTCCATACTGAGTTTTGTCTTTTTCTTGTGGTAACCGAGTTGGTTGTGACCTGTGATAATGCTCACGAGAAGAGAGAGAGACTTTTTATTCAGTTGGATGATAACTTCGGTCCTTTGTTTACTGAAACTAGGCCATAATTTTCTGGTTGTAAGACAGGAATCGAGAGACATCCATCTCTTGTTTGCTAAGGCTAGAATTTCACTCTTGATAACATGTTTAAGATTGCAGGGTGGGATTTGAACTGTTTTGTCTGCTTGATTAGGATCAAGTGTTGATCCTATTCTTGCCAGCTCGTCAGCGCTTTCATTTCCTGGGACCCGGAACCCAGCAGAGTCTAATGTTGTGCTGTGTACCAAGAAATGTACTCGTATGCATAGAGTTTTTGTTTGATAGGGGTCATTCCGGTTTTCCCCAATCAAAATGAATCATTGATCTGGAGTGCACCACGTGCTTTTGTTCCAACTTTAATATGCAACGATTTAATGAGGGCCAGATACAGCACTTATATCTTTGGGGGTTCAGAAGTTAATGTAAATCCTTCGAGATCATCAAAGTCACCAGCCATACCAGAACATGTGACTCAAGTACTACATGAAAATGAACGAACTTGCTCTTTATGTAATAGACTGACAATTTTAAAAATGAATGTTATTCGAGAAAACTGTTCAGAAAACATAAAATTATATTTTAAAACTCAGTAGCAATAGACAGAATGCCATGTGATTTCTTAAGTAGATATGAATTTATGCTAAAACAAAAATTTATAGTCGTTTTAGCTTTTTCTTTAAAAAATTAGCTTTTTTATAACAAAACTAGCGGACTTGTCGAACGTGTCATACCGCCTAACAGTCAATGGATGTCGTATTACAGATTAGCTGAACTTAATTTATGATTTTATGAATGTTATACAATGAATACGAAATAAATATTAAGTTCACTACCTTATTAAGATAATACGCAAAAAGAAATAAAAAAGTACAAAAATTAAGTATATCAATTGCGTGTCACCAAGACATGATTGAATTAAACTATAAACATATTGTGCAGCATGGGATGCACTCGGTTTAGTTCTCTTAATTAAAGCACCTTGTGATACACGACATTTTTTTTTTTTTTAATTTACAGGTGCAAGAACAAATAAAGAGGATGATTTGCCGAGACGTAAACATGCCACGTACAACTGACCATAAGAAAAACATGGATTTTCTAAGATGAGACCACAATCAGTCAAATATTGACCTTGTGATTGGTTAATCGTTATGGCGAAGGCAAGACGAATCGGGAACTAAATGTGTTTAAACTCAAAGAGCATTGCTGCCAGTTGAAGTTTCTTCACATAGCAACACAGATTTGATGATTTGAGGAAAGCCTTTATTTCATCGTAAGCAGTCGATCTTTTAATGACTGGCAGTTTTTGGCGGAAATCACAGGATAAAAAATCACTGCGCCACATTCTCGAGTTAATACGCAGATCTTTTAAGGTACGATCAAGAGCTTTCAATGGGCATTTATGTGCCATTGTGCATTCATCCCAGATGATGATTCTTAAGGCTACTAAGACTTTTGCTTTTGCAGAGTGTTTTGCAATGATACATATCAGTTGGTTAGTAGTTTGAAGATTTAATGGCAATTTCAAAGCTGAATGAGCCGTACGGTATTTTTCTAACAACGTGGCCGCTATTCCAGAAGATGCAACTGCTACCGCGATTTCGGATCTGTCACGAATAGTGGCCAAAATCAATGGCATGAGGAATGTCTTTCCTGTTCCACCAGGGTCAACAGGGAAAAATAAGTATCATGTACATAATGTATCATAGACTTCCTTCCTATTATGTGTTTTCTTGTTTCTTTGAAAGCTCTTTATTAAATCAGCTTTAAAAAATAAAACTATTTTTTGTTCAATATAACATAATCAACTTTGTTTTCTCCTTTTCTTGTTTTTTTCTATGTTGTTCAATATTGATTTTTTTGTTCAATATCCAAAAATTTTACCAAATTGTTGTCACTCCATATAACTTTGTTCAATATCCAAAATGACTTCCTCGTTGATTTTAATTTATAACTAATTCAAAATAAAAGAAAAACAATTTCTGTAACTTGATTTATGAACAAAATTGTCAAGGCTTTCAGAAAAAAAATAATACCAATTAAATATTTTCTTATACTCGTATAAACAAAAACTATCAATTTAAACTTTAAAAATCGATTTCCCAACATTTTGAAAAATGGACATTGAACAAGATAGCATCCAGCTGACGAAATATCTTCGATCAAGAGCAAAGCCTTGTTATGCATCTCCTCATTCGTCTCAAGATCAGGATTTCTTAAACTAACACGCAGAAATAATTGCTTCAGCGATTGTCGTATCCCAATGAGTATTGTTTTCAAGCAAATTGAGCTCTTGACATGATGCACGAAATGTTGGGCATACTATACCATTAACAGTTCGTAGTGAATCAAATGATGTTGGTCCCCGAACAACCGAAAATAGAAACAATCATCATTCTTTGGATGAACTGTATAAATACGACCAAGAGCATCAGTAGAACGCATATCCGGATGATCAAAGGAATCGCATCGCTTTGCCTCCGACGTACAAATTTATTCGATAAAGAGTTTCAATTAAAGTAACGAGTAAAGCAACATTCGTGCGAAAGAATCGCTTTAGCGTTGAGCAGCATTCAAAGCTATGAAATATACTCTTTGACCGTTCTTCAGATGCACCACCAAATGTACAGCAGTGGGATGAAGTTCGTGAATACGGGGTGAGAATATATGTCAAATTGTCTCTATATCGCTGACTTCGTTACATATTTACAAAAGTATTTAACGGACTTCTCCGAATTACAATACTCAAGGGTAGGATGTGCCTTGATTGATTTTGAAAGAAGTGGCGAATATGTAACCATCCAACTTTTGTCTAGCACGAAATCGTTTCCTTTATGTTTGACAGTTACGAAACCCATGAACATTTTGTATGAAAAAATATTTTGTTTTTATTTTATTTTTTCGTCAATTTTCCAATGTTTTTAATAGTTATTCTGCTATTTGGGACGGAGACAAATACAACAAATAAAAAAACATACAAATCGATCTAGCCGTTCTCGAGTTATAAGTGTTCGAAAAAACTCGACTTTGTTCTATATATATTAAGATTACTATCCCACCCTCATGCTTAAGTCTGCAAAATCAATTTTTATCTATTACAGCACCAGCACCACCAGTACTGCTGCTTTCATAACTTTTTTTTCTGTTCCATGAGAGTACTATAGAATTAATATACAATTTCGTACTTCTTTTCAAAATTTTCAAATAAGAAAATGTATTTTAAAACCTTACACTTCGTTTTGACTAAACAGAAAGTTATGTAATAAGTATTAAATCTAATGATTAATTGCCAAGAAATTGTACTTACTTATACACGAGTGTATCTATATTACTTATAAAATGTAATATTTAGAATAATATATGTTAATATTTTTATTAGACAGCTTTAGAAATCAATCTGACAGACAGCAGCGCCATAACCAAAAACTTTTATTTTATTCTTTATTTAAATTCTATACACAAAATTTGTCAAAAGTATGTCTGAATAAAATTTCTGGCAACACTGGTTTGGACAGCTCACGCACGTTTCGTGTTTTATGTCACTGTCAAACATCTTCGGTTTGGTCGATAATTTAACCATGAATCGTCGTACAAACGAACAACGCTTGCAAATTATTGAATTTTATTATCAAAATGCGTGCTCTGTTAAGAAAGTTAATCGCGCGCTTCCTCCATTTTATGCTGGTGCAAGAATTGAAGCCGAACGACGACATGAGATAATCTTCAAACTTTAAAATTATATCGACCGTGCTATCGATTCAAATAAAGATTTCATATGAAGCTGAAGATCGCTGCATCCGAATCTATTTTTTCATTTGGGATAGCATATCTCGATAAGTATCAAAGATATTGAATGCCAAAATGTTGGGCGGAAATTTTGCTAGGGGAGGTATCCGTTACTTTTTTTTTTTTAATTGTATCTCGTTATATTTTATTTTAGTGAGTTTTAAAACTTTTAAGACAAAAAAAATTTTAGGAGAGGATATAGACCGCAATAATTTCTTTAGAAATAAAATAAATATGACCAAATGTAGAATATACGTTTCTCTATGGGCGATGTTTCTTCTTTTTTTCATAACTTATAACTTTGGATCAACTAATCGTAGGTAAAAAAACGGTACATGAAAAAATTTGAATTTCCAAACTCTAAAGGCGATGTTTTTTCTTTTTATTTTATTTTTTTCTTATTAAATTTTTTAAACATGAAATTAAAAAAAAAAAAGTTTAGACCTTTATAACTTTGGATCAACTAATCGTAGGTATAAGAACGGTACATGAAAAAATTTGAATTTCCAAACTCTAAAGGCAATGTCTTTTCTTTTCTTTTCTTTTCTTTTCTTTTCTTTTCTTTTCTTTTCTTTTCTTTTCTTTTCTTTTCTTTTCTTTTCTTTTCTTTTCTTTTCTTTTCTTTTCTTTTCTTTTCTTTTCTTTTCTTTTCTTTTCTTTTCTTTTCTTTTCTTTTCTTTTCTTTTCTTTTCTTTTCTTTTCTTTTCTTTTCTTTTCTTTTATTTCATGTTCTTGAGTCATTTCAAATTTTTTTTTTGAAAACTCAATATTTCGAAAGCCCCATGCTCGATTTTTTCAAAATTTGATAAATAAAATAATATAAATTATAAGATTTAAGAAAAAAAAATTGATTTTAGCTAAAAATAACGGTACCCTCCATATAAATGTTATAAAATGGTTTTCGAAAATCGTATTTTTCTCGAAAACGGTTCCGAGAATTTTCTTAATTTTTTTTTTTCAATTAATTTTTAAGATATTACTGACTGTACCTACCATAGAACGATTTTTTAAAAAGAAGCTTCTAAAAAGTCTAAAAAACATTGCATTTCAAAACTTTAAGAAAAATATTTTTTTGAATTTTGAAAAAAAAAATCGTTTTTTTTTTTGAAAATTCAATATCTCGAAAACGGCTCAATATTTTTTTTGTAGATTTAATTTTTATTCAAACAATAAAAAAAACTTTAAATTGGCGTACCAAAATTTTTTCTTAAAAAAGTTTTAAAAATTTTGTATATAAAAGCTTATTTTTTAAGAAACCACTACAAAGACTTATAATTTTTGTTCTTGCATGAACATATATTTGCTTGAATCACATGGCATTCTATTTACCTTCAACTACTAAAGAAGTTGTTTTAGTCGTTCAAAAAATTAAGTTTTATGCTTGTTAGGGAACGGAACTGGAATTCTGGGATTTGTGTTTTATTGTTTTTGTCACTATGTGTATTGTTTAAAAAAAAAGGTGTCTTGTGAAATAAAAAACTATGAGTTCAATGTTTAATAAATGTATAAAATGTGTTTAATGAATTTTACGTGTAAGTGTATAATTATGTGTGAAAATGTACAAAGGTACTGTTTAGCAAAAAGGAGCTTTACTTAGGCAAAATCGGACGACTGCTCTTAATGACTTCTTATTGACGAATGAATGCTTGTTAACAGCAAAGATTATAAGTTACAGTAAAATAACATGTTTTTCTTCAATTGAGTGCTAATACAAAAAGATTAAGAGAGAGAATTAACAGTATGACACAATTGAGTCAAAATTTATAAACATAAGGTGTGGTACGCTGTGTTTGGTTTCTTGATGAACGGCTTCCTGAACATCCAGCCCCCTCTGAAAGATTACGGTCTTTCAGAAAAAGGTAATGGGGATACCTTAACAGCTGGACGAATAAATTCTCCGTGATTGGTTTTGACGGTAACAACTCTGATCCTGCTGTCGCTTCCAGGGTGTAATTTGGTGATTCTTCCTATGATCCATTTTGATGGTGGCAAATTTGGTTCTTTTATAAGAACAACATCATCGATGCAAAGATTAGGCTGCGAGTTTTGCCACTTTGGTCGCTGCTGCAGTGATGTCAAATATTCGCTGTGCCAGCGAGACCAAAACCCTTGTAACATTGCCTGTAAAATAGACCAGTTAATATTCATAGAAATGATTGAATTAGGAACAGATGGTTGTGGAACAGCTGTATAGCGTTCCCCTATTAAAAAATGTGAAGGGCTAAGCGCTATAGGTTCGGAATCGGATGTTTTCCACATGGGGCGAGAGTTAAGCAAAGATTCTATTTTAACCAATAGAGTATACATCTCCTCATAGGTGAGTTTTGTGTCACCTATGACCCGTTTTAAATGTAGTTTTACTGATTTTACACCAGCCTCCCACAAGCCTCCAAAATGAGGTGCAGAAGGTGGTATAAACCTCCAATTAATACCGCCATTAGCAAGATGATCAGCAACGATGTTGTTATGCTGTTGGCTGCACAGCAATTTATGCATGTCATCTAAAAGCCGTTTTGCACCACGAAAATTAGTCCCATTGTCACTCCAGATTTCTTGTGGCTTACCACGACGCGCGACGAAACGATCTAGTGCCAGTAAAAACGCGACGGACGACAAATCTCCCACAAGCTCGACATGAATGGCCTTGGTCACAAAACAGATGAATAGGGCTATGTAGGCCTTTACAAACTTAGGATTTCTTCCTCGACTTAAGCGTAAATTAATAGGCCCGGCGTAATCACAACCCACCTTACTAAATGGCCTCGCGTACCGAATACGTTCGACTGGCAGATCTGCCATAAGTTGTTTGGTTGTAGATACCCGTTCTCGAAAACATTTTACACACTCATGTACAATCTTACGTGAGAGATTTCTGCATCCCAATATAAAATAATTTTGATTTATCAACGCGAACAGTAGCGATACTCCAGGATGTAAATATTTTTCGTGGAGATGATAAGCGCTAAGTTTCGATATAGGATGAGATTTGCACAATATAATAGGATGTTTTTCCGCATAAGATAGTTCTGAATGTTCCAAGCGGCCACCAACGCGAAGCACACCAAAAGAATCAAGAAATGGGCTTAACGAAAGGAGACGATTTTTAGCGGGTAGATCTTTTCCCTGATTCAAAGATTGAATTTCTGTGCGAAATATAGACATCTGTGCAGATTTAATAAGTTTAGTTTTTGCCATGTCTATTTCACTAGGTGACAAAGTATTTGAAATACGATAAGGTTTTGTTAACCGGCAATTTGACAAGAAACGTAAAGCATAGGCTATTACACGGACCGAACGAATCCAACAGGATGAGTTATTCAGCAGATTATCTACAGCGTCAGAAATAGTTATATTTGATACGAATACCTGCGCTGGAGATACTTTTCTCTCTTCCAGAATTTCGGAATTTAATTCTTCCTGGCTACCAATTGATACAGGCCAATCACTTCGTTCCTTTCTTAGCCATGGTGGTCCTTTCCACCATAAATCAGCGGATGGTAATGACGATGGTGAAATTCCTCGTGTGGCGAGGTCGGCAGGATTTGAGGCAGATCGGACGTGATTCCAAAACTTAATGTGAATCGAGGACAACACTTCTGACGTTCGATTTGCGATGAACACTGACCACTTCTTAGGAGGAGCTGACAACCAATGTAACACAATAGCTGAATCGGTCCAAGCAAATATCTTCACATCTGGTTCCTGCAAAGATAACTTAATTTTGTTAATTAGACGAGTTAGCAGTACTGCTCCACATAACTCGAGCCTAGGTAAAGATAAGACCTTTATAGGAGAAACTTTAGATTTGGCTGCGACAAGTGCCACTGAAATTGTTCCATCTGGAGAGGTACTTCGGCAATAAACAGCAGCAGCATATGCATCTAATGAAGCATCACAAAAACCATGTAGCTCCCAGTTCAATTTATTGTTTAGCATCATCCTCGGAATAGATAAAGTTTCTAAAATAGGAAGTTCATACCTTATGATGCTCCACTGAAGAGCAAGGTCGTCGGGAACTTCTTCGTCCCATTTTAATTTTCTTCTCCAAAGCTCTTGGAAAAGTACTTTGACGCCAACAATAACAGGTGCAAGGAAACCTAACGGATCAAATAATCGCGACGTGTCCGAAAGTATGCGACGTTTCGTACAAGTGGAATTTTCGCTCAGCCTTACCTTGTAAGAGAAACAATCTCTTGATGGACACCACTGTAATCCAAGAATTTTAACCGAATTAGAATCCTCAAAGTCCACTGGAGAGAGTTCGCGTTGATCTTCAGGCAACTTTATGAGAAGTGGCCAACAGTTGGTAGTCCATTTTCGAAGGTTAAATCCCGCTGATTTTAACAAATTTACCAGTTCTGATTGAAGAGTAAAAAGGTCTTTGATGTTGTCAGTGCCAGTTATTACGTCGTCGACATAAAAATCATTCAGCAGAATTTTTGAAGCGATGGGATGCGTTTTAGCAGAATCGATGGCCAGTTGCTTAAGAACTCTAACTGCTGAAAATGGAGCTGAAGATGTACCGTAGGTAACAGTGAGTAGTCGATAGTGTCTCAAGGGCTCTTCAGGATTTTCTCGCCAGACTATGCGTTGAAAATCAGCATGATGAGGAGCTACCCAAATTTGACGGTACATCTTTTCAATGTCCCCCGACACGACATATAAATGTTGTCGATAGCGTAGACAAATTGAGAAAATGTCACGTTGTATAGTTGGTCCTACGAGAAGAGTGTCATTTAATGATTTTCCCGAATCAGATTTAGCCGATGCATCGAATACGACTCTTATTTTTGTCGTTGTGCTGTCGCCCTTAAAAATAGCATGGTGAGGCAGGTAGTAAATGTTTCCTGTCACTTCTAGATCATGCGGTGGAACCTCTTCCATATGACCAAGAGATATGTATTCATTTATGAATGCAGAGTATTGCGCCTTTAAATCCCTATTAAATTTAAACCTTCTTTCAACAGAATGGAAGCGACTAATGGCAGTGCTAAGGGAATTACCAAAGTCCGTTTTAGTTGAAGGCTTAAAGGGCAGTACGACTTCATATCTACCATCCAATCGGCGGATGTGATTTTTAACAAACGTTTCTTCAGCCAATTCTTCTTCCACAGATAAAGGAATTTCAGTTGAGACTTCCTCAAGTCTCCAAAACCGCTCCAGGTCGAATTCCTTAGCAAAATCCAATGTAGTACAAAAAGAATTGATTTCATAGCTGTCAGTGGCCTATTTCACCAACTTACAAATTGTAGATTACAAGCACTTTTTTAACAAATTTGTGCAAAAATCGTTTTTTTATGTTTCACAAAATGGTTGTATTACAAAAATGTGTTTGTTGTTTACAAAGGGTAATTTGTAGAAATTTCATTATTTCAGTTTCACCAAAACTAAATTTTTTTGTTGCTTACAAGTACAAATTTGTTAAAATTTATATTTTTTTGTAAGTTTCTGTTTCACGGAATCACGAAATTTTACAAATTTGTTCAGTTACTGAAAATTTTTTGCAGAAGAAAGATCGTCTGCCGATTTGATAACAATTTGTAATTTTCGGAAAAAATCGCATTTTAAACCCAAAAAACCTTACGTCGAAGGCATAGTAGCACCGATAGTGATATAAGTGTAGATTTTGTGTTTAATAGACGAAGAAAAATATATTGACCGCGAATTAACTATGAAATTTCAAATGCTTTTGTTTTCAACGAAAAGTTTCGGTTAAAACGTTCTAAAGCAGAGGAAATAATAAGTCAAATAGGACCTCGTATTGCAAAGAATAACACGAAAGCATTCGTGAACGGTTCTTTGATATTGCCGGTAAATATAATCTACCTAACAAATAATTTTTACTTACCACAGTATTTCGTCTTAAATTTTGCCACACGACATCTCTTAGGTATTTCCAATTTTTATCTATTAAAATACCATTAGATTTTATATTGTTGAAAATTTTTTGCCACTCGCTAACTTTAAGATTATGTGTTATGATATCGGAAAATTTTTCTAATAAAATATCTTTCTTATCACGAATTAAATCGGCGATAAAAATTTTATCTTGTTTATTCATTTTTGTTATGATGTGTCGAATGCTAACAAACTTGTACAGAAACAGTTGTTATTTACAACTTTGCAAATTGAACGGTGAAACGGCTTTTTCTTCTATTTGTAAATAACAAATACAATTTCCCTTAATCTTTTCTCTTTCCAACAAGTTTGTTGGAATTGTGTTTGTAGTTTGTGAAACAGAAAATCAGTTTACAAATTTGTAATTGTAGGTAACAATTACAAATTTGTGATTGTAATTGTAATTTGGTGAAATAGACCACAGGATGTAAGTTTCTTCCAGCGATAACACAACCAAAGATAGTCGGAATCGACCTAAGATTTGAATTTTGAACTCGGGTAGATGCTCCTTTTATTAAACTGAAGAATTTATCCGCACCTACCAAAATGTCAATAGGACCTGGTTTATGATAGGTCGGATCAGCAAGCTCGATTCTGTACAAGGCTTGTGGAATGTGCTTTGAAATAATCCGGGGTAAATTTGAAGTTAGTTTGGGCAACACATAACAATCAATATCAATAGACTCCGAGCTATAGCAAGAGCTCAGATGAAGGGATACCACTCCATTAGTAACGCCTGCTGAGGTAGATCCTATTCCCATTATGGGGATACAAGAGCGTTTTCGAATTAGTCCTAACCTTTGAACAATCCTTTCAGTGATAAAGGACACTTGGGATCCTGAATCTAGAAGCATACGAACTTGCTGATAAATACCAGATCTATCCTTAATCCGAGCAACAGCGGTGGGCAGAATAGAAGTGGTGCGGTGAGAAGGCTCAACCGATAGATTAACAATGGCAGCTTGTTCAGTTATGATTCGAAAAATTAGCAGTTGAATTAAGAAGCGATGAGGATTGCGACGAAGGTATACTTGGATTCTCTTCTAAATGCACTAAAACATGGTGTCTAGCATTGCATAGTCGACAACGAGATTTCGACTGACATCTCCGAGATGAATGGCCCTCTTTAAGACAATTGAAGCACAGTGATGAGTTTCTGGCAAAATCGCGTCGAACGGCTACAGAAAAACCCTTAAAATCCAGACATTGTGAGAGCAAATGGGTGCCCTTACATTTTGGGCAAACTTGGCGAGTTTCTACTACATGAGAATGAACTAGCTTAGAGACCCTTCCACGAATCTGATTAGAACGACCTAGTGGTTGACATGCTTCTAAACATCGACATCGCGCTTGGAGAAAATCTAAGAAGTCATCTACCGTTTTTTCATCCCTTGAACATGATGCCCATGCCTTTTTGGTTTCATGATCCAATTTTTCGTATAAAATATGAATGAGCCAAGGGTCCCTACTATTGCAATCAAGTGCGTTCAACCCCCTTACGACTTCTTCCGCTCCATCAGCGATCTTACTTAACGCACTAACATTTCCAGTGGCACAGGTTGGAAGCGATATAAATGACTCAATAAACGATTTAACGATTAAATGACGTTGATCGTACACTGAACCAAATTGCGTAGGTGATATTGAAGAAAATATTTTGTTAATTTTTGAAGAATCAATTATTCAAATCAACAATTTTCCATAGTATTTTTCTTCATATTGAAGACTGAATATTCAAAATGAATAAGGTTTCTTCAAATGATGAATGATTAAGTATTTTATTCAAACGAATGAAATGTTGTCATATCTACGAAAACAATTTGTTAATTTTTGATGAAGCAATTATTCGAAAAGACAAATTTGTATTAAATTTTTTTTTACTATGTATGTATGTATATCAACTTAAAGCAAGAAAAAAAAAATAAAACCAGTTTAAAAAAAAGATCATTTTTGAGGCAATTTTCATAAAGGATACCTACGAGTACTAATTGGGCTATAAAAGACAAATGCTTTTGAATCTTCCACCACACAATCGTTGGAGTGAACATTTTCTTGACATCGTTTTTTGATTATACTCGTAATTTTTTAACAACATTTGTTTCAAGCTGATAATATTTTTTTTAAATACTATTAAGTGTGATCTTCACATTGACAAATTTTATCAACTTGAAAAAGTGTCTTCAAATACTTTCTTTAAATCTTTTTAAGTATTTTATTCGAGTTGACGAAATTCCTTTCAATTCGAAGAATTTTCATAGTCATTTGTCTGTTTCGCTTTATTTTCTTCAAATTGAATAATTTTCTTCGAATGGAATATTTTTTTCTCTTCAAATTAAAGAAATTAATCCATTTGAAGAATTTTCCTATTTTAATTTTATTTTAACTGTTCTCGAAGTGAAAAGTGTTCATTATTTTAAGTGAACTTGTGCTGTAAGGTTGCTCGTCCTGCCAATTTAAGTTGAAAGTGAACAAATAAAATAGGGACAAGAATTTACAAAGCAATTATTAAGTTGTGATGTTTTGGATATTCCAGAAACATAATAAATTCAATGTAAGTAAGTAAGACATAGTTTAAAAAAAATGTATACCGTTGCATTATTTTTTATAGAAGCTTCGGAAAGCATTGAGGAAATAATAAAGGACAACTATACAGAGGTGGAAAAAGAGCGGCATTGGGCTTTAGACTTGCTGAGATATTAAAAGCCGAATCGACAGCAGAGATATTGGCAAAATGGAAGCAATACAAAAATTCTAAGGGCTTCAAACTGGTAAATTGTTATAACTTGTCAAAATATCTGCGTAGCTAATAGTATATTTTATTTCTTCAAGATTGACATGGATTTTAAGCATTTATTTCTAAATGCTGAAAGCCTTATTTTAAAAACAAATTTTCAACAAATTCATTCCAATTTTTGAAGAAATAAAGCATCCAACAAATGGAAGCAGTGTAGCTGCATGTTAATAGGAGATCCTTCGAAGGCAGAATGAAAAGAAACATACAGCCATTGGTTATATCTGGAGCAGTGTTAGATCCAATGGATATAGTGGTATACTTTGACGGAATTAAATATAAGCAAAACTCGGTTATTTCGGCAATAGATCTGTGTTTTAAAATCGTTTCCAATAAAAAAAATATTTTGAATTTAAAAAATTGTAATTCTTTGATTTTCATAAGGAACGTTCAGATTTTCGGATTTACAGGACAGACTTCGAAGAAAAATTCATCAATTTGAAGAACACGATGCATGATATTGATGAAATAGATGTGTCAAAATGAAATATTATTTTTGTTGATTTGAAGAAAACGGTGCATACATTTGAAGAATATTTATTCAATTTCAATAAAATAAAACGTTAAGATGAAGATTTTTTTATCAATTTGATGAAAATATTACTTGAAAATGATAAAAATTTGTCAAATTGAAGAATAACTTTTCCATTTTGGAGATATAAATAAGTTTAAATGAAGAATTTTTATTACATTGATGAATATTTCTTCAAATTGAAGATAACCTTATGTTAAGTTGAATAATGATTATTAACTAAATTTCAAGAAAGAAGGATGAATTTTAATCAATTTCACAAAATTTTGTGAATTTAACACCATAACGAAAAATGTTATGCATTTCTTCAAAATGACAATATTTCTTGAATATAACAAAATTTTCTTCAAAACAACGGATATGTTTCATTGACCGTATATTGATCACCCTTTCTTCAATTCTACCTATGTTTTCTTCAATATGACTACCAAATTTGGTTCAGTGTAGCGTCTCTCCAGCCTATCCCACGTCTCGACGTAATTTGCTTCCGAGCATTTGACATGACTTATTAAATCCGCGGCGCTTCCACGGAGAAAAGATTTAAGAAAATGAAGTTTTTGTACGGGCGATATCGTATTATTGGAATCAATGGTTCCTAAAAACATGTCACGAAACGCTGGCCAGTCTTTATAATCGCCAGAAAATGGTTCAATCGTCATCTTTGGCAATTGAATCGAATTGTGTAAGGGGCGTGTAGGAGCTTCGCTCTGTTCCTCAGGGATATCCTGCATTGGGTTCAGAGCACCAGCAGATGCAGCATTTGAAGGCGACTCGCGATTACTATTGGTATGGGAAACCTTATTGTCAACAGGTTCCTTTAACTTAAAAATGGCGTCTGTAATAACCGCGTGCGTACGAAAATATTTTTCTTCATATTCTGCGTATTCGGGTTCATGATCTATGTATTTTTCCGATTCTATAAAGTCTAACAATTCATCTTGTAAAGTTACGAATTCTCGCCACGATTCGTCAAGTTTATTAAGGCGGAATTCCAATGTATGCAAGCTCGTAGCGCTAGTAATTGCATCGGCAAATGATGAGGCAAGCGTAATACAACTTTTTGTTCGACCGCGTTTAGCAATGATTTTGTTCATTGTTACTAAAGTTCAGTTTTTGTTTTATTTTTTTTTTAATCAATAAGGTCTCAAATGATTTAAACGCGAATTAATATATGGCTTCAATAAAGCTTCTATTTAATTATTGTCCCGTTAGAGAGGTATAAAAAGTTCCTAATATACGGTGAGCCTTATGGTACCGCTATGTTCCGAAACGCGTGATTTTATATGTATACAGGTATGCCCTGACAAATTTCTACGCGGTCAAAGGCAAAATCGCACAAATATAATATACATATGCCATATATACACGTATTTTATATTAAAAGATGTAATAAACACTAGATTTACTTTGATTGAGCTTTATTAGGAACAGGCCTAGGTAAATCTATTAAATTCAAATTAATTCGTATTGTTCCCGTTTCGCGCACAGTTTGTGTTGTAATTTGTATTGCTCATGAATCATGGTTTAAAAATCATGAAAAATATAACATTTGTTTTAAAAGTACTTACAATACAAATTTTATTTTATCACTTCCTTGATTTCAATAATAATATTCGATCCAAGAATTCCTGAAACCATTCATACAAAATCATGAAGCTGATGCGAACATCCGACACAGAAGGACCATTATGTTAGGGAACGGAACTGGAATTCTGGGATTTTGTGTTTTATTGTTTTTGTCACTATGTGTATTGTTTAAAAAAAAGGTGTCTTGTGAAATAAAAAACTATGAGTTCAATGTTTAATAAATGTATAAAATGTGTTTAATGAATTTTACGTGTAAGTGTATAATTATGTGTGAAAATGTACAAAGGTACTGTTTAGCAAAAAGGAGCTTTACTTAGGCAAAATCGGACGACTGCTCTTAATGACTTCTTATTGACGAATGAATGCTTGTTAACAGCAAAGATTATAAGTTACAGTAAAATAACATGTTTTTCTTCAATTGAGTGCTAATACAAAAAGATTAAGAGAGAGAATTAACAGTATGACACAATTGAGTCAAAATTTATAAACATAAGGTGTGGTACGCTGTGTTTGGTTTCTTGATGAACGGCTTCCTGAACAATGCTTATGAACAGTTTTTCTCTAATAACATTAATTTTTGAAATTCTTAGTCTATTACATAGGAGCAAGTTCGTGCGACCCAGTCGTGCATTTTATTTGTTTTAGCTAAACTAAAAGCCAGTGCTTTTCAGTGTCTCTACTTCGTAGATTTATATAATGTAATGTAATGTAATTTTTCAATTTAAATTTGTTAAACATATCTCATAATATCTATCTAATTATCTCAGGATTTCTGGTTTAGTTATTCTATAAGGTATATTCATTCTGGCATTTTCTTTTTCTTTGCCTTTGCTGAAATTTTGTTTTTGTTTGTATAACAATAATTCTTTTCTTTATATAATTCCAATTTTTTATAATTATTATCAGAATTATTAAAACTTGAATCGAAAAAATAAAAATTCATATGAAGTAAATATTATAATTTTAATAATATACAATTATTAATATAATGCAATAAAAGATATAAAAATATTACAAAGAACCAACATCTAAACTAGTTTTGTGTATCTATTTTCCTTTTTGTTGTAATTTGTTGCTAGACAACAAACGACTCAAGAACATGAAATAAAAGAAAAAGAAAAAAAAATCACCTTTAGAGTTTGGAAATTCTAATTTGTTCATGTACCGTTTTTTAACCTACGATTAGTTGATCCAAAGTTATAAGGATCCAAACTTATGTTTTTTTTTTTTATTAACTTCCCATAGGGAGTTATTGTAATCGGTCCGATTTGTCAAATTGGAATTTTTGACATTTCTCGACGTTTCAAGGTCCCTAGAGGCTATATCAATCATTTTTAGAGAGATGTCTGTGTGTGTGTGTGTACGTACGTTCGTACGTTCGTACGTTCGTACGTTCGTACGTTCGTACGTTCGTACGTTCGTACGTTCGTACGTTCGTACGTTCGTACGTCCGTACGTTCTTGTACCATTTTTCGTCGTCGATATCTCAAGAACGAGTAAAGATATCGACTTCAAATAAATTTTGTTTAATAGATAATAACTTCGAAAGGGGCTGAAAGGGCGTTTATTAAAATGCAGTGAGTAGTTACTTCACTATAACGGTTTACAAAAAAAGTAAAAATTTTGGTTAGTTTCAAATATCTCACGAAAAAATAACGCTATTGATTTCAAATAAAATTAAATGTACTCATTATAAGGTCATACAGATTTGGTATGAATTTGGAAAAAAATGAACATACCGTTATTTTTTTAAATAAAAAAAACTGAAAAAAAAAATTCATAACCCAGATATTCTAAGAACGGAAAGCAATTTGAAACTCAAAATAATTTTATTTTACGAAAAATAATGTTTTTGACAACTGGTGAAAATTTCAAAAAAAATCAGCTTACAGTTTTTTTACAAAAAATAAAAAACTATATAAAATTCTATTGAAAATTGATAAAAATTGTTTTTCGACTCAAATTTCTCGAGAACTAGTAATGATATTGACTTCTAATTTAGTTTATTTTATACATAGTATAATTTTGTACAATTGGTAAAATGTTGACAAATATTGAATTAATAGTTTTTTTTTAAATAAAAAAACTGTTAAAAATTCTAGTGAAAACTAGTTAAAATTGTATTTCAAGTCGAATTTCTTGGGAATGAACACCGATAGTGCCTTCTCAAGTATGTTGTTTTATACATCGATACCTTCCCGTAAGAATGTATACTAAGAGACATTTCTAAAATTGTTCAGGAAACGAAAAAAACGAAGAAAGTTCTAGTTGAATCATAGTGTGCTAAGATACAATTTTGGTTAAACTAAGTGACATCTAACAAAATTTTTTTTTGCTTACGACAATGAGATCTTTATTAATGTCGCTTAGCATAATTTTTTTGGCGTATAATACAAATTTCAGTGGGCAATATTATTTTAATGAGAAAACATGGCAGTTGATAAATTTTTTTATTTGTACTCTAGTTTCCTTTTCATGCATATTAGGTTGGCGAAAGCCAGGCCAAAACGTGGCCCTTAACATATAGTATATTTCCTCATCAAAAAGTCATTTTCGAAAAAGTGTCACTTAGTACATTCTTACGGGAAGGTATCGACATAATACAATTATTAACATACATATATGGTTAAATTTTGACAAGTATCGAATTAACAGTTTTAACAAAAATATAAAACAAATCTACTAAAAAGTGGTAATACGAGTATTTGTTTTTCGACTAGAATATCTTGAGAACGAGCAATGATATTGACTTTGCCATTATTTAATTTTATACATAATACAATTTCTAACAAATGGTTTATATTTGACATATATCTAGTTTTAGAGTGGATATATTTTGTAAGTACCCTTCCATCAATAACCAAACCATATCTTTTATATTTGAATATTTCGTTTTTAAATTTTTTTTCAATTAAAATGTTTGGAACCGAAATAATAAAGTAATTTCTATAATATAATACATAATTTTATAATTTTATTATCAACTTAGTTTTTAGAAGAATGTATGTACTGTACATACGTATATGAATAATGTTGTTCAGTTGTACCCAAGTCCCACATATTCAAATTCCATTAATAGCTGTGGTGAAATTGAAGAAAACGTCACAATATGTGTTTATCTTTTTGTCCATGAAAAAGATGTAAAATTCTACTCAAGGTTTTCTTAGGTATAGGAACACAGATATATTAAAAAACACGAAAATCAATAATTCAGTATATAATATGTACCTACCAACCTTCGTAATTATTACAAGAAATTTAACATTTTAAATAGAAAAGTTTAAAATTAGTTAAACACATTTTCTGTAAAAAAAACATAAAATGAGCGACTAAGTATCCTCATCATCAACAAAACAAAGCAAATTTCCTAATATTATAGTATGCCACAAGCATCATCGATTTTTAAAACAGGAGTCATTGTATATCCAGTGCAGATCACAGCCTTTCGATCCGGAAAAACCGCAACAACAATTACACTATGAAACCATCTACTTCGATCTTCCATCTACTGCTCTATGATCGAAGTACGAGTATGTATACAAAATATCATACCAATTACCTCAACAGATACAGTACCTGACCGAAACAAGTTAACGAGCTCACCAAAGGGTTAAATGTGCAACAACACCCACATTACGTAACCCAAACCATCTTCTTCAATGGAAGTGTTAAAATGCAACAACAAACACATTGCGGAACCGAGAACATATAAAGGAGTGCAGCAAAGGGTTAAATGTGCAAAAAAATGAACCGATCATTTTTTGTTATATGCAGGTCAGCGATATATTTTTTTTTAAAAGCAACAACAACCACGCTAGCGTGCCACTTGGAGTGGCGACAGCTAAAGTTTGTTTCGCTGAAAATTTGGTTATTTGAAAAAAACTAAATATAAAGTTTTCAAGACCACAAATGGGAAGTTATCAGTGTGGGTCGCACCCAGCCTCTTTTTTCATGGTTGAATAAGCTTAATAAAAAAAATAAAAAAAGAAGAAACATCGCCCCTAGAGAAACGTATATTGTCATATTTATCCAATATCTTTGATACTTATCGAGATATGCTATCCCAAATGAAAAAATAGATTCGGATGCAGCGATCTTCAGCTTCATGATTTCATGCATTTTTCCGAATTGTATTTTTCTTTTTTTTTAATTTCGGATAGCTCTTGAAAAATCACTCGTTTATGTAATTTCAGATTCTCTACGAACTGTTTATCTAAAATGTATGTGGTGATAGGAATTGTGTTGAATTGTCACATCGCGTCGTATATTTGACAATCGAGATGTGAATTTTCTGTGATTTTGGCTTTTGCAAAGAAGGGACAAATCCTCCTAGAGTTTATGTTTTGTCATAAAAAAGTAGATAATCTCCATTCCTGTTGACAGTATGACTGAAAGATGTGCATAAGTTCTGGTTCTCCACCAGCTGTCAAATTTATTTATTTACACAAAAAATAAAAATGAATGAAGTCGATAAATAAATCATACGTCTTTGAAAGTATTTGGCCCTGCATAACACTTTTAAGGATGTAATTTTAAGTAGATATTTCATAAAAATCGAAGTGGTTCCCATAAGGGTCTTCTTAAAGATGCAAAACAGATTCACCCAATCGTGAATATAATTTTCGCTAACCCATCTTGTGTACTTAAATGGCGTTTACTTCAAGGTCATTTCAAGTTATTGAGGTAACCTTTTCCTTATTTCCCCCGGTTATACAGCAATATATTTTAATAATGCTTGGAAATAAATAAACACATGACTAAGTTGACAGTTCTAATCGAATTCAGACATAACGAACATTCAATTGCGTGCTTTATCATAATGTCCTGGCAGTTATTTCCATATTGGGAAATGAAATACATCAGTTAGCTTACCGCAATATACTTGTTGTAAAGGAGGACATTACACTCTAAGCTCCCACACAAACACAAACACATCCATAAACTTCCTCGATGGATGTGATAAACTGATGTTCATTTATCTTCTCGACGCGTTTCCATTTCCGTTTTTCTCAATTTTTTTTTTTAAGTCTGGTATTCAGTGCTGCCAAAGAAAGTCCTGCATATGAGTTGGAACGCTGCCGCAACCATTGAATTGCAATTAATCATTGCCATATATATCCCCTTAAGAAAACATGGGGTTCGGTTAGAAAATAAAAGTGTTCCGTTCATCTTTGTATGTGTCCATTTTGTAATGGAAGGAGGAAGTCCAAAATTGGCATTGGTTGAGGAAAACATTTTTCTCTCGATGTTTTTTTTTCATCAATTTTCTGTTGCGAAACAGGAAAGGGGACATTCGTATATACTAAAAGGTACCTTAATAGGTAACCGCGGATATATAGATATACGAGTATTGGTTTGTCAAAAAGTTGTTTTATATTTGGTGCTGCTACCCTTACCATCATCTAAATGACGCCATAGTAACTTCTACAAAGAAAATTTCACCAGGAACATTTGCACAAGTCTGAGATATGACAACTATTCTGTATTCTGTCGACTTGGGGTTGGTGCATCCCCCTTTACACATAAGACTTGTGATGAAATGAACTGGATATCTCCTGATGGCTGATCTTGAGGTAATCTTGCGTAAGGCATAAGATGGAAGGAATCTGTTTTTTCCTATACTAGCAAAAACTTCATCTGAATCTTATACCAAAATTAATCCGGTAAAATTCTACTTTGTTTTTCACATGATATGCTTAGGTTTTCAAGAGTCATTTACCAGCTGAATTTTGAGTGTCCTTGTAATGTAGTTTCTGTTATATTTTGTTTTGTTTCTTTCTCATGGGTGGGTAGGGTTATGACAGAAATGCCATAAATTTGTAGCAGCAGTTATGGCACCTTAGAGTCCAACACAAACAGTAGTTTTATAAAAAATCTTTTACAAACTTTATGAATTGTACTATATATAGAAATCGGTACTTAACTGACTCCAACAGAACTTGACGGTGGTGTAGGTACACTTAGTTTACTTTAAAGGGACCACAAACTAAAGACTTTTCAGTAACACAAGTCGAAAGAAAATAACAGCTTGGAATAATCTGGTCCATGGTCGACAGCGATTTTGATAAGTACAATAAAATAAGGAACCTTATTGTACATATAGGATGGTCTTATTGTTTGTTGCTAAAAATGGAAAGCAAATAAAAGCAAAAACAATACGCTATGTACCTGTTGTTGTTGCTGCTGTGTCCTTAGATCGAATTTGCTTTATTATGTTAAATGTTCGGAAAGAGTAGGTATAAAGACTTATTTGCGTAAGTATTCTTGGCGGAACAGAAAAGTAGATTTAATTAATTGGGGACTATAGGAGAAAACAATATTTGATTTCAGTCAACGGCCTTGGCTTTGATGAAAGCATCGCTTCCCATCGATTAAGCATCATTGTGCGCGGTTAGTACATGGATGGGGGACCGTTAAAATACCAACTGCGTGCTGTTGACTGTGTTTTTTCTGTTCTTCTTTCTTTCTATGTGTCTCTCTTTGTTGTGTTGTATAAAGCCGATGGCCTCAGTTACCAGTGCTTTTCAGTGTCTTTACTTCGTAGATTTATCTACGTAAGATGTAATGTAATGTAATATTTGATTTCAGCAACTGATGACTGAGTTAGGGTACTCTGAGAGCCTTACGAAGGACCTCTTCTTTCAATATACTTATTTCTTGAATAATGATAGACATTTTTTTGCAGAGAATAAATATCATTCTTCAATGTTAATATTTCAACACTTATCATATCAACAGTGAGTGAGTGATTCTTTTGGGTTGCAGTCACCATCTCTGTTCTCTGAAGGCTTAAGTTTTGAAAGTTCCTCTGATCTGTTGATTTAGGACAAACTAAGTGCGGGGGAGTCACGAAACAAGAACCACCCCATTTTAATTCGGGTTATTAAGTAAACCGTATCTATTGGATGGCGTATACTTATACAGGACAGAAGTAAATATGATCTTACTATATAATGTGTAGAACTCACATATCGGATCAATCGTGCTCTAGCTTCTCGTCTTTTATGTATGTCTAAATTCAAAATGAATACTGCAATAAAAATGCTTTCGCAAATAGATTTGCAGATCTCTTAGAGAAAAAGCAAGTTGTGATGAATTTTTATAAAGCTACCGAATAGTTGTATATTAACCACACCCTTGTGGTTACTGCTTAAAAGGTAATTAAACATAATTTTACTTTTCGAAATACCAATGAACGCTTTTTGTACCTTTTCGAAATTTGGCAAATAGAATTAGCTTAAGCGATCATTTCCGCCGATCAAACTTTCTTTTTCTAAGTCAACCTAATGCCAGGACGGTCAAAGATACTGAGCCTCATAATTCTCAGCATCGTCGTGAGTGATTGGTTAATTATTAAAACTTTCTAAGGTAAATAGTTTTTTTCCATAGTAAAACGTATCTACATCATATAATTATTCCTCAATAAGGTAGTGACTAGAAAACGAAAAAAAAGATCAATCATCAAGTTTTTGGTATCATCCAGTCAATTTAGAGAAGAGCCCACGTAAGTTCCCTATCCGTGTTATTGAGTTTCGGATCAATATTTAATTTTTTTTTATATTCAGCGTGCAGAAATTGGAGTGAGATTGAGAAGTATACTCAATCTCCGACTACCACGTGCACAAGTGTGGCTCATATTTTTTTATTTGTGCGAAAGAGAATTAATCCACTGATCTTGGACAGCAGTTTTATTTCTACTGCAACCACAGAAGCTAACGTGCACGATCGCTACTCATGTTTGGTGACTAGAGTTCAGTCCACTCAAAGACACTTATTTGCAAAAGACTATTCAACAAGTTTCATCAAGCTATCATTGGAATAGCCCCCATAAAAAGCCTTGATGTCAGAATTCGTTCCTCTCAGAGGTCAACTTTAACGGGAACAAGGTTTAGAGTGCTCGTCATCCGCCACGTCCTCATCATCATCAAAATCAAAACGCCTTCAGGCAGACAGTCTCATGCCCACATAATCAGTGCATGTGTAAAAGTTTACGTAGCAAGGTCGAGCTTCGCAAAACGCGGTATTGCTCTAAAAGCATAAAGTTGTCAAAACCCTGATTAGTCTAGAATATAAAGCCTAGTACTCAGTTCAAGTGAAAATGAAAATTTCATATAAAAGTGACTGCTGGTTCACTGGCATGAAATCCGCAACGAGAGGTGAGTACTAAAATGTGGATTGGAAAAACAAATATGTTTCACAAGTTTTTCCGCGCTATGATTTTCATTTCTCAATGTACAACCATCAGGAAAAAGTTTAACGCAACGTGGAAAACTGTGACATTTGTCAGTTGATTTGAATATTTTGTTTCAAAACAAAAAATTGAAAATTTATAAACAGAAAGAATTAATCAGTTTAAAAATAATTGTCATTTTTTTTTTATTCAAAGTGAGTATCAAAAATTCACGTGGAAAAGTTCATTCTATTTTCATTTTTAATCTTCGCGTGTAATTTGGAACGTATTTATTTTTCATTTCACGCTAGGTGAGTACTAGGCTTAAAGTAAAAATACAGTTAATGTGTTTTCACTAAAGTCTACAATTGTCAATCCTGTTTTTTTTTTGCAAACTTAATAGCGATCATTGAAGTGATTTTTAATTTCATTCAAAGTTAAAGTATACAAAAAAAAAAAAATATGATGTATCATACTTATCGTTATTATTTATCTATATATCTTAAATTTAGTTCTAATTAAAATCAAGTTAAATGAATATAAGGAAAAACGAAATTTTAACAACATATACAACATACTCGTAACATAATCATCACGAACAAGATTTTCATCGGCTTTGTGCGCACATCGTTGGATGGATCTACAAAAGCATAATGTGAGTAAATAATATGTTTGCAAATTTAATTTTTTGTAATTTTTTTTTTTTTTATTTTTATTATAAATTCCGCGACAACAACAGAAACAAATCGCTTTTCCTTATCACATCTGTGTTGTTAAAATTTAAGCCTTTATAATCTTAAATAATTTATAATCTCCGCTCTTAAATATTGCGTCATATCTATGAAAATTAATTGCGTAAGATTCAAAAGCCAATAAGTGTTAGAGTTACGCATACAAGCACCAACTCTCAAATTATAGCAGATGCTCTTAAAATTTTTAAAATAGTGGAGAGTTTAGTTGTCTCTTGAATTATTGACTCTCATTATTCTTCAGGATCGGTAATAAGAGAAATCAGCTGTTCACATTCTGATTATGACAAAGTTCATTGACCACATTAATTTTGTGTAGACTTAATGCTCTTTAAAATGCACTTTAATTTGAACATTTTTTTATTTATATACAACATTTAAGTAAATTTTGATTAGGTTAGGTAATAGTTATGTTTTTTCCATTTATGAGATACAATTGTAATAAAGAGATGAATTATATTTTTAAAGTTTAAAATTTATGTTTTCTTTTGAAATGGTAATTTAGTAGAAAATTATTTAAAGGTGAAGGTGAAGATAAAACAATGATGTAAAGGTATTTTTTTTACGTAAACCGAGATCTTTAAGGGGCTGTACAATAACATTGGCGTGTATAGTATGGAGGTAGCCGTATAAGCTACTGTTGGATAAGGGTGCCGCATAGCCTTATGGCTATCACAATTTCCACCTGTTGTGATTGATACCAACGTGTATAACGTCTAGGGACAGCGTGGTTGTTTACAATACATTTTTCTCTCTTGTATCTGTCTTCAATTTATGTGTTTCTTTTGGCACGAAATTTATTACTTTGTAGAGTAGAGCAGCAAGATCCCTCCCCGATCCGACGAGCATCAGCCGTGCGTCGACAAGCGTGCCACATGCTGCATACAAAGGGAATATCAAACTTAACTCCCAAGCTTTACAAAGTCCAAGACCGGAATGTAGCATAAGGTCTTACGAAAACGGTTACCTACACGAAAGTAAGTCAGGAATACTTTCCTTGATAATTACAAGTCGAGGGAAATATCACCCAAGTAAGCGAGAAATTCTTAGGTGAAAGCTATAGAAGACAATATTTTTTCGGGAACACAAACATTGTTAGAAGGCCATCGAGACGCAAAATCGCAGAATTTCTCCACTCTCGAAAGGTCTGCTACACAACAATCCCGATAGTCAACTCCTTTGGAACATAAATGTACTAATAACCATCGATAAAGTCCTTTATGATGTGTATGATACATGCTGGTACCTCATGTTGGTGATTAATAACCAAATTTTTGGAAATACCTTTCGAAGGCTTCGAGAAACTGAATCAGTTTCAACTGCAAGCCCTAACGCGCGAGCTGCAAACACAAGAAAATTTTTGGTCGATGAAAGAATACTAACAGCTGTTGAAATCGATCCTTCCATCAGCATAAGACGCTTGGCTCTACAGTTTAATGTTTCCGAACACAGAATTTCCGGTATACTGCATGGTGAAAATATGTATCCATATTACCATACACCTGTGCAAGAACTGCTTCCCGATGATTTTGAAAAGAGACTCGAATTTTGTAACTGGTTGCTAGAGAGAAGCTTGGATGACAACCAGTTTATAAGCCGATTTCTTTGGACAGACGAATCTCAATTCACAAGAGATGGTATTAAAAATTTCCATAATCTCCATACATGGGCTTCGAGCAATTCACATTCAAGACGGCAAAGATCATTTCAGCACAGATTCAGTGTCAATATTTGGGCAGGTGTTATTGGAAATATATTAATCAGCCCTTTCAAACTACCACCCCAATTTAATTCTACTAACTATCTGGAGTTTTTACAAAATAATCTACCAGACATAATGGAAGATGTTCCACTGATTCAACTAGCTGCATCATATTTCCAACAAGATGGTGCTCCAGCATACTATGGTAGTGAAGTTAAGGATTGGCTGGATGAAGAATACGGTGATCGATGGATAGGCAGAAATGGACCAATTCACTGGCCTGCAATATCTCCAGATCTCACTGTACTGGATTTTTTTTTGTATGGAGGCGAATGAAAGAAATCGTTTACCCATCTGAAATAACAACTTTAATTGAATTAGAACAACGTATTTCCGAAGGATCACTAAACGTAAGGCAAGAGTTATCGAGAACAAACATTCAAAATGAAATCAAAAATCGGGCTCTAGCATGCATTCAAAACGCAGGAGGGCACTTTGAGTACTTATTGGTGCTTATTTTGACATTCTCTTTCGTTCGAAAGTGAGTCGAATTCGTTGAAGCTTAATTTTGAGACTCGGCGATTAGAATGTTAATCGAACAAATCGAAAGTTCACCCAATCCATAGAAAGTTCATTCACTTGCGAAAGCTAGTTCAATTTTGACATTGGAAAGAATAGAATTAAATGTCATTTTTGTGTCGTTTGAATTTTTCTGTCGAGTAAGCAACAAAACATGTAAGTTTTTAATTATTTCATGGAAAATAAATTACTTTTATTAATTTTGTCGTTGTTTTATGTTTAAAAGTCGCATTCCAACTGGACAAACCGCGAACAAAAGGAAAAGTTAATCAAAATAATGGAAGGAAACCCGGAGGCAGTGTTGCCGCAAGCCAAAAAAAAGAGTCGCTAAATCGACCTTAAAAATCCGCTAGATTTGCTAAAATTTTGAAAAAAAGTCACTAGAAAATTTTCAGTACACGTATCAAAAAAACATATTCAATTATAACATAAAAATTATTTTGTTTAGTAAAGAAAAACTTATACAGCCGTATTAATAAAAACACACAATTTGCTCGTTAAAACACGTTTTTTCCAACACATTGATAATGAAATTATCCTTTTGATAAATTAAAATATTAATAAAACTATCGTTTCTTTATTTTATCTTTTCACTGAATAACAAGGAAAAATTGGCAGCACTTCCTTCAATTCTTCTAAATATTCTAGTACTTTTTTCATTATTGAAAGTCGGCATATCATCTCAGACATACAAAATAGTTTTTTTTCAAACAAATTCTAAACGGTTATTTAATTATTGTGTGAAAGTTCAAATTAATTTGTAAAAAAATAGATATGCGAGAAAAGAAAAAAATGACTGAAAATTGGAGTTCTGGCGACAAAGTTAGTTAACACAATAACGTATGGCAGGCATTACTTGGATATTTAGTGGAATTTGTATTAAATAAAATATTTCTGTCAAATTTGATGAGCAAGTTGAAGATATCCGCTCGTTAATCACCAAAATCGCTGAGACAAGTTATCCTCTCATTGTCAAACGTCATTTAAGACTAACACACATTTATTATTAAAAATTATAAGTTAAAATACGTGTTAAAGTTGTTTCGCCTGTATTTTGTGCTTATTAATAGGGCTGATAAACATTAAGTTAACATAAAAAAAATCTTAAAAAAAAAAAAAAAAACAAAAACAAATTCAGTCTAGAAAATATTACTACTTTTCATTTTTTAAATAAGAAGTAAAGAAGTCTTAATAATAACTTCAAGTATACCTATTATAAAAATAATCAATCACAAATAATTAAAGCCATTATAGCATCTTCATCAATTTCATTGACTTCAATATATAAAGCATTATTGAAATTATTACAAAAAAAGTTAAGTTTACTCCAGAAATCTCCACTTCGGCCGACTCGACTAAACCAAAAAAAAAAAAATAATTACAGTTAAAATTGTATACAAAATAAATCATAGAAACGAGATGACTCACACTCCTTTCGGTCTTCTTTTGTGTAGTGAAGTTTCAAATTCAGTTCAGTGGTCGTGGTAAACAGAGTCAATCGAATATCATTTCATAAGTGCCAAACTCGAATGCCAGGGATGTAACATCACCAGGGGCGTAATGTTTTCAAAAAACATGTTCTTGCAAAAAGTCACTAGAAAAGTAACTAGAATAATCTAGTGACAAAAAATTATTTTTTGGCGCTAAACTTTTGAAAATTCCGCTAAATATAGTGACAAAGTCACTAAAACGGCAGCACTGCCCGGAGGTAGCAAAGGGTTTTTTTTACCACCCGCGTTGATACGGAAAGCATCTACTATCCTTCTCCTCTGCACTTCTTCAACACTATCTTCATTTATAAACAACACAAATGCCATATTTTTATTTTTTATTTAATATTTTATGTTTTTATCAAAGAAATTTAAATTATTAAACAAGAAACAAAACAATTACAAATAAACAAAGATTTCACTTTTTGGTTTTGACATTTCACAAACACTTCTCTTTTGTTTTAGATACTCGTATTTTAGTGTGACCAAGTGTTTATGAAAAAAAAATAAAAATTTAGAACGCGTCATGAACAACTTATTTTTTTTAAGAATAGTTTCAAAACAGCTGAGTTGACACAAAAAATGTAATGAATGTGTAGTTCTTTATGGTTAAACTTTACTTTATAATGAAAAAGTGTATTATTCATTTTGTTTCTTGATTCTTTATCCAACATCTATAAAATGTTTAGAAACAAAAAAAATGTAAAACGGTCATACTAATTCAAATAGATATTAGTAAATGTCAAACAGCTGATAATGAAAATGAATCTTTTTTGAAGTTCATTTTATGCTATCTTTCGCAAACGAATGTTATTCGTTCGAATCTCAAAATTAAGAAAGTTCATTCGAAGGAATAGAATCATTCTAACGAATAGACTATTCATGAGAATGTCAAAATAAGCATGATTATGACTGTATTTGTGTGTACATAAAATAAAAAATTACTTAAAAATACACAAATTACTGTTTTATTCAAACCCTTTACACCTCAGGGCAAACATTTTTTTTTTAAATTTACCCGTTTTAGATTTTCCTAAGTATCATAAAAGGTATGGGTTTTTGGGTGCACTTATTAATTAGTTTAAAATTGAACACCATTTAAAATTGAATATTTGGTAACCATAAAAACATATCAGCTCTATTTAAGCGTAGTTTTAAGGGATAGTATTTCTACTAAGGAAAAAGTCCAAAATGAGGTCCCTATCATTGGTACTGACAGAGAAATTGACCTTAAAATGGTTCAGGGTATACCAAAGTTAGCCTTTTTTTAAATCGTCAAAAAGTAATGTCAAAGTTGAAAATCAGACTTTACTGGTGAACAATTTTTTTCTTAGAATATGACCAAGAATCACATCCCAAGGTATGGCACACAAATTACCGGACACCCTGTATTAATGTTGTAAATTTTATAAGAGTCGGTAAACATCGACAAATATAACTGATGAACACCTTCTCATACCTGGGCGGAACGCGCTTTGGAGTTGAGGTCATTTGAACTTTCAATTAAATTTTAAATCAGCTTTGAAACAGGTGGAATTTTCTTATAAATTACGAATGACCTAAAGTTCTAACTCCTTTAAGAGCATTATTAAATTTAGTGTATTAGATTTTCCTCAAGCAAGAATTTGATTTTTTGAATCGGGTTTCCTCTGAAGAGCTCTTTCAAAAGTTTCTGAATCGGCTCCCGGAAATTAAGCCAGAGGAAATTACGCCAGTTTTTGTATTTGTAAAAAACGCCAACATTTTGTTCATACAAACTCTTGACTTTTTTCCTAGGAAAACAGCCCAGATGTTTATGGCAATATTTCCAGAATTCAGGCTTATTTTTTCCAAAGGAACATTTTTAGAAATAGGAAAAAAGCCAGAAAATAAAGTTTGGAAAAAAAAAAACGCAGAAATCAAATTTCTGGCACTTTTCTTTTTTTTGGAAGAAAAGCCATATCACCATTAATTGGAGTAAACAACTAGCAGTTATGAACTGTTGCCGAAGAAAGCTGTAGCAACAGGTGCCTGCCTGGCAACTGAACATACCCTAAGAGGAGCAACGGAGTTTCGTGAGCGGGTGTGAGTCCCAAAAAGGGATTTAAAATTGTGAAAACCCGCCACCCAAAGTACTGTTGTCAAAGAAAACCCGAACCAACGGCCTCCCGCGCGTTGTGTGCAGTAGAGCACCACTCCGGGTGACTGTTATTTGTTTCTTTTTACTTAATCACACTAAAAGTGTCTTCTTTGAAAATAGAAAAAAA
Organism: Philhelius festivus; assembly: GCA_963931855.1. NCBI lineage: Eukaryota > Metazoa > Arthropoda > Insecta > Diptera > Syrphidae > Philhelius > Philhelius festivus. The sequence continues at coordinate 70,681,426 of OZ007555.1, forward strand.
ACAATTTCTGGTCTTTTTTCCAAAGTCTAATTTGGAAATCAGACCAGGATAAATAGATTTTCTGGTCTAATTTCCATTTTGCTTTATGGATATTTTTCCATACCTAGCTGGCCCATTTACCAAGATTTTTGGCTTATTTTCCAAAATAATTTCTGGCCCTTTTTCCAATTTTGAGCAAACGAAATTTTCTGGCGTTTTCTCCAGAAATAAATTCTGGCATAATTTCTGGCAGCCATTCAATCCAATCCACTCTCTCATTTATAAATCTTATCCCAATTTAAAGGGATCATTCACAATAGAGATAGCTCAATTAACGAATTTATCTCACAGCCGACCAATTCCACTACAGTTTTAAGTCAAACGAAAAATCATCAGCCTTATTTTGACATTCGATTTCATTAAAGTATGTCGAATTCGAGTAATTTGTATTTTGAGATTCGTACGATTAGAAAGTTCACTTTATTAATGGAAAGTTCATTTATCTTTCGAAAACTAAGCAAATTTTCACTTTCGAATCGTTCGAAAGAAATGTCATTTCATTCTCTTTCAGTTTTTTTCTCGCGAATAGATTCATAAAACATGTAAGTTTAGTATAACGTTTGTAGTAATGGATACATAAAATGGATTTGATGCATCCGTTATCCTTCCCCTATACAACTACTCCTCACCGTCTTCACTATTCATAAATACAACAAATGCCATTCTGATTTTTAACGTCTCGCTTGAATTAATCAATATTTTTATGAAACTATTTAAAAATGATAATTCAAAATTCAAGTGTGACCAGATTTGTGTAAATTAAATAGGCTTTGAAGTTGCCTTCTAAATACCTGTTTTTTTTTATAAATTTGGAACACAATTTAGTTTACATGAAAATTTAAACATAAATCAAGTATTTTATTATAGAGAGAAATTATACCGTTATTTTATTTTTTTTGATATCAATAAACTTACCATACTGTTTTCTAATGCTCCCAAATTTTAAAATGTCAGTTTTTATTGATGTTTTTCAAATTTAAACTTTACCGGCCGTAAGCATTACTTTATTTTTCTTTAATGATAAAGTATTATTTTTATATTTTTAAACCATAATTTTTTTTTAAATAAAAATCATCAAAAAAAACAACTTGGTCATACTAAATCAGATAGAAATGTCAGTAAATTTTAAACAGCTGATTTCGGAAATAAATTTCATTGAGGTTCATTTTATGCAATCATTCTACAATGAACATTTTTTCGCTCAAATGTCAAAATATGCTAAGTTCATTCGAATGAAAATACATATCTATTCTATCGAATTAGCTATTCCTTCGAATCTCAAAATAAGCATGCATGTTTACACGACCAACGCTCTGTCCCACACCGACCAGTCTGAGATGGACAAAAGTATCTTCGAGGGGTGCACTTATACCATTTACCAATCCTTAATGGTGAGGAAAATTCTATTTCCGCGAAAAGTTACAATTCCGTAAAACCGTAGACCTTCTTGGCACTCACTATATGTTGGGCTTCCGCCTGGTTGGTTTATAAGTTTCTCTCTTGGTCATTTTTGTTTGGATGATGGGTTTGCTAGTTTTGACTTTGACATTTAATATAAAAGTGCTCATAAACGTTTTATTAAGTTTTGATTGCTGCGCTGGTTATATATTTCACCAAAACATGGCTATTTCTGTCAAGTAGGGTCGTATTAAAGATTTTTCTTTCACTCTTATATTAAATGTTAAAGTGGAATCTTCAGCTTTCACTGTGACTCAGGCATTAGGCAGAGACCTCTCCTATGAGAGTTTAAATTTGCATATTTTATGTACATATTTTGAAAGAATTGGATTATAAACTTAAAGTATTATCAAAGTTCGAAGCACAAGCAAATGAGTCTAGTCGAAACGTATTACGCATTAAACATTTTTTAAACCTTTAATATACATCCGTACATATGTAGGTAAGTACGAGTATTTCAGAGCTTACATATTTTTTTTTATTTGAAAACCATATCCTCTTTAGGTATCCATTTCATTATGCATGTATTAATATCCCAACTGTCATAAGCTCCTTATGTTTCGAGCCCAGACGTCTGTACATATTATTGCTTCGCGTTCAATGAAAATATAGAAACAACGATCGCCAACAGCAACACAGGCCTGTGAATATAAGCAAAAACATAAAAACGACGAAAAAGCTATCACAATATGCAACACAAATATATAAAAAATAGCAAGATACATACATATACAAAATCTGAAAAACAATTCATGGAGTGGTCTTATAAGGACATTAACAAATAAATACTATTGTTGTTTTTTCATTAGTCCTTTCATTATTTCAAGGTGTCCTTGACAACAACATTCCCTCTCTCAAAATAGATTTCCACATGTAGGTATGCTTGAAACTCATGGAGCACACTCAATGGAGGACAAACACATGGCTATGTTTTGTGGAACAACATCATGGGAAAAGGCAAAGGACATAACAAAGGATTCCTAATGATAGGAAAATAATGCCCGAGGAGAGCTTAGCAGACCCTGATGAGAGTGTTGCATAGCACAGCGTCGAAGAAGCACTAACATTCCGACATATAGAGGACTTTTCATGCTATATAAATCAAAAGGATGTTTAGTTCGTGTGCCTTGAGTTTGTTTGGGTATATCTGAGCTTACGAACAAGTTCCGAAAACAGTGAAGTGATATTCATATGAACGGATATGTAGAACAAGACTTCAAGTGCAATGTTGACTATCCTTGAAAAAAAAAGAGAAATACCTGCTCCTGCATATGCATACATGCTGGCGAAATTAGTCGAGGGCACTTTAAGTTGACCTATGCGTTTGGACTTTGAAGAAACAGACAGCGTCGAGTTTGCACAAAAGTCATAGAGGTTGAAGACGTTTCAAGTACAAATCATGTGCCATGTGACTTACACTACATGAAGCACCCAAAGCAATCGGGACTATACTGTTTGAGGTAGTATTACAGTTAGTAAAGGTGGTCCATTAAACCTTGTATGGACTTTTTGAGTTTCAGTTAGTAATTTGATTGCTACATATCTCTTGCAATTGTAGAAGTCCAATGAATGTATTAACAAAAAAGACTGAAAGAGTCTTTCAGAAAGACCTCAATCGATGGAAGGAACATAAGGATTCTTAATTCTTGAATTTAATGCAAATCAGTTTTTATGGAATAACTCCTGAATTTCCACGGCTGGATCACACGAACTAGTGCTAATGTTAAAGATAGATCAGAAGCACAAAATTAGTTTTAATTTTTTTATTAGGTGGAAGCTAAGAACAGAATTCCAAAAGCAAATAAAAATTTATGCATGAATAAGAATTTTAAATTGTTAAAATAAGTTTATGTATATAACATTTTTAAGAAATATATTGGCAGGTGCGCCAATTTTAAGTTTATATTTTTGTGAAAATTGAAATAATATTTCCAAAAAATTAAGGAAATGTCTTGTCTTTAATTTAACTTGACGGATCGTACTACACCTTGGCATAATGGTTAGTGCGTTAGACTGTCATGCGGAAGGTCTTGAGCTCGCTGCAAGAAAGTTTTTTTCAGGGGTTTACTGGCTCTTGCGAGGAATTGACAAATCCTCGAAGAGTATCTCTTGTTTCGGCAGAAAATTGTAGGTCCCCTCCGTTCCTGATAACATGCACATAAGAATGGTTGAGAGTTGTAAGTCACCAGGTCCTGGTTCACTTCGAGCTGTTGCACCACCAAATGTATTTATTTTATTTAACGGATTATGACTACCCTTAAAATATTTGAGCACAGGGCGAGCGTATTAGGAAAGTAGGAGAGGATTTAAAAGGAGATACTAATGCTCATCGGTTTTGAATGTATGAATTTCATAATGGGTGGGAAATATAGAGTCGGATAAAGCATTCTACATTCGTGTAGTGCGGCTAAAGAAAGCATGCATGAATTTAACTGTTGTGCTCAAGGGTAAACTGATGGGCACTCTCTGAAGCGCAAGTATTGCTCTTAAATTGTATAAGAACAGTGTTTATAAAAATAACGGTAAAATAGTAGTAGTTTCCATCAACCTGTTCATATTTTTTTGCGTTCTTAATCAATTTTCTGTAATTTTCTTGTAATTTATTTGACTGTTAAGGATGGAAAAGTGTACAGTTTGGGGTGATAATTTTATCAAATGTGAAGGGTTTTGTGGTTCAATTTATCATTAAAATTGGGCTCAAATTTGCAAAGAATCTGCTAAAGCCCTCCATGCAGATAGCAATTTATTGATTTATTGTGGCGGTGTGCTAACTGCATTGTTATCAGTGGTTCCCTTCTATCCATAATGGTGCAACCCAAATCAGACGTTGCAGAAATTAAATCTAAATTGTGCAATGATACTATTTCCAAATCCAAACACAAAAATAAAAACAATATTTCAATACAAACTGATTAAAATAGTGATTTCAAATCAACAAATAAAATAAATGATACATCAAATTTGCCAATTGATTTGGCATTATCTCAATTACAACAACAACCCGATATTGAAACAGAAAGCGCTCAGCAAAGCATAAATGTTTCAAACGTTCTTATTGCTTCTACGTCATCACAACAGCAACCTGCTTTCGAACCAGGGGCTTATTGCACCAACTACAAACTACAAGTACAAATTTGTGATTACAAAAAATTTCATATGAAAAAAAAACTCGATTTTTACAAATTTGTTAAAAAAATGCTTGTAATCACAATTTTGTAAGATGGTGCAATAGGCCCCAGAGATTCATTATCAAACTAAAAAAAATAATACAAACATCCCTATTGTTTCAATTGCATTCCAACAACAATGTCATGACCTCATGATTGAGGGTGAACGGGTACAGAGAAAAAATCAAAAAGTTCGACGAACCACGAAACTGTTTGGTACAGCAAGTTATACTTCTGCTGACACAAGCTTATCATCAGTTCCTAAACTTCGCTACCTACATCTCTCTCGTTTGGACAAATGTGTAACCAAAAACAACATCAAGTCGTATGCAGCAAGTGTGCTAAATTTACATGAAAATGTGCTTCAGTGTAGTAAATTGATTAAAATTGATGCTGATGTCTCTAAGATGCATTTTATTAATCTCAAACTCGGAATTCTGGCCCATGCTCTTGAAGATGCACTTAATAATTTGGCCAATTGGGGTTCAAATAAAATAAAATGCATGACTGGATCGCACGAACTTGCCCTTATGTAAAAGTACTTTAGAATTTAAAATACATTTTATAAATATAAAACATGGATTTAATGAGATAAAAATGTTCAAATGCATGGAATTTCCGTCTGATTTCCGGAAAAGTATAGACAAAAAAAAAGTTTAAAAATTGTTTTATTATTAATGTAATTTCTTGTATAACAAATTTCTTGATTCAAAATAGCTTTTTTGGACTTTAGTCCACAAAAATTGACGTTTCGTCCCGGTGATCTCACATGGACTCATCAGTTGACTGTGTGGATCTTGTCAATACGCAATTTTTGTTAAATTCAAGGAATTTAGACGAAACGCCAATTTTTGTGGACTAAAGGCCAAAAAAGCTATTTTGAATCAATAATTCAACAAGTCCAATAATAATGCTAAGTCTTCTACTTGACTGATTTATTTCAGTAGTAGATATGTATATAGAGTTTGTATTATAGAAACCTTAATGTGTTATATAACAAATTTCTTTAAAATTTTTCGAGAACAAAATTTGGGATGCCAATTTTTAGTATTTAGTAGTATAGATTTTAGGAAATAGTTTCAAAAAATAATCGTTCACACGTTTTAAAGATATCGGCGCAAAATTTTAAACAGCCTATTATTAAGGTATTAGTATGATACTACTTAACAATTTGCTAACTTTATAGCAGTTTACTAACTCATTCTTAATTTTAAACATTCTCTAACTAGTATCGTACTAAAAGAATTTTCTTAATAAATTGCTTCTGAACACACCTAAAACAATGATATTTCGTGTAGAAAAGTAAGTACACGAACCTTTTTTGATGTTTGCAAATGTCAAAGAGTCATAATGAAGATAGCACGATATTAAAAAAATAAAGTAGGTATTCGATGATTTTAACTTTAATAAAAGGGTACAGAAAGTATGATGGTATATTCGATTAAAATTTCCAAATTCGTTGTTTTAACCTAGTATCATACTAAAACAGCTTTAGCATCGTACTAATTCAATTAAAATTTTGCGCCATGATTAAAAAAAAAAAAAACTTTTTTTTTCAAAATATTATTTTATGTAAAATATTATTTTAAACTTAAAGGCGGCTCCTACTGAAAATTTTTGCTTAAGATCGTTCGAGCCGTTGATGAGAAAGTCGAAAATAAAAAAAAACGGTTCTATGACAGGTATTTACCGTTAATAACATTTTGCCCCAATTTTTTTTTTACTAAATGTAGTCCATATCCATAATATCACACCTAATTTTTGTTTTTGTCAAAATCGTCAGAGCCATTTTCGAGATAAATAAGATTTTGCATTACGGGTGTATCGGGGGTACCGTTAGTTATAGTTTTGGAGCTAAAAAAAAATTTCAATTTCCCCTCTAAAGAATCACCGAATACCCTCAACTACCGAGATTGAAGAAAATAGGTCCAGTGGCTTAAGCTGTATAGAGAGGTACAGACATACAGACATACAGACTATCATCGTAATGTCAACTTTGATCAAAATCTCAAATTCGATTTTTTTTTCCAATTGCAGAACTTGCCCAATAGTACCTATGTAGGTTAGGTTAGGTTAAAGTGGCTGCTGACCGGAAAAGGTCAACACACTTAGACCAATATTTGGTCCGTTGTGATACCACAAGTATTTCAAAAATCACCCTTACTCGTTAAACCATTTTGAGCTAATAATGAAGCGTTTGAGACAGTGAATGTCGGAATTATTTAGATCACTAGGATCGTTATAGTAGTAGTCTCCCAAGTGGAGTCTACGTCTTTGCGCTAGGGCAGGACAAGAACATAGAAGGTGAGGAACTGACTCCTCTTCTTCTTCATCCATGCAGCTTCTGCAAAAATCATTTGCGGGAACTCCAAGACACAAAGCATGTCTTCCTATTAGGCAGTGTCCAGTAAGGACACTTATGACGGAGCTAATATGCAATCTACCAATAGAAATTAGTTGTTTTGAGCGTTTAGCATCAAACAATGGCCAAATCAGTTTAGTAGACAAGCAAGTTGGGGTGCTGGTCCATCTGTGGTTAGCTTTCTTCATGGTATCATGCTTTAGCATAAGTTAACAAGTAGCTAGGGGTATACCGATGTTAGATTTGCTATCCAACAAATGTAAGATTGTTCCGTTTTTTGCAAGTTCGTCAGCTTTACAATTTCTGGAATGTCTCTATGCCCCGGCACCCATGTAAGGTGAATGTTAAACTGTTTTGAAATCTCCACCAGAGATGATCGACATTTTTGGGCTGTTAGTGAGTTAATGGAGACAGAGTCCAGTGGCTTTAAGGCAGCTTGACTGTCTGAGAAACTACGTATGTATATCAGTAGTCGATATAACGTTTTCTTTGAGCCAAGAGAGGACTTCTTTAATTACTAGAAGCTCTGCCTGGAACACGCAACAGTGATTGGGAAGACGAAAAGATAGACAAAGATTTAATCTTTGGGAGTATACGCCTCCACCGACCCCGTCATGGGTTTTAGATCTATCTGTATAGAAATGAATCGCTTCGTCTACCAACAGTGACTCATTTTCCCAGGTAAACCTGGAAGGGATGGATACTTGAGTACCAAAAAACAAAATTCTTCCTGCTGGGAAGGAAGCAGCGCAAACCTAAAATGGGCTTCTCCATCCTCAACTTCTCCGTCTAAGCTCAATGTTTATTACCAAAATGCGGGAGGCTTAGGCACAAAAACTAGTGGGCTTTTCATACTCTTCATTACATGAATATGATGTGATAATAATTACTGAGACCTGGTTAAATGAAAGCTTTCTGTCTTCTGAAATGTTTGATGCATCTTATGTCGTTTATCGTGTTGATCGTCCCATTGAGTCTGGAATGCAACGTGGAGGTAGAGTTTTGATCGCTGTACGTTCTTCGTTAGTTACTCGGCAGTGCCATTTACCTACATATTCATCATTCTTCGAGTATCTTTGTGTGTATGTTATCACTCAAGACCATGAATTTTGCTTTTTTGTAAGTTATATTAAACCGAATAGTAGTTTTCAATTATATGCTCAACTTTATGGCTGATGAAAAAATTCTGGTACCATTTAATGTTACATCAGACATAGAAACTGAAGTTGTAGATTCTGTAGCTTCGCTAGGTTTATTTGAAATAAATTATTCGAATAATATGTTAGGTAGAACATTAGATCTTATTTTTTGCAATAATGATATTAAATACTATCTATATTAATCAGCTTTTCCTTTAGTTAATAATCAACCTCATCATAAAGCAGTTTATGTAATTTTTGAATTTTATGAATTTAACCAGAAATGTGCAACTGTTAATTGCGTTTAACTTTTATTTTATTAAGGCCGACTTCACAGGACAGAAAAATTTAAAAATTTCTACACCCATATTAATAAAGATGGTTTAGTGGAGGTGTATCGTTAAGTCCTGGACTAAGTGGGAAATTTCATTAATAAAACAAATTTTCTGCTAAGTGACGTTTATACTAACTATGATTAAGCTAAACCATCGGCATAGGTGGTTTAGCTTAATAGTTTAGCGAAGGAATAAGAAATAAAATTGTCAAACTTGATTTGTTTTATCAAAAAAATTAAACCAAAGTGCGAAGTGCGTATCTTCACGATTTGTCAATTCATTTTGCTTTGAAAGCCAAGCAGTTTAAAAAAATAACAAATACGAAAGGATTTAAGGTCATAAGTGGATTTCGACAAGTAAAAAATGACAGTTCTGATTCTGAAAAGAAGAGAAATTTGCTTCTGGATTTGAAATCAGAATCGAAACCAGAAGCACCCACAGATTCATATACACTCCGCTTCAACTGAATACGCACAAACTTGGACCTTAATGTATCATTATTTGATGATGCTTACTGTTTGCTTGTAATGTTGAGAAATCAAATCAGAAAGAATAATTCAAAAAATACCGTTATTTTTTCTCTCGCTCTCTTGCAAAGCGTTCCATATGGAAAAATGCAGAATTTTTTCGCGTCAACTGAATAGGCACAACAATCAAAATTGGAAATAAAAGCTAACAGAATGAAATAAAACAAGTTTTTCTTTTAAACATTTGTTTATTGGTTATTTCTAGTAGTGGGTACTGAGACCTCTATTGGTTATTACTTCATGAATTCGGTCCCGCATGCTCTTTAAGCAGTTCAGCAAAATTTCCCTCCAGGCTAATTTAATGGCTGCAATTAGGGATTCTCTGCCCTCAAACTGATGGCCAGACTCATAAACTTTTCGTACCAACCATCCTCATACATTTTCTATAAGGTTCAGGTCGGGAGAGTACGGCGCACAGTGGGCAGAAATCGTGGTTTAAGTGGTCAAAAATCCATAACTTTTGAACCAGTTGAGCTGTTTTTATAATTTTTTTTTTATTTGTAACTTTATTTAAGTACCTTTCAATAAATAGCGTTTAATTTATCAAATATGTGTTATTTTGATTTTAAAATAAATAATAAAAAAAAGTTGTTTTTCTCCCTGTTAATGTGGAAGGCAAATTTTTCAAAATATTGACTTAAATTGGATACAAAACTTATTTTAAAAGAACTTTCTTGAAGATCCAACAAATGGTGACCAATAAACTATTTATTTGAAATCCTTGGACTTGCCCTTTGGGGCTTCACAAAAACACTCAAAAAAGAAATTTGTAGTTCCTTTTTTGTCCTTTTCAACCGAACACTTTGTTTAAGAATAGTTACCAAAACCCTAAAAAAATTTTGTCATTTCCATCATCCAATTATTAAATGTAACGGAACAATTAATGAGAACAACATAAATAGAGCATACCATTTTCTTTTGGGCACAGAAAATAAGTACAAGCAACTTTTTCCGCACTAAATAAAAACAACATGGTAAGTTAGGTTAGGTTAAAGTGTCTGTCATTAAAGCATCTGACCCACTTAGACCAGTAGAAGTCCATTGTGATACCACGATCTAATAGGGAACAAAAAGGTTCCCTACTAGTTAAAACCATTTGGAGCTTCTGATGAAGCGAAGGAGCCTTTTAATGTCTGTATTTATGAGATCGCTTGGTTCGTTATAGAAATATTCTCCTAGATGAAGTTTGCGTTAGGGCATTTACAAAGAAGGTGTGGGATTGTTTCCTCTTCCTCCTCGTCCAAGCAACTCCTGCAAAATCGTTTGATAGTACACCGAGTAGTGTCTATCTATAAGACAGTGTAAGTTATGACACCTATTACGGAGCTGATCTGAGATCTGCTGAGGGACAATAAATACTTTGACCGCTTCAAATGCAGTTTGGGCCAGATTTGTTTGGTCGCCAAACAAGTGGTAGTGTTAAGCCATCTTGTGTTTGATTGTTCTAGAGCAATTCGCTTCAGCATAAGTTTACTTGTAGCTACAGGCATACCTATGTTTACTCTATCAGGCAAGATAGGCATTTCCGTCCCAATTCTGGCGAGTTCGTCGGCTTTACAATTCCCCGGAATGTCCCTGTGTCTCGGCACCCAGAAAAGGTGAATACTAAGCTGTTTGGCCATCTCCATTGGAGACTAACGACTGTCTTGGGCTGTAACCATGTACAACATGCTACACCCAATGTAAAATTTTGCATACAGAAGAGTGGCTATGTAAAATGTTTTTTCGCTCTAACTCGTAAATGCGGATACATGCGGATATGAATCTTTCGAGTTTCGATAGAGCACATATTCAATTTTCAATTCGTTAATAAGTTAAAGTTGTGAATTTTTGTATCGCCTTTATAAACTGGAAAATTGAGTAAAATTAAGATGGATGTTTCAAAATCAAACGGTACTAACTACTTAACGTTTCTTTATATTTTTTTTACGTATTATAACATATAAATACGTGAAATAATTAGCTGTAATGAATTCAATTACTTTCCAAAAGGATTTTCAAGAAAATCGGCAACCTGAGCATATTTATTTAAAAAAAAATGTCATATATTTTACGTATAAATATTTCTTTAATTAATTAAAATTAAACTAATGTGATTCGAAAACAAAAAAAAAATATTTTTGACCACTTAAATCACGATTTCTGCCCACTGTGCGGCGCCTATTGAAGCAATTCCACATTCTGGTCTTATATCCAATTTTGGAAAATACGCGCGGTGTGGATGGGGGCGTTGTCCTGCTGGAAAGTCCAGTTAATGGGTCCTTAAATATCCGCAAATTTATGAAAATTTCTTTTCAAGATTCCTTTGTGGGTAAATGCAGACATTTTTGACTTTTGAACTTCAAGCTCATCAGTCTCATAGTAGTTTACTGAACAATTCAATTCAATTTCAATTTTGTTTTATTGAACATACTATTTACAATTTGGCTTACAACTAATAAGATACTACATACATACATATGCATGAAAATTTACATTTGTTGGCTCATAGGGGGCCTAACTATATACAGTGACTTAAGTTTAATTATTTTTATATAAAATTTACATGACAAAAAAAAAAAATTAAATTTAAAATGTTGGTTGACTGTATTGTCCTCAGGGTGTTCATTCCTGGTTGTCAGTGGTGATTTTTGTGGGTTGTGGGCAGGGATGTCGTTTTAGCCGCGGTGGTAGGCTGACCCAATGTCAGCGTAGAACGAGACTACATCCTCGTTGTCCATGATTACGTTGTCATCCAGAGTTTCCATTACACTGAGGTACCTCGGGATGTCGTTGTTCTGTGGTCATCCTTCTCATAAGCTGATTCGGGTGGTCGATGATGTTCCTCATTAATTTCTTCGTTGAATGAACTAGATATTTGTCCAGTGGGATTAAATTCGCTTCTGTGTAGAGATGCTCGTTCCTGTAGTGCTTTTGTCGTTGACGGTCGAAGTAGAGTCCAGTGCAGATCCTCAGTATCTTCCTTTCGAATAGTTGAAGTTCCTTCATAGCTGTCTTCGAGATGGAAAACCAGACTGGGAAGGAATAGCTAATCACTGGTCGCAGGAGCTGTTTGTAGATTAATATCTTTGTCGGTTGGCTAAGACCTGATCTTCTTTTCAGCAATGGGTGCAAACGGCTGAAGGCCCAGCTGGCCTTTTTCAGAACATTTCTTGAGTGCAGGTTAAACCTTAGCAACTCGTTGAAGTGCACTCCCAGGTACTTGACACTTGGTTTTGCTACTATGGAGGATCCGTCAGGGAGTTTTAGGGCCAGATTTCTGCAAATTGTTGCGGTGCGAAGGCCTCTACCAGTTGAAGGTCTCCTAAAGCAGACAAGTTCCGATTTGGAAGTATTGATTCGGATGCCCCATTTCTGGTAGAATTGGAAGAGTCTGTTAATGTGGGTTTCTACTTTTTGGACAGCGATTAGAGGTGACATTGATGTGGCATAGGTGAGCGAGTCATCAGCATACAGGAGGTTCTCGCATCCAATTGGTGAAGGTTGGTCTGAAGTCATCAAGTTGTAGAGGAAGGGGCCTAGTTTTGAGCCTTGGGCGACTAGTTTACTGAACCCCATATCATAACTCGACCTTCTCGACTGTGATGCAGCGCTAAAAATCGTTCTTTTTTCCTCACATCGTGGAAATAATAATTACAATTATCAGAGCCATAAAATTTGAACTTTTTCTCATCAGAAAAAACGACGTGGCGCCATTCATTTTTCCAAGTCATATGGAGTCTAAAGAATTCTAAACGCACACCTTTTCTTTGCTTGTTTGGTGGTGGTTTCTTTTGAAGTTTCAATCGTTTTAAATAATTTGCACTGTTTATTACTCTACGGAATGTTGAAACGCTTGCAGTTACACCGGCTTTTTGTTTAAATTTTACCGCAAAGTCACACGAATCAGAAACACATCTTAAAATTGCTCTTCGATCAATTGCAGTTGTTGCCGTTTTTTTACTTCCTTTCATGTTTTTCCCTTATAAACTTTTATTTCTTAGGTGGGAATAAACAACACTAAAACTTTGTTCATTTTTGGTAGCTTTAGCACGTCCAGTTAGTCCTTGTTCTTTTAACAAATCGGTTTTAGCTCTTTCGACACTATTTAAAGCTTTTGATCTACCCATTTTTTTTTTAATTTCAATTAAAACACTTCAACTTTTGATTAAATGTGTCAATCATCTCAAAACTCTCATTAACAATAAAGATAATGACCGATAATGATCGTATACGTATTCAGTTGACGCAAAAACATTCTGTACTTTTTAAATTATTCTTTTTGATTTGTTTTCTCAACATTACAAGCAAACAGTAAGCATCATCAAATGATACATTAAGGCCCAAAGTTTGAAAAAAATGAACAACATACTACCTTAAAAAAACTGTGTGCGTATTCAGTTGAAGCGGTGTGTATCTAAACGTCAAACTCCACAGCTGTGATTTTTTGTATCCTAATTGTGGGAAAAGTATCTTTCAACAAATATAATTCTTGATTTTCATTATTCTCCATATTTGATGTTTAACATATACAATCACAAAAAACTTCAGAATCACCAAAATCAAAAAAAGTATTCTGTTGGGATTCCAGATCGGAGAGATATTCCGGATTGCCAAATAAAAAATACATAAAACACAAGCAAATGACAATCAATTTAGGCAGACACAGAATATAAAAAAGAGATGGCTTACTTGTTGTAGTAGATTTTCTTAAGGGATTTTTGATAAACGTCACTCAACTATTCCTCGAACATTTCGTTTTTACTAATGTAAATATTTAAGCCATGGCTTAACTCCTATTCCACGGTTTAGCAAAACCATGGAATATAGATGGAATAAGCGTTTTTTATTAATACGGCTGCTACAGTTCAATTGAGTAGGAATTAAGACTTTGCAACAGATCTGTTAATGATATTTATACAGGGTGATTGGCATAAAGTGTGACAAAAAGCTAGGGCGTGTAGGTTGGACTTAGACAAGAAAAAAATCGTATGGGTGGGGGGGTCTATTTCCCCCCGTTTAGGCGGGAGCGGCAATTTAAGAAAAAAGTCACTTAAAACAGAAAAAAAATTATTAAAAAATAACGGTGATACCTACAGAGTAAAGCTATAGCATTTTGAAAAGCCAGAAATACGTTCTTTAATTCTGTTTTTAAATAAAGTTGTTCGACTGAATAGTTTTTGAAAAATTAATTTTCAAAATCAAAATTTTGAAAAAAAAATTAAAAATTTGTTCTAAGAAAAGCCTTTTATTTTCGTTTTTACGTTTTTGGATTCTTAGGTAAATTTTACGATTGAAAGGATTAACTTTCTTTTTACTATTTTTTTAATTATCGTCTTATAAGCATACAATAATGTGACAAAGTACTGGATTAACCATATTTCACATTTTTTTTTATGGAAAACACCTGCGTGAGAGCATTGGTTTAAAATTGACCTGCGAATGTTTTTTTAAATAATGCAACGTTACACGCCCTAACTAGTGACAGAAAAATGCAATTGCGAAATAAGAACAAAAATGTTCCTGAATCTTGAAATCAATTAAAATAAGAAATACATGCATATTTAGATAAAACACATAATTACTGTTTATTTAAATTTTTAATTTTTTTTTAACTAAAGCTTATTACAAAAAATTTTCGATATGATCCCCATTTTGTAGAAGGCAAAGATTAAAAATGTGTGAAATATGGTTAATCCAGTACTTGCCACGTTATTGTATGCTTATAAGACGATAATTATTAAAAAAATAGTAAGATAAAGTTTATCGTTTCAATCGTAAATTCACCTAAGAATCCAAAAACGTAAAAACTAAAATAAAAGGCTTTTCTTAGAACAAAATTAGTTTTTGTTATTTTTGATTTTCTCAAAAACTACAAAATATTTTGACATCCGGTTTTTTTGTGTTTGATCAAAAACTAATAAGAGCATTGAATATTGAATAAAAAAATAATACTTAATAACGTAAAATTTTGAAAAAAAAATTGTTTAAAAAAAAATTTTCATTTTTTTTTTCAAAATTTCGATTTTGAAAATTAATTTTTCAAAAACTATTCACTCGAACAACTTTATTTAAAAACAGAATTAAAGAATGTATTACTGGCTTTTCAAAATGCTATAGCATTACTCTGTAGGTATCACCGTTATTTTTTAATATTTTTTTTTCTGTTTTAAGTGATTTTTTTCTTAAATTGCCCCACCCGCCTAAACGGGGGGAAATAGACCAATCCTTCAATACGATTTTTTTCTTGTCTTAGTCCAACCTACACGCTCTAGCTTTTTGTCGCACCTTATGCAAATCACCCTGTATATTTTAAAGAAATAATTTTGTATGGTATTGAACACTTGGCTCCGAATTTAAAGAAGAAATCATGTTTTAAGCTCCCATGGTTTAATAAATAAAAAATTTAGAAAATGTTAAAAATAAGGCTTTTATACGTTCAAAAAAATGTATTCAGCTTCGGAGATAGATAAAATGCTTTTTTGAATGCATATTTGTATCATCAACATAAGTGCTATTAAGAGTAATATCAAAAAGAACAGCAAATCATTTTGGGTCCTTTTAGAATCCTTTGTACCGTTTTTGAGAAAATCGAAAGCCAAAAAAAAACCATAAATAAACAATTTTTGGGAAGTTCCTAGAAAGTATGATTAGTTTGAGCTATTAAGATTTTCAAAAAAAAATATTTTTGAATTAAAAAAAAATAATTTGTTTTTAATATTGTTTTCTTAAATTCAATTTTGATTTGAAAAACAATTAAAACTTAAAATTGGTGTACTACTTTTTTTTTTTTTAATTTTAATGATAAAGTAAAAAATTTCAACAAAATTCGAGATGTTTTTAAGAAATTTAATACGTGAGACCTTGATAAGGCCACCTGCCTTGCAATATTTTTTGGTCAATTTATATAGGTGGCCAACTTATGAGAGTGTGTATTTCTTAAAATGATGTTCCTATTTCCATCTCTTATAAAATGTCTACATTTTTCATCAAAGTAAGCTCGACTATTGGTTTTCTTGGTGGCTTTTCAAAATCTTTAAATTCAATTCCTATAGATAGGCTGTTCATACATTATGTTACTGAATATGTTCCTCATAGTTATATCTCAATCTTTATAAACACTGCTTAGTAGACTTGACTCTATAGAAAGGAACAATTTAATCTTTGATGGTTAATCATCTACATATATCATCATCTCATATTGTTGAAACGATATTACAATAGCAAGCGAATCGTTATTTTACCGCTATATCTAGACGTTTTGTACTGTTGCTTACTGAAAATATCTATCTCAAATCTATTTATATGACAGATGAGATAAAAAAAAACAACTTTGGGGCCAAGTTCCAAGGTAGCCAAGTGGGAAACTTATAAAGGTATTTTGAAGAACATTTTAATTTTAATATTAATATTATAATAATTTACTAAGTGTAGTTAAATATTGGCCAACTTGTTCATGTGGTCAATTTAAAAGAGTGGCCAACTAGACTGGTTTCACTCACTATAATATTATTTTATATAGTTAAACTAATAATCGAGAAAATATTGTGTACCAATCACCAAACTTAGTGAAAATTAAGTCAATGTGATGGCGGGTATGAAAACTTTGATTACTCATTTCTTACACGAACCAAAACGTTCGTTTGTACAGCTTACTGATTCTTGGGTTATAAAGTAAAAAGTTATCGAGTACTGAAAAAATCATTAAATTCCATTATTATGGTCCATCAAAATGTTGACCCAATATGTGAGATATGAGCTTATTCCATGTGACATATTTATCAAAAACAAATATTTACTTTATCTTAGTTTTCAAAAACCATTCCACTAGAGGTGTAGATGCATGGACCAGCATCGGCACTTCAAAATGTCAAAGTTGCAACCGCGCAGTGGTTAACCGGTGGCACTTTAACTTTTTCCTTTTGCCATCCAAACGACACATTTATAGCTTGGTCCTGGATAATTTCCAAATTGATGTCCTTTCCATCTTTATTATGTTTTTTCTTTCGTTGGATTTGTATGATAAGCTTACCCGGGGCCTAAAAGATGTGCTTGTGCAACAGGAGCAGCATATTTGCCATCACATCTTCATTTATATCTAAACGAGGACCGACATAAAGTGTTTTTTTTTATTTTTATTTTTTGATATGCTTTTGGCCTTATGATCGCATTCGCAATAAATGCGCATCCAAGCGGGAGGAGAAGGCAACAAAATAAAAAATAATATAACTCAAAAAGTCCACCATAGGATATTTGTTGAAAGGAATACGGGCTTTGGTTGCCGATGGCAGTGTGATGACAGAATGAAAGTTGATTCCATTCGCTTTGATTCCTCGCTTGAGTTTGAGAGTATCTATTGGATACTCTTTTGGCGGAGGACTTCTATGCCCAGTCGAGGCCAAATACATCGAGTATTTGCATTTTATCAGTCTTCAGGCACATCTAGGAATGAGTATTCTTTTTTTTTTCTGTATTCCACGAAGCATGCATGTGTAAAGTGAGGGTGATGCCGAAGTGACCTGCACTGCGAGCTCAATATGGATAACACGTTTTTTGTCATAGAAATATCTATACATATATGTATGTATGTGTGTGTGTTCATTTTAATTTCTTCACAGAAGGATGGATCCTTATTGATGTGATTTGATGGAAGTGTCAAGTGTTATGAGACCATTTGGAGAGGAAATATTGATTGCAAACCATTCAATTCACTGATCCATGCTAAGGAACGTGTATAGAGCAGAAGTATATTTTTCATTTATTTACTCTTTATGGCAGTATCCTAGAATTTATATCTCTTCCACATTTAATTCTTCACCAGAACCAGTCTTTGGGTCTTCAAATCTCAAAAAGCTATATAGATTTATACATAGGAGCAGTGGCGTAGCGTACTATCTCGGCGCCCGGGGCGGGAGACCCATTTTGCCGCCCCCATTTAATACTAAATTAAAATTAAATTTCGGGACATCATTTCACAGGCAATGAAGTATCTTTTATTGAAAGTACAATAGGATCAGCGGTTTCATAAATGGATTCTACGGGCCTTACGAATGAGGCACGTGAGACAAAGCTGCATCTGCGGATTCATCGCCATGCATGCGTTTTTTCCTGCGAATTCTTCTCGTTTTGAGTTCGATTCCGAGTTTTTCGCTGAGAGTCTTAGCAAAGTCGATTGCGGCTTGGAAGAAACAGTCTCTGCTGTCCACTAGGAGAGCTTTTAAAACGCAGAGTTTCTGAGCACACTTATCCACACTCAGTCCACGTTGCTGCAGGTAAATCTGTGCGTCATCTTCTTCAGGTAGTTCTGCAGCTCGCTCAAAAGCCAAGAAAAGAGAGGAAGTTGAATGACTGCATGACTGTCAGAAGAAGACTGGCTACCGATCCGTCACTTCTTCCAGTACCTCAAGAACTTCCACAAACTTGTGACTAGATGCTTGAGGTACTTCTGGTGAGTCGACTTCGTCTTCGTCTGCACGTCTTCTTTTTCTGCCTGTAAAATAAGTTATGCATTCCCATGAATATTGGCCGGAGGACAATTCTAGGCCACTCACTATTGTAGATGGAGGAATCTTACTTACATTGGAATCACTTCCGCTGCTGCTGGATACCACCTAGGGGGGCGGCAAAATGTCGCCGGTGATGCGGGTAGAGCAGAAATCATATGTTTCATGACAGATCGTTTGACAAGTCAACAAACAACAATGATGCAAATTTGAAATTTGCCACCCTATCTGTGGTTCGTCGTTGACCGCTCTCGGCTGATTTTCGTGAATTCGTAGACGGTGAGTAGGGCCGTAAGAGCACATTCCGTATTATCCCGCTGATCGCGAAACTAAAACAAAACGTTCCGAAACTCTCGCGAAACTGAAAGGTAGTGTTCCGAAACATATGACGGAAACGTTATTCTAGTCTCAGCCAGCTCAATGTTTTTGCTTCCTCCCGCATCACAGAAAGTTATTTCGATTGTGTTGTTTATAGTTTAAATACTGTTGAATCTCAACCTTTGAACTAGTTTTTGAAAATGAAAAGAGTTAAAGGAAGCGGCGCGGTATACCACAAGAAAAAGGCTAAGAAACAAGCAGACGCGAAGACGCGAAATATTTCAGTTCTAGTTCTGGTTCAAAAGCTACGTTAACGTCTTCGGCGGCATCCAGCAGCAGCGGAAGTGATTCCAATGTAAGTAAGATTCCTCCATCTACAATCGTGAGTGGCCTAGAATTGTCCTCCGTCCAATATTCATGGGAATGCATAACTTATTTTACGGGCAGAAGAAGAAGACGTACCTGCCGTCGAAGTTGGAAGTCGTTCTGGTCCCACCACAGAGCAGGGTCAAAACGAAGTCGACTCACCAGAAGTATCTCAAGCATCTAGTCACAAGCCTGCAGAAAAAGTGAACCTCGTGAAGCTGCAAAGACGCTTAAAAATAAGTTTGTGGAAGTTCTTGAGGTACTGGAAGAATTGACGGATCGGTAGCCAGTCTTCTTCTGACAGTCACGCAGTCATTCAACTTCCTCACTTTTCTTGGCTTTTGAGCGAGCTGCAGAGCTACCTGAAGAAGATGACGCACAGATTTACCTGCAGCAACGTAGACTGAGTGTGGATAAGTGTGCTCAGAAACTCTGAGTTTTAAAAGCTCTCCTAGTGGAGAGCAGAGACCGTTTCGTCCAAGCCACAATCGACTTTTCTAAGACTCTCAGCGAAAAACTCGGAATCGAACTCAAAACGAGAAGAATTCGCAGGAAAAAACGCATGCATGGCGATGAATCCGCAGATGCAGCTTTGTCTCACGTGCCTCATTCGTAAGGCCCGTAGAATCCATTTATGAAACCGCTGATCCTATTTTACTTTCAATAAAAGATACTTCATTGCCTGTGAAATGATGTCTCGAAATTTAATTTTAATTTAGTATTGAATGGGGGCGGCAAAATGGGTCTCCCGCCCCGGGCGCCGAGATGGTACGCTACGCCACTGCTCTAGGGACCTTGAAACGTCAAGAAATGTCAAAAATTCCAATTTGACAAATCGGACTTATTACAATAACTCCCTATGGGAAGTTAATAAAGTAAATGAACTATTCAATAAAATCAAATATTTAAGGTGAGAAAAAAACATTTTTTTTTTTAATTTTTTTTTTAACTTTGAGTGTAAAAACTAGGAAAAGAGTATAAGTTAAACTTTTTTTTGTTATTTTTACTTGATATATGTGTAATTACTATGATAAGAAATAAAAAAAAAATATAAATTTTTTAAAGTACTAAATTTAATGTTTTTTGAAACACCACTTTTTAGGCACTTTTCCAACTTTCCATTGAGTAGAAAAAAAGTTTTTAAAAGTTGTCAAGTCAAACTGGACGGATAATGAATCCTTATATATCTTTTTATCTACAACCAAAAACTCAGCTGCATAATTTTAATTTTAATTTAATTTTGATTTAATTTTGGTGGGGG
Source organism: Philhelius festivus (assembly GCA_963931855.1). Lineage (NCBI taxonomy): Eukaryota > Metazoa > Arthropoda > Insecta > Diptera > Syrphidae > Philhelius > Philhelius festivus. Next base: position 70,701,880 of record OZ007555.1, read on the forward strand.
CAATACCCCCATTTATTAGGCTTAATACAAGCTATAGCTTAATCTAACTTAAAACTAAGAAAACTTATAGCTACGAATTTTGGTTAGTGGGGGAATTGATTCAAGAGACGGAGTTTTAGGCAAGGGGTACTAAGGTTAAAGTCGAAGGTTATTGGGTTTGAGTTGCATAACACTGAGCTAGAGAGATTTGATTTGAAAAAGTCAGTAATTTTTTCTGAGTTTTTTTTCAAGTGCAAAAAAAAAAAATCATGGAAATTATTATTTCTTTGTTTTGCAGGTATGAGCTTTTTAAAACGGTTTATAGCTTATTTCGTGTAACCCCTAATAAAACTTTTAAGCATGAATGTTTTTGATTTCGGGTATGATTAATTATTGTCAGGTAGTTTGATGGATAAGGGTTCTTAACTGGATTAGAATATTTTTAGGTAAACAGATTACCTTATTGGGATGTCATAAAAAAGAATATTTTTAGTGAAGGTATTTAGTTTAAAGGTATAAAAAAATAAAACATTGTGATGGAGTTATTATTTAAAACTATAACGAGCGATCGAGCAGTTGTATAAGAAAAGTTATTTAAAATGGATATAATAGCACTGACGAGTTTATTTCTGCCGTAATAAGTGAACACCAACTATCTGCTGAAAATTTACTAGAAAATGAAGCAAAATTAAGACACTTTCATTGCGCTACTAAGAAAAAATGGGTCGCAGATCGAGACTCAATTTTATAAACAAAAATGAGCAATGGCTATCTTCATATCACCAGACAAACAGAAGTAATGTGTGATCTCCCAACTACATCAAGGTCATCAAGAGGAAGGCCAAAGAAGTCAGTCAATGAGTACGCAAGATTCACAAAAAAGCAAAAACTAATCAGTGCAACAGAGGAGATAAGTACTGCAAATCTCTCTGATGCATTAGTAATAAGGTATAATAAAGACCATGAAAACGCGAAGAGTGATGTGATCAAGGCAATTTCTACTGCAAGTCCACTTCGAGTCAAAAAAGTCAAGGAAAGCAGAAACAGACGCAAACATGTTCATGGCATCAGTTGTTCCACTCAGGCTCAATAGTGCAGATTGCGAACATTGGAGGAACCCTCGCCCATCATCAACACATTTCTGCCGACCCTTAATGTTCCAATATGCCAAAGAAACTATTGACCTAATAAATACAACAGTCAACGATATGAAAAGGCAAATAGCAGATATTCAACCAACAAAATATAAAGTTAATGAAGATATAACTATATTGGTGAAACACGAGTTCTTTTTAACTATGATTGACGGAAAAGTTTTAAACGAATTAACAGAAACAAAGTCTACGCGGTCATGTCCGATATGTAAAAGAACCCAAAAAACTTCAATAACCCAGGATGAATTAAATAACGACGAACATAATTACGAATATGGAATCTCTCCATTGCATACTAGAATCAGGTGCATGGAATTTATTTTGAAACTTGCTTATACACTTCGCCAAGAGAGAGAGAGGAATTCGATGAATCTATTGGGATCAAGGAGGCAGAAACAAGAAGAAAACTAGAGATTCAAAGGTGTTTTCACGACGAGCTTGGACTTGATGTCGATAAACAAAAGCAAGGATTTGGAAATAGCAATGATAGAAACACTTCAAGGAGATTTTTTGAACAATCGGAGGCAACCGCTCGAATAACTGGGGTCAATGAAAAGGTTATAACTAGGATCAAAATAATACTTAATGTTTTGAATTGCAGGGAAGAAGTGAATACAGTTAAATTTGGAGAGTACACCAAAAAACCGCAGAGTTATTGAAACAAAAGTACCCTGAAAAACTACTAACACCTACTCTTCATAAAATTTTGGTTCATAGTTAAAATATAATCGAATACCAATCTCTAACACTTGGAGAATTGTCAGAAGAAGCCCAAGAGTCCAAAAATAAAGACTACAAGAAATACAGATATCAAAATACGTTCAAAGTTTCAAGAATTCAAGAATGGAGACTTATTAAACATGCTAGCAATCTCATCCGATCCACTTATTTCTTCCTTGAGTCATGTTAAAGCCCAAAAAGATCTGAAAGCTCAATACTCACCAGAAATGATAAGTTTGTTACGCATTTCCCCGGACTAAGATGATAGTTTCCAAGAAATTTATTGTTTGTATGTAAATTTTTGTTCCTTTTATTTTATTCTTCTTACTTTTTGATTTGTTATCTATTAATAAAATTTTTATAAATACTTATAAGTACTCTTTTATAAAAAAAAAATAAAAAATAAAATAAAAAAATCAATTAATAAAAAAAAAAGATTTTTATTCAATTTGGGTTGTTTTTTTTCCCCACTGTTTTACTTAAATTATACTCAAATTACTTCATAAATTGACTTTCAACCTTTTAAAATTAAATACCAGATATATGTTAACCACCTTAACTAAAACTTCTTATTTCAGCAGCACATTCTGAAACACCCTGTAAATATTTTTTCTTTAAATTCTCAAACTTTATAGCCTCGGAAATTTCCTTTAAGATAAAAAAAAATTGTGGTGATATCTTTATTCGTTTAAGAGATATGATTTTTGCAACCAAAAAAGTCAATTCGGGCCACTGTGTGGCGCGGCGGCGCACTGCTGCACCTTTTTGCAAAAGTGCTTGCAAAATTCAATTTTCGCGTGTGTCTAAAATTCAAGACTATTTTATTTACTGGATTAGAAAATATTGGGAGCTTCAAAAGCCGAAAGAAATTTTAAAATCGATTGAAGGATTCGTATGATACAGGTAGTCAAAGTTTCCTTATTTTAAAAATCAAAAAAAAATATTTGTTTTATGAAAAGCTTCAGAGTTTCGGCGTTAAAATCTAAAAAACCTTGTTTAAAAATTATATTTTTTCTTATTTGAGCTTGTAAAAATGACCATTTGTATTACAATTATGATCCAATTTTTTTTTGTTTTATTGCAAAATTTTAAGATTTTCGAAAAGCTGTTTTTGGCTCAATTTTTTGACTTTGAGTTGAGTTATAAAAAATCCCTTAAGAGTCCTTGGTCTAAACTCTTGACTATTTCTGACACAGTTACTAAGAAAACCAGCTGCCAGTTTTTGCCTATTTGCGGTTTAGAGAGATTTTTATTAAAGAAGATTATTTTTTATTCATTTATGGCTTTTTTTTATTATATCCTTAAAAATGCAAGTGGTCATAAAAACATTATTTTCACATGTAATAAAATATTCTTAACTACATCTAATTAATATTTTAAGGTGATCCGATCAGTTTTTGACTACCTCAAATTTACTATTTATTATTTATAATAAGGACATGGGTATGGCTATAGGTAATACTTATTTGTTTATGATAAATTAGGTAGTTTTCGTGATTTGTAAAAATTTATTCATTTTTAGGACAGATCAAGTACCTGTTGTGTAATCCTCTTTATTTAATGCAATAAGAATATTAGGTACCTATACATTATTATCATCACAATAAAAGTAGGTATATAAATATAAAAATAAAGGTTTAAATGTTTAGTTATAAAGCAAACACGTAACTGATACGTCATAGACACTACTTGTATTTTAACAAAAAAAAAAATAGTATAAAAAACTTAAAAATGGAAATTTCTTACAATGATCTAGTTGAATTTTTTTTTCGATAAATAGCATACAGAAGAAGAATTCATCACAAGTGTGAAAAATAAATATAACCTTTTAGCTGAAAATTCGTCACTCGAAGGAATTGTTAAATTCCATAAAAAGTTGTCATCATTTTATCGAAACGCTATGTCAAAATGAAATGGAGCAAATAGAACAAAACTCGTATTTTTAAAGAAAAATGATTGTTGGTTGTCAAATAATGTTCTTTGCATTGATTTTGAAAGGACAGATAAAACGGATAATTTACGAAGTACACCAAATAATTCTAGAGGAAGGCCAAGGAAATCTGTAACGGAGTGCTCGTCATTTACCAAGAAACAGAACTTGATCAATGTCACTGAAGACATCACTACTGAAAATCTTTCAACAGCCTTAGTTATAAAGTATAATAAGGATCATGAGAAGCGATGATATAACCAAGGCAGTATCGGCAGCAAGTCCACTAAGACTTAAAAGCATTCGCACTCCACAAAGAGATCCTATCAAGTATGAAAGTGCAAACGCCTTAGTCTTGTTTATGGATCTGGGATTAACAAAAGAAAAATATGGAATTTTAAGGACTTCCTTAATGACACACAACGTAAATATTCTCCCATCTTAATAATACTCACGAAAAAAGCATCAGTTCCAGATAATTATGAAGTAACAGAAACATCTACCAGAGTCAGCCTTCAAGACACCTTGGATCACACAACAAGAAGAATTTTGGAAACCAAGAGTAAACAGCAATTAATTGGACTTCAAGTCTGACGTTACAAAGCAAGTGGGGCTGTTATGGATCATCTTGGCAAAGTGTCTATAAACAAAAAATAGTAACATAAGATGGTGAAACAATAACGGATACAAACATGTAGACAATGTAAACGGTTCAAATTTTGCAGTTTATGCAATGGAAACAACAAATTTATTGAAAGAAAAGTAGATATCCCGAAAAGCAACTTACACCTACCCTTCATAAAACTTTGGCTCATGGCCAAAGTATAATCGATTGTCAGTCGCTATCGCTACCAATTGGAGAACCGTCAGAAGAAGCTCAGGAATCCAAAAATAAAGACTACACAAAATAAAATACATGTAAGGTTTCAAGGATGCAGCAAAATGAAGGCCTTTTTGAAATGCTTGCAGCCTCATCCGATCCTCTTATTTCCTCGCTAAGGCATGTTAGAACCGAAAAAGACCTCTAAATACGATACTCTCCAGAAATGATTAGTTTATTAAAAATTATCTCGGACTTTGAAGTAAGTTTCTAAGAAATCTAGTTTTTTATTTTTTATTTATTAATTTTTTTTATTCTCCACTGCTAAACTTGAAGTATATTATTGAAATAATTTGTTATGTTGACACCCTGTTTTTACTTCAGTTAGTTACTTTTGACATTTTTTGAGGTAAAATATTAAGTCCATTTCCCAAAGTCGTATTTCGAAGCCCAAATCTGGATAGAGTTTCAACTTCTCATGAATTTGATACTCTGTCCGACTCCATCCAAAAAATTATTTTAACCAAACATTCGTAGAAATAAAACAAATTTCAAGTATAAATACTTAAAAGCGGCTTTCCTGTAACTAAGTTAAATTTAAAATGATAGAATCACAATAGAACTTTACGAATCTGGTTAATAGAAATCTGTTTGTGTATCAGTTCACAATAACGAAATTATGAAAATGAGTCACAATTATTGGTATAAAAAAGACTGTTGTTAAATTTGATCTGTTACTACGAAATTTTAAAAGCAACTTTTCTACATCTAACAAAAAGTGACTTTAAAACCGATTCTATGAATGTCTATTACTAAGGGCCAATAAGTGTATTGACGCCTCTAGGCACATCTGACCATAGTGTTATATCTGCAAATTTCTCGTGTCAAACAAATCCAGTTAGAGAAAGAGCTCCTAGAAGAACCGTATGGCAGTACGAGAAAGCCAACTGGAACGGTTTGAATAACTTTTTCAGGATCTTTAACTGGTCACTATGCTTCCTCGATAGTGACAGCGCAGATATGATAACTAATATTATTCTTTTGGGAATGAAAAATTTTATCCCGAATAGGGTTAAAAGTATCAGACCCAAGGATAATTCATGGTTTGATTTGAGCTGTAAAGAGGTTATCAAGGAAAAAGAGGTAAGCTTCCGGTGTTTTAGAGCCAACCCAACTGAGGAAAACCGGAAAAAGTTCAAACAAGCCAGGAAGGCCTGCAACGCCCATATTCGACGGACCAAATTTTTATATGATCAAAAATCAAGGCAAAAAATACTGCAATGTCCCAAAGGCAGTAAGAATTTTTGGTCATTTATAAAAAAATATGAGGAATTCTTCCTCTTCCTCAGTTCCTACGCTTGTTGTCAATGACACTCCTTTCGTTAGCTCTATTAATAAAGCTAACTTGTTTGTAAGGCAGTTCGCCGCAAATTCCACCTTGCCGGTTAGTGTCATGACTCCCCCAATTCTTGAGCGCGTTAGTGATTCTATGGGACAAATCTTTTTTCGTACTCGTACCGTGGCAAGAGTCTTGAAGGATCTCAACATACATAAATCCGCTGGTCCGGATGGTATCCCCGCTATTATTCTGAAGAGGTGTTCTTCCACGCTAGCAAAACCCCTGCGTAAGCTTTTCCATCTATCCTATTCTTCTGGGCTCGTTCCGAGTAGATGGAAAACAGCATTTGTTCAGCCGATTCCAAAAAAAGGCGACTCTTCTTCTCCCTCAAATTATCGACCGATCGCACTAACGTCCCTTCTTTCCAAGGTCATGAAAACGCTGATTAATTATCAGCTCATGAAATATCTTGAAGAACGAAAGCTTCTTAATGACCTGCAGTATGGCTTTCGTAGCAATAGGTCCACTGGTGATTTGATGGTTTATCTAACCGAAAAGTGGAACAAATCTTTACATTGTTTCGGAGAAAGTAAGATTATTGCACTTTATATTTCAAAGGTATTTGATAAAGTCTGGCATCTTGCTCTTTTATCGAAAATGCGTGCTTTCGGCATCGACGAATCCCTACTTCGTTGGATTAGAAATTTTCTTTCGAACCGTTCAATACAAGTTGTACTAGACGGATTCAAGTCTGAAACCCACAATATAAATGCTGGTGTGCCCCAGGGCTCCGTTTTGTCCCCAACCCTCTTCCTCATTTTTATTAATGATCTCCTGTCTGTTACTTCTAATCCAATAAATTGTTTCGCTGACGATAGTACTCTTAGCTTTTCATATTCGTTTTCAGACTCACATCCCTCCTCTTCGGATGTGGAACTGCAACGACAAAATATGATAAGTTCATTAAATCACGACCTAAACAGCATTGTACAATGGGGAATAAGAAACCGCGTCGAATTTAATGCTTCGAAAACTCAATGCTGTCTTGTATCGTTAAAGCGTGGTATGCCCCCATTGCCACTATCTATGAGTGGCACTTGCATCAACGAAACTGAACATCTCGATATGTGCATCACGATATGTGCATCACGAACCACCTCTTGTGGATTGATTTTTGCAACCAAAAAAGTCAATATGCGCCACTGTGCGGCGGCGCAAGTATTTGGCTAAATGAACAGAAGTGCGCCCTTTGATAAATTAAATTAAAAGTTTTATTTTTTGAATAATAGATAAATTGCGTTTCGCCCATGCCGTAGCACCCTTATATAATTTTAGTCGTATTGTCAAATACAGAGATTCGTTACTTTCATCTCATAACACGATTAAGAAATATTTTACCTGGTTTTCCCTAGCCATTTCAATTTGAAAACATTCAATACCAATGTTCATCGACATCTCCTTTCCCCCCCCCCCCGCCCCTCGCTAGTGCTGTGTTTAACATTACCAGGCGTGTGAATTATAGAAAAAAGAGCAAATATAGTGAACAAGCAATTCACCACCTAAAGAAGGGCAAAGAAATGACGGAATTCTAGCAGAAATGATCAAGTATCGTAAGGAAACTGTTTCCACAATTCTCACTTTAATAATATTTCAATGATACAGTGAATTTCAAAACAATGGAAACTGACCACAACTACACTTATTCACAAAAAAGGAAATAAGAATGACAAGAACAAAAATCAGCAAAGGAAACGAATTTTAAAAGCCCTTGTATAATTTATTTGTCGACTTTAGTGTAGCATTTGAGTCAGTAGAACATGAAGAAATAGAAATATGACCAGAGTTAAGAAACAAAGGGATTCATCTCATTTTTAATAAAAACATTGAAGAGCATATAAACAACCATTTCGAAAAAAAAAAATAAAAAAACTGAAAGAATAGGAATAGAAATAAAACTAAAACGAGGAGTATGACGAGGAGATCCAAAGTCCAATGAAAATGAATGCAAGAATTTTGGACTTCACATTATTGAGGCAAAAACGAAGATAAACCATATAAACACTGACATAATATCAGACAATGAAAAATGAACTATGGTGCACATAGAAGACTTTATCGTTTTGGGTCATACCTAATCATTCATTGACTAAGAGAAAAAAGAGATTAAAAAACGCATCACCACTAGTTGCAAACAACAATTTTGAAACAAATATTATCATATTTAAGAGATGACATACGAAAATATATACATGTATACTATTGAAACAAGCAATCTTTATAATCAACATTTATTTTAGTTTTAGGAACATATGAAAATATTATCAATTATTATCTTTTATTTATTCACAATATTACAAAATATAATAAACGTTGAATGGCAACTCTTAATGTAAAGTACTCAATGTATACTCAAACAAAGAAAGCACTCAAACTGTAAAGCTTTATGCATCTGCGCAGAAAGCAGCCAAATGTAAGGCTCTACGCATTTGCCTAGAAAGCTCCTAAAATTTAGTATAAAAGAGACTGGATCAAACAAAATATTCATTTCCCAGACATGCAGTTTGGCTTTCGGGAAGGGCATTCAACACTGCATCCGTTACTAAAGTTCCAGTTTGACGTCTCCTCAGCACTCAACAGTTATCGTTGAGATAGAAGCCCTTATCCACAAGCTTCGAATACTTGGATTACCTTCGCCACTAATAAAAATATTATTTTCTTTTCCCTCTTTCAGGAAATTCTACGTTCAACTGGACAGCTGCAAGTCTTCACTCAAATCCATCAAAGCCGGAGTCGCCCAAGTATCGAAGCTGGGTCGCTTCCTATACAGCCTGATGACGTCTGATCAACCCGTGCCAACTGATTGCGAGAACTTGCTTTTTGCTGACGAATCACTGACCTACGCCTCATCGATAGCGCCAACAATTGCAGCTCTGAGAGTGGAAGCTCACGTCTCCAGACTATACGAGTACTACATAAAGTGGGTTATCCGAATCAACACTGCCAAATCTGAGTTTGTGTGTTTCAGGAGACCCACCACCATTGGCAACCGTTGTCGTTCTGCAGCCACTTGCAGAAATATGACCCTGAAGCTCCCCGATTTGTCGACGATAGCCAACCAAAACTTAACAAACCCACCAACTGGACAACCGGGACGGAACAACCCGAGAGAAAAACCATGCCAACAGATCTTATTTTTAATTTTAAATAATCTGCCATGTATATTATAAATGTTGTAATTTTAGGCCCCCCTTGTGCCAGGAAATTTGTATTCATTTTATCCTTAAGTTTAAGTTTTCCAATTGTATATATTAAAGTTGGTGCGTAGTAGTGCGACGTTTGACAAAAACTTCCACTAATGGGTGCTTGATTGGAATTAATATTGTAATAGTTTTACTAGGTTCGTTAAATAAAACTTATTACTCTTTTTCGTATTTCTTCTTTATATACTCTGTCCAAATCAAAACAATAAATCTCAATTTATAATCAAGTCAAATACTTTATTCAAATTTAAATCACACTTGTTTAATAACACTTTCCACAATCCAATTAGCAAACCTTTTGCACACTTTCATAGTCAAAAATCAACTATGTCTCGCTCACCGTGAACACTCCCTTATATACTCAAATTAGTTGTTCTGGAAAGTTCTTGTCTTGGAATGTTCTAGATGGTTGGAATAAGGGGAAATACATTTGACATTGGAAAAGAGCTTTTTGTTTCTTCCATAAATTAGATATGCAATTTTCCAACAGATGGCGCTGTAGTAGTATAAAGCTCTGTTCACAACAATCGGCCCTACCAAGGTAACCGTCGGAGCGGAACTTTCTCCGCAACGCATTCTCCTTCGGAGGTTCAATTTCGGTTCAAAGTAGCTTTCATCGGAAGAAATTTTACAGAAATCCAACAACGCATTGCGATGGATATAAATTTCAGACAGAGATGTGCTAATTAACCGATATATCGAAAATGCGATATATTTTCGATAGTTTTTTATAAAATAAACACCATAAGCGTTTTAAACCATGAAAAACCGATCAGAGAGTGTAGTTTATTGTTTATAAAAAATATTTTTTTCAATTATAATGCGCTAGCGTTTTTAAAAAATGTAATTAGATGCACCGACTTTTAAATCAAAACTATCGAATAAAGTCCCTTCCCTATTTCGAGACGTATGTTTTTTGTTTCCATTTGAAGTGTCAAACAAATAATAAATTGAAAAAAAAACTTTGGAAACACAATATTTATATTTATTTGACTAATAGGCACTTTAATCACAATGGAAATGGATCAAAACACAAAACAAAAGATCACGAACATAGTTTTTTTCCATCCAAACATCGGTCCCAATTAATTTAACTGATTGGGGCCAGATCTTCCCAAACACAGCTACAATTTCTGGTGTCCTTTTGGTGTTATCCGCTCATAGCTCATATTGTTGCGAACTTGTTTTTTCGTTCTGCCTAAGAACAAAAAGTCTATTATAATTACATATGTAACACAAGTTAACGCAAATAAAGTTAATTTCTTTATTACTTACATTTTAATTAACTATTTCTCTAAAAAGAAAACACTTTCCGCAACAAGAACTTGTCGGAGGATTTCGGAGAAAATTTTGTTTGTATGTGTCAGAAATAAGACCATTAGAAGTGCTCCATCGCAAACAAATGGCATGCGTTGAATTTCGTCGGACAGAATCTCCGATCAGCTGATCGGAGAAATACCTTGATGCAAAATGTCTCCGATTCGGAGGAAATCGGAGAGAATTCCGCTCCGACGGTTACCTCGATAAGGCCGAATATTCAAGTCGCAGTCATGCTGTCAGCTGTTTGTGCGACGTTTGACAAAAGCGCCACAGGCGGACGGTCGCGTCGGTAGTAGCGTTGCCGTTTGGCACCTAAACACATTAGCAAGTGTTTCTGTTTTTTTTTTTTTTTTAATGAATTTAAGTTTTTACTATAAATTTAAGTCGAATTAAATTGTTGTTTAGGTTTTCGAATAAATATTTTTTACTCCTGTATAGTAGTGTAGTAACAGCCAAGCATGTCGGTTGAAATGCGACGTTTGGCAAAAGCGTCCACTGTACATCGATATGGATGTTCTGAGGTTGAAGGCATTTGCGTGGTGCACTATGCGAAGTTTACAGTAAGCTTCCATAGGAATCCAATACAAACAGCCGGATACATTTTGAATTGATCTCAAAAAAAAAAAAAACAAGTCAGAATTGTCAATCTTATTAAAATTAAGAAAATTTTACTTTTGATAAAATTTATTATTTTTAAACTAAAATTAATTGTTGTGTTATTATTAAATGAAAGGAACTCAAACAATTTGTTAGGCTGCCTATTCAGCGTGTACTGCGGATTCCAAACTGGAAACGCACGGTAGAGAGCACAACAAAGCGGAAGACAATTAACGAAATTTTCTTTTTCACAGAAGTGAAACGAGAACCCCAGATAAATAATATCCCTCTAATATTAGACTATTCTATTTTATTTAACGTATGGACTACAAATACAAGCTATCACACTGACTTCAAACTTACTCGAAAATCAAGGATATGCCAAACCAAGATGGAAGAAAAATTAATTAATCTAAGAATGAGACAGAGAGTGGTAAGTACAGAAATAAGACGAAACACTGGTTTAACAGACCTATTGGAATTAACAATGGGACTTAAATGGAGCTGGGTAGGACATATCTTTAGATTACAGGACCAAAGTTGGACAAATATCATCACAAATGCTTATGGCAGATGATAAACTTTTAAGAAAAGTTCACTTATGAATATTTACTGAGACTTTGCAATTTATCACAAATATTAAAAAAAACGTTAACATTCTGCCTGCCATTGATAATTTTATATTTTATGTATTCATTAAAAAAAAAGAAAATTATAAACAAAAAATATTAATAAACAATGTAATATTTTTTTTTAATGGCGAATGAATGAAAGTTTATAATGATAACAATAATAATGTTTCCAACATTTTTCAGGGCAAGATGTGACCTTATCGACCTAACACCAGACCGGGAGCTTCAACCAGTTTTGTAAGCTATGCAATAAAAAATCAAAGACTGTTACCTTATACTTCATACGTGTATGCCCAAGCAGCAAAGACAAGAGAATTTTAGTAAAAAAATAACTATAAATTGAAAAGAAAAAAAATAAGAATTGTGTTTCTACGGTTGATGGGCTTGGAAAAATTACTGTCAACACTCTGAACAACGATTTAGATTTTATAAAGAATAAATGTCAAAGTTTTATTCCCACGTCCAAGCGAATTTTGACTCTAACCAAAAATTTGCATCGCCAAAATTTGTGATTTTATTCTAAATCTATCTTTCTTTCACGATATATTTTTCTGTATAATTTCCAAAACATACAAATTCAAAGTTTTGTATGAATAAATTAGCAAAACTAACCCTTGGTTTATTCCAAAACTAACTGACCCATATTTGTGTTAGGTATACCAACCAGTAAACAAATTCAATTTGTGAAATATTATTATAGCAATTCTGATAAATAAATCTCTCTCATTTGGGAAATAAATTAATACTCTAACTCTAAGTCACAGTGGCTGATACAATATACCTACATTATATCGCGAATGTCGCATTTCCAAGGCTATCAAACTAGCAACGATTGCAATAACTCTTTGGCCTAACTAACACAGTGCAGTGGACAGTGTGTATGCCAGTGCAAAACTATAAAAGCACATAATACAACAAACAATTGCAAATTCTATTAAATCATAATAAATCATGTGGTTACCCCTAAAACAATCCAGGACACTAATTATTTCCAATAAAAGCCAATAACAATTAAGCTGATTATCTTCTCTGAAGCGTGGACTTTGTTCGCTCTTCACTATAGTATATGTATCTGTATTGTAGGCGAATGCAGGCTAAGAAAAAACGTGACATCGAGCGAAAATTCTGCACCCACCTTTCCACCAATATTATGCTAACACACCGAATTTATGTAAAATTATCACCAGACGACATTGATGTTGGCGCAACTAACGTTCACCACATCAAAACCAATACACTTACAAAAAAAATAATTTAAATACGATAAAATTTCTTGGAAAAACAATTTATACATGCATATTAGACTTGGTTCTTAGAAGATTTCTTTGAGTCAAGATGGAATTCTACTAACGAAACCTTCCACATAACCAAAAATAAATACTAACCCCACTTCCAGTATTCACTGCACTGTTAGAAACTAACGAGGCTCAATAGATACTACTTTTTAATTGCCTAGGCGGCCAACTATGGTTTCGGAAATAGATATAAATATTTGTTGCAGTTTCAAAAAGAGCAATCCCAAGGAGATTAGAGCGAGGGAAATTTTTAAGAATTTTAAGGGGCTTTTATATTTTTTTTTTTTTTTTTTTTTTTTTTTCCCGTGGGTAGGTGTTGAAATCTTCAAAAGATTCTATGAGGACCGAAAAACGCGCGCTCATAGATATGTGGGACTCTCCCGACCAACAACTCTGCCCCCATAAAGCCTTACGGAAGGTAAGACTCTATGCAAGCAGACCGTTAATCAGGCCGACCGCACTAAAACCACCTCCTCCTCCCGATTGCAACTAAGTTCATATGGAACTTATCTAGCAATTTATCTTTCTCGAAGTTAAGTAACGTGTTGTAGGCAACTTTCCGGTGAAAGTTCCTACTGGTTTAATTATAAGCTAGTTGAATAGCTTCTTTCTATTTTAAGCGATGATTTAAATATACATAATACAGTACAATAATTTCACCGTACTAGATCGGAAGGTTTGGTCCTTCTCAAACGTCGTACTAAATTTGTTTCGTCAAGAATTTCTAAGATTGTTCTATTGGTATGTTCAACTAAACGCTTTCTATGCCTTTGCGAAAAAGTTTTTATTTCTTCGCGAACCGTGGGGATTCCAAGATCCCTGTGAAGATCTTCGTTTCTAATATACCACGACGCATTTACAAAGGACCTTAATAATTTGTTTTCAAAAGTTTGTAGACTATTTAGATTTGTATCGTGGGTACAACCCCAGAGTTGAATACCATATGTCCAGACAGGCTTAAGTACCTGTTTGTAAACTAATAATTTGTTTTTGATACTAAGTTTAGAAAGTCGTCCGAGTAACCAGTACATTTCCCTTAGTTTAATATTTAATTGATCACATTTATTTTTAACATGTGACTTCCATTTTAATTTCGCGTCAAGAGTCATCCCGAGATATTTTGCCTCATTTGCAAATGGAACTTGAGTTGTATTAATAAAGACTGGTAATCTATTAATTTTCTTATAAGTAAAGTCCACGTGGACTGACTTAAATTCGTTAAGCGCTATTCGCCATTTGCTTGTCCATTCATTGACATTGTTAAGAGCATTTTGCAATTTACATGTCGATTTGTTAGCCGTTTTGCCTACTGCAAGTATTGCGGTATCGTCTGCAAAAGTAGCTACAATTGTATTGTCTGTTTGGGGTATGTCGCGTGTAAATAAAAGGTATAAAATGGGACCTAGAACACTACCTTGTGGTACCCCAGCCACTATTTCTTTAAAATCTGAATAATCATTTCCGTGCCTAACGCGGAAAATTCTTTTCTCTAGATATTCTCTAAGAATGTTGTATAGTCCTTCAGATAGGACTTGTCTCAATTTGTATTTGAGGCCTTCGTGCCACACTTTGTCAAAAGCTTGAGACACATCTAAAAAGACCGCTGAACAAATTTTATTTTCTTCAAAGGCTTTCTCGATGACATCGGTGATTCTATGCACTTGATCAATCGTCGAGTGCTTACTTCTAAAACCGAACTGGTGTTCAGGTATAAGACCCTTTTCTTCTATTATGGGCTGAAGACGCTGAAGAAATATTCTCTCAAAGACCTTCGACACTACAGGAAGAAGTGAAATGGGCCTGTACGATTTCTTTTCATGTGATGGTTTGCCAGGTTTTAAGACCATTATTACTTCTGCGACTTTCCATTGATTTGGAACATATTCTAACCTTAGAGTGGCGTTCATTATGTAAAGGAGGTTTACTAAACCTTTCCGTGGGAGCATTTTAAGAATTTCCGCAGTAATTAAGTCGTATCCTGGTGCTTTTTTTGACTTCAGTTTCTTAATTTCTTTGCTTAATTCGGCAAGCGTAACATTTCTTGTGATGGAGCTTTCATTTGAATTTATATTCACACTTATATCATCATTCAATGCTTGCCCATTGAACGGCTTAAATGTTTCCTCTAGGTAATCAGCGAAAACGTTTGCTTTCTCTTTATCGCTTCTTGCCCATTCATTTTGGTCTTTCATAATCGGGGGTGCTGGAAGCTTTGGTTTTTTCGTAGCTTTTATCGCTTTCCATAGAGAATAATTAGATTCTTTACCTGCCGCCAAGTTTTCAAGGTAATTTCCAGCTTCGCGGTTTTTAAAATCTGATATCATCTTTTTAAGCAAATTACTGAGGTGATTTAAATTAGCTTTGTGTTGGGGAGCACGAGTTTGTTGCCATTTTTTGCGCGCTTTTCGCTTGTCTTTAAGTACCTCTTTTATCTCTTGGGGATATTTAGCTTCTCTATAGCCTGACATTTGTCTTTGGTAAGGAGTATTGTTCCATGCGGCTTTTTGAACAATATGCACAAAATTATCTACCGCTTCTTCAAGCTCAAGAGGTGTTTGTAGTGATACCCTTAATTCAACATTATCTTCAATATCTTTCTTAAAACCTTCCCAGTTAGTTTTACCGTTTGTTAACCTAGGTGGTGTTTCAATTTTAACAATACTTTCGCTCATAGTGAGAATAACGGGAGAGTGGTCAGAGAAAAGATCAAAGCATTCCGTTATTTTTATTCGATTTGACGGTATTCCCCTGACTATAAAGAAATCAATCAGGTCAGGTATTTTCGAGGTATCTGTCGGCCAATAAGTTGGTTTCCCACTAGAATGAAAATCACAATTATTCTCCATACCGGCTTCATATAACGCTCGGCCCTTTTGAGAAATGCATCTAGAACCCCAAAACGTGTGTTTTGCATTAAAATCGCCACCGATTATTAAAGATGGTCTAAGTGATTTTAGCAAGTTTGAAAAATCATTTTTATCAATTCTGTACCGTGGAGGGCAGTATATAGACGTGAAATTCAATGTATCATGTTTAGTTTTAACCTGCACACTTATAAGCTGCATCGGTTCAAGTTCAAGCTTAAGGCCTATCGAGTGTTTGATACATTCTTTTATGTATAATGATGATCCGCCTCTTGCTTTGTTCGACGGATGAATTGCATGGTAATCTAGATAACCGTTTATATTGAAATTTGATTCTTTTTTAACGTGGGTTTCTGATATTAGACAAATGTCGATATCTTGTTCCCGTATGACCATTTCTAGTTCTTCAAGTCTTTGCCTTAATCCGTTGGCATTCCACGTAATAATTTTAAGGTTTTCCATCATGATTTTTTTTTAAAACGTTTGGGTCGAATAAAATCTTCGATTTTTGCTAACCTATCAGAAATAGTTCTATTGATTTTGACCTGATCTTCAAATTTTGACAAAATTAAAGCCAAGCATTGAGATAGTGCGTCAGAGTCAGGTTGATTTATTACGGGTGCAGCCGCCATTCTGGCATTTGTGTTTACACTACGTTTCTTTGGAGATGTCTGTGCAGCTGCCATTTCGGCGTATGACTTAACAGTACGTTTCTTTGGAGATGTCTTTGACGTTGATGGGGTTTGATTTTCTTTGCCGATGCCGACTCTTAGTGTATTTATTCTTTTAGGAGTCTTAGATATTGGGCTTTTTATTTGTTTCTTTGGTTTTCTTTCCATATGAATTTTTTCTCGGCGTTTTTGTAGCTCTTTAACTACTTCACAGCCTCTATAGCTTGCCGGGTGACTTCCATTGCAGTTTATGCACTTCGCTGGACTTTTGCTATTTCCAGTGCAGTCAGCAGTTAAATGTTTTCCCGCGCATTTTACACACCTAGGTTCTTTTTTACAATAGCTTTGCGTGTGGTTGAAACCTTGACAGCGTTTACACTGAGGCACTTGCTTTGTACGGCTTTTCAGAGGTTCGATCTTAACAACGAGGTTCAGTATTGTTTTAATTCTGTAGATTTCCTCTAGTTTTTCTGTCTTATCGAACGTGAGTATAAATAGTGGGAGACCACGCTTTACCACGACAGTTTCTCTATCTTTTTGTTGTTTTTCTTTTTTTACGATGTTCTCAGCATTTAAGATCTTGTAATTTTTTTCTTTAAGATCACGGATTACATCGTTTTTTTGACATGAGGAATGTAAGCCTCTTGCAACGACTCGTAAAGGTCTTTCTGATTTGTTTTCGTAGGTATACCATTCTACATTTGCTTCGTTAAGTCTTCGCGAAAGCAGACGATAGCTATCGGAGTCTTTTACACAAACTTTCCACTTGTTGTTATTAAGCGAGATAACTTTAAAATTCGCTGGGGTTAACGCCTCAAGGATTATTTTAAGCTTATTGTATTCCGCAATCCCGATGACATTAATCGGTGGCGGTGGTCTTATTTTAGTAGTTTTTTCTTTCTTATTCGTATCTTTTGGTACATTTACTTTTATTATTTCGGAAGACGAGGTTCCCTCTGGCGAGGAGAATGCTTTACGTTTTTTGCTAGGTCTTTTTGAAGACGTTTCTCTTTCTAGCTCTTCTTCGTCTGTTTTATATTCGCAAACACCCAGCTGCTGTGGAGTTGTTTTCGAATCGTTTTGTCTTTGAGTTTTTTTCAACTCTTCATTTTCTTTCCGAAGAAGCTCAATTTCTTTCTGTGCTTTCTTTACGGCATCGCTGTTATTTCGTAGAAAATGTATTTCTTCTTTCAGCTCTTGATAGAGTTTCAAAGTTTCGTCGAGTCTTTGACGAAGTTCGTTATTGTCTTTTTCAAGACATTCTATTTTCTCCGAGTCTTCTTTTTCACGCTCTGGCGCTTTGGGCGGACTCCTTTTCCCGGAAGCACTCGATGTTGATGGTGGTGATCGAGCTACCATTGGTTTTCTTGAAAAAGGATTTATCAAGTTTTGGAATAATTGGCTCTCCCCAGAATCCGTAGAGCCGACCTCCGAAGAGGGTGGATTTTTCAGGAAATCTGAATTGCCACCTGGGGTACTATATCTATTTGTTTTACTCATTCCATATTTTGTATACGTCTTTCTCAGTATACGGAGTTTGGATTTTAGTCGCCTCTTACGACAGGCATTCCTACCTCGGGTATATTCTTTCCCCCTACCCGAAGGGGACTTTTATATTAACTTTTTGATCAAAAAGCAAGGTAGCCAATACACTACAGGAACAAACTCAGGCTTTTTTCGACAACCTTCTAACTCAGGTACCAGTAAAATCAGAAATTTTATATTCACAGTATTTTCTGAGTAGTACCCATCTTAGGCCACCCCATACCCGACACCCAGCCTGGACGAAGTGAAGATAGCTATATAAAATCTTAAGTCCAACAAAGTCGCTGAGCTGACGGCCTCACATGGCCGATGAATGGAACCTCAGCATTGTCTGTCCGATCCTCAAGAAAGGAGACCTTCTGAACTGCGCCAACTACAGAGGCATAATTCTCCTCAACATAGTGTAAAAGATCATTTCTGCCGTATTATGTGAAGCCTTTGGTCAACAACCTGATAGGTCCAATTCAGTGCGGCTTTAGACCAGGAAAGTCCAACATCGATCAAATATTCACATAACGGCAGATCTTGGAAAAAACCCAGGAGCTACAAATCGACACCTACCACCTTTTCATCGATTTCAAAGCCGCGTACGATAGCATCTACAGAAACGAACTATATAGAACAATGTCTAGTTTTGGCATCGCTGACAAACTTGTCCGTTTGTGCAGGATGACAATGAAGAAAGCACGCTGCTCCATCAAGGTCGATGCATTTTATGTCAAAAAAGATCTTAAGCAAGCCGATGCTCTGCCGTGCGACTTCTTCAACACCGTTCTTGAAATAATAGTGCAAAACTCATGCGTCAACACAAGAGGCACAATATTTCAAAAGTCGGATACGCCGACGCATTGACATTATTGGAAGAACAAAGCGTGATGTCAGTGGTGCATTTGTGAGCATTGAGATGGCAGCAAAGAAGATGGGTTTAGCGGTAAATGAGGGCAAGACCAAGTATATGCTGTCATCATGAAAGGACACACAACACAAACGTCTTGGACAGAGCGCCATTATAGACAGCTATAATTTTGAGGTAGTTAAGGACTTTATATATACATACCTAGGCGCCACCGCAATAAATTCAGACAATAACACTAGCGCTGAAATCACACGGAGAATAACTAACTCTTGCCAATCGCTGCTTTTTTGGACTAAGAAGGCAATTGAGTAGCTAAGTCTTCTCTTGAGCGACTAAAGTGTCCCTTTATGTATAAAACTCTTATCATCCCTGTCATTGTCTATGGTGCAGAGACATAGCCTTGGTGGAAATTGGATGAGAGCGCTTTAGGATGTTTCGAAAGGAAAATTCTTCGAGTGATCTTTGGTCCCTTCTGCATAGACGGGGAGTGGAGAAGAAGATATAACCATGAACTGTACGGGCTCTTTAGCGAAACTGACCAAGTCTATGGAATCAAAGTTTAACGACTAAGATGGCTAGGTCATGTAGAGTGAATGGACCTGAATGCTCCGGCGTGAAAAGTCTTCGAATCCAGTAGCGGAAAACTGCGACTCAGGTGCCGCACACAAGTGGGAGAGGCCCTCAACCAACTTGACATGCGAAACGGGAGACAGCTAGCTAGAGACCGAGTTAGCTGGAGAAGCTTGTTAGTTGAGGTCCTGGTTCACCCCGGACTGTAGCGCCACCTTAAGTAAATTAGCAAGTTTTTCCAATATAAAAATACATCACCGCCAATTATTTAACTTTTTTTTCTTAAGCAAACTGTGAATCAAGTCGAACAATCTGGAAACAATTTTGAACTATAGTATTCGAATTCAAAAAGATATTTACAAATTTATATGTATGTTGCACATGTTTTTTTTTGAATTTTTTTTATTATGCTAACAAAATCACGGAAAAATTTTCAACACCTGCAGAACAGTTGCTGTTTTGTGTAGTGAAGTAATTTATGGTCAGCTTGTTAAGTGTTGATATGCAATATTTTATGGCTGTAACCACCTTCTTCTCTGCCCAAGAAAGTTTATTTTTATGTTGGTTGCATTGGTTTAGTTGTAATTAATAAGTCTCTGTGCCTTACTAAGATCGCTGTGCCATCCACAAAAACCCGATGCTATACTCTAACACACTGAGAATTTATTTGTGTTATATTGTGCATAGTAAAGGCCCAAGAACAGACCCTTGTGGTACCCCATACTGCAAAATTATTTCTTCTTTTTACTGAGTTGCATATTTTCACTTTTGTTTTTCTTTTAAATAGGTAGGTTTTAGCCTCGTATTCCAAGTTTGCTGGTGTTCTTATTTTTTTATCAATTCGTATTAGTTTTTGTTGATTATATTATATTTGTCAACGTAACTTTAAAGTTGTATTGCCATTAGTTGTTTGAGCATTTTATTTATTATAGGGAACATAGAAATATGTGTCTATAGTTCAGGACTTCTGTTTCAATTCTAGCCTTACGTATCCGTCGTACTATTGCAACTTTTAGGTCATCTGGTACACAAAACTCCTCTATGCTCGTGGTGGTATGCATTTATGGTTGGATATCTTTTGCTCTTGTTCCTGCTAACTTATTCAGCACTATCGTGAACGAGATTTTCTTGGAAATATTTCCCAGATTCGAAAAACTCGTGTCACGAAAAATATTTAAAATACCCCTCGTAATTTACTGCTCTCGTAAACAATATTTCAAAGGGAAATTTGTTGTGTTTTAGCTTTAATTTTTCCGCAAGTAAAACTTTTTTTATAAATACATAAAAAGAATTATTTTAATTTTATTATATGATGAATTCAACAAATCAAAACTAAGTAGATCTGTTATGCGGTATTATGGAAAAGAATACTGATATGTCAACTGGATTTACCATTTACAGAGAAGAAGACTTGAAAAATTTTCAAAAAAAAAACGTAGACGGAGCTCAATAGCCTTAGTCCAACAATAAAATCCATATCCGTTTTTTTTAATCATTTGATTAAAAATAAAATTCACGACTGGGTCGCACGTACTTGCTCTTATGTAATAGACTAAGAATTTGAAAAGGAATTTTATTAGAAAAAACTGTTTATAAGGATAAAATTCATGATTTAGACCTTTTTTGTAGTGAAAGATAAAAACAGAATTCCATGTGATTTCTTAAGCAAATATGGATTTATGCAAGAACAAAAATTATATGTCGTTGTATATAAAACTTTTATATATACAAAATCTTAAAAACATTTTTAAGAAAAAAATTTGGTGCGACAATTTAAGGCTTTTATTATTGTTTGAATAAAAATTAAGTTTTCAAAAAAGTCCTATTGACCCGTTTTTGAGATATCGAATTTTCAAAAGAAAATTGATTTTTTTTCAAAAATTCAAAAAAAAACTTTGTTTAAGTTTTGAAATGCAATGTTTTTCAAACTTTTTAGAAGCTTCTCTATAAAAAAATTTCATTAAAATCTGTTATGTCAATAATGAAAAACTCAAAATTTGAAAAAAAAAAAAAAAATGGTTCTAATGGTACTCGTATGTACAGTCAGTAATAACTACATATATTTAAAAATTTGTTTTATTGAATTATAGCCGTTTTCGAAAAAAGTACGCTTTTTAAAAACCATTTCTTAACATTTGCATGGTGGGTACCGTTATTTTTAAGTAAAATAAATTTTTCTCACATCTTGTAAAACGGATTAAAAAATTGCTTCGGAAACTGAGTTTATTTAAATTTAGTTGGAAAAAACTAAACAATAGAGACTATGGCGACTATGCTAAAGCTGTTTTAGTATGATACTAGGTTAAAACAACAAATTTGCATATTTTAATCGAATATAGCATCATACTTTCTCTACCCTTTTATTAAAGTTAAAATCATCGAACACCTATTTTATTCTTTTATTAGTATCGTGCTAGCTTCATATGACTCTTTGACATTTGCAAACATCAAAAAAGGTTCATGTACTTACTTTTCTACATGAAATGTCATTGTTTTAGGTGTGTTCAGAAGCAATTTATTAAGAAAATTCTTTTAGTACGATACTAGTTTGAAAATGTTTAAAATTAAGAATGAGTTAGTAAACTACTATAAAGTTAGCAAATTGGTAAGTAGTATCATACTAATACCTTAATAATAGGTTGTTTAAAATTTTGCGCCTATATTTTTAATTAAAATTAGCTTAAAAGGTATTAAAATTTAGATATACAGTATTCCCCGCTTAATTGCACTGACCATTTTGTCAGATTTATCGGTCAATTATCCGGGTGGTTCAATTAACGAAACCCCGCTTAATTGACCGACCTGTTCAATTAAACGAAACCCGTATAATTGCATGAGTCGTACAACTAAAAATTAAAATATTCATCCCAGAAATTTACTATGAACATTTCATTGTCAACCTACGAAAACCTTGAAAAAACTGAAAAAGAATACACACACAAAAATATTTGAACACGTTTTATTTAAAAAATAAACATACATACATAATTAAAACTATGAAACAGAAATAAATTATGCTTAAAAGTCACTTTTAGCTTCGAAAAGGATAAAAAAAATAATAAATACAATAGTATGTAGGTATGTACCTCGAAAGGCTCATAATGGTTATTTGCATACATTGGTTTGAAAAAATTTGTGATTTGATTTTGATTGATTGTTTTGTTTTGAACAATATCTTCTTGTTTTTCAGCTCAACTGTAAATTTATTTAGTGGTTAGAAGTATAAACGTAGAATTGCAATGTCCTGAAGAATTTCGAAAGTCGATGGTAATATGGCTTTAACTTCTTCTTTTTCTTAAACCGTTTTTAAAATTTCGGCGTCTGTTAAGCATTGTACTTAAGTATATTGTCTATAACCACGATATCATTTTCCGGCTTCTCTTCATCTTGAATGATACCTGTCTTTTAAAAAGCTATGCTACTAATACGGGAAATTTTGCAATGCAACTTTTTCGGTCAATTAAGCGGGATGTTCAATTAAGCGAGGTGCAACTAAGCGGGGATTACTGTATATAGTGTTGTTTGTTTGTTTGCAGGCCAAAATTAACATTAAAAGAATTAAACATTAAAGATAGTAAGTATTTTGATTAATTTTTTTTAAAATTAGTTAGGGCATTCAGAGACTTTTTATGCTTGTGGGACTACTCAATTATGTCTTGGAGCAAATGTTCTTCAAGGTCCTTTTGTATTCTTCCCGTTTTGCCTCTTCCAGTTTTTCCACTGCGTTAATCGCTAAAATCAAATGACGTGACTTACCTGGTGAGATTATGACGAGGAATGAATAATCACGACATAATTTGCCCACAGTGTTAAAGAAATATAAACTTCAGATATAGTGTCTGATATAATGTCAGAAATAAATATTGCTAATGGAGGTGCGGCGTAATGAAACACAAATGATATACCAATCAATTACGTTAGGTATTACATGGAATGGTCCAGTCCACAGTTGGGAAAATTAAAAAATAAAACATTTCCAAAAAAAAGGTTTAAACACATAAACAAATAACAAAATAAATTGTATGTTGTCCCTTTGACTTTTGAGTTTCTCACATTTCAAATTATTATGTCCGTTCGCCAGATTTAGTTTTCTTTTTCGAAGAGCTAGTAGATTTTAGATTAGATTTAGATTAGATTAAATTTTATTGCTCTATAAATGGTAGGTTTTACATTATTTACAATCATTAAAGCATGGCTTTGCCGTCTGCCTGATTGACAACTTATATGAAAATTAAAAAATTTATAAATATAACAAATCAATTTCGTTTAAAAATATAAAATAAAAATCAAAAATTTTCGCTTAAGATTCTTCTTCGATACATAAGTGCAGTTTTACAAAATTTAAACATTTTGGGTACATCTAATTCGTTGAGATATTTTATTGAAAACTCTTCAGATAAAAAATCACTTCCAAAGACGTGTCTTCTTGTTTCTCTGAGTACGGGACATCTACCAAGAAAATGAAAAATATCTTCTCTTTCTGCCATATTACACATTCCGCAAATTATGGGTAGATCATCCCGGTGCGGTATAAAGTTGAGATTCAAAAGTTCACCTCTCAGTCTGAACATACATGTTATTTGTTCAATCGTGCAGTCGTCCCGAAAATAGTTGTAATTGTTAAGATTGTGGTTCAGCTTACTGTAAATCATCCTGTGTATGGATTCATTTGCTTCTTCAGCATATTGCAATCTAAAACGATCATCTAAGGTTGAAATCAGTTGATACAATAAGGGCTTCCAAGTACTATAGTCATCAAGGTTTAACTCTATACCAGTTTCCTGTGTTAGTTGCATCCAATCCTTGAACCATCCAGATCTGCTTCTTATCGCTTGAAGAGCTGCTTTTTTTGGAAGACGAAGAGCTAGTAAATTTCTAAAATTTTATCAAATTTTTAACTAGTAAAATGCTAAGCCCTTGATAATAGGTTGCTTTAAGATTTGCCCCATTGAATGCCTATTTTCTTTTTTTTATTATCGAGCTAACTTCATATGACTCTTTGACATTTACAAACGTCATAAAAGGCCTGTTTAATTAGTTTTTAGCATGAACGGCCATTACTTTAGGTGTGTCCAGGTAAATATATTTTAAAAAAGGCGTTATAGAACGATACTAGTAAGAAAATGTTTAAAATTAAAAAAGAGTTAGTAATCTACTTAAAAAATAGCAAATCGTTAAGTATGTAATATCATACTAATACTAATAAAACTTTTGATTTCAGATATTGTAGCTCTGAAACAGTAGTTACCTTTCTATTAAGGTTTCTGAACGCAAAAGTTCAACACTTTGTAAACGAAAAATAACTCGAAAAATATCACTGGGTCATCCGGCCCTTCTAAAAATGTCGGTGGAATGCACTCGTTCTCTGGTTCTTCGGGGATGTTCAAATTTGTCCACTTTCATGGAACTACACGTTGTTTGTTTTTGGGATGAGGTTTCCCTCAATGTGATATCGAGCTTATCGGATTGGTTGATAAGGGAACTATCCAAAATATTATACTGTGTGAAATTATATCATCTCAGTAAATTTGAAACAGAATAAATAAAAAAAAGTCCATACAATGCATTATTCGCCCATATTATCCTACTGTTCCAATAATAGTACGTCTTATAGAAATGCGAAAAAAAAATCTCATTGAATTTCAGGATCAATTACGTAACTATAGTATAATCAACAAACTTGCATAAATACCTACGTAAGACCTTTAAAATAATACAAACAATAATAAAAATATAACACAACGGAACAATTTTCAATAAGTTCAAACCAACGCACAGTGCGGTATTTTGATCAAAAACCTGGCCATAAATCAAAAAAAAAAATTTTACCTCCCAGGATTAAGCTTGTGTCCGATAACAGGTAGATAACCAGGCTACTCTTTAGTGAAGTCTATCTATAAATTGGTCACCCCCGTTCGCGACACCATCAGTTGCAACTAGTACTAGTTGAGTAAGCACGATTTTTTTTGCGGTTTTTAAAAAAAAGTGTATTTTTTGCGCGTTTTTTTTCAGTCTTAAAAGTGATTTTAGTGAAAAAATTTGATATGGATATCGTTAATCAAGGTATGTATAGTATTTTAAGCAAAAATTTATTTGTATATCCATCTTAACTTTTTCATATCGATGAGTTGAAGTAATCACTTAAAAAAATTGCACTTTTTTCGCTGTTTTTTTCAAACATTAGTGTTTTTGAAATAGCGCAACACGCCGCAACATAGTCTATCATACATTTTATTAAACTGCTGGATATGTAGAACAATCTTACATTTCAAGAGTTTGCACAAGTTTGCACCTAAGAAAAAAACAGAGGCTTTGAAAAAAAACCCTTTAAAACGACCTTTAATAATAGATTTTTATATTATTCCAGATGACTCTAATTCCACCTTAGCTATGACCAGAAAACAGCTTCACGAGTTAGTAAAAGGAAGCTCACAAAGGTGTTTTGACGAAAAACTTGAAGATTTGGATAAAAAACTTATGGATATAACAAATTGTCCCCCAGAGAAAGAAGATGAACTTCTCAACATTATCAAGGCATTCAAACCAAATTATAAACGAAGATGGCAACTCTGCCACAGAATAGAAAGCCGTTTCTTGGATAAGAATGAAGAGTGGCTTAGCGAAGAAATAATACTACTTATTGGCATACTTCCCGGAAGGTCTAAAGGTCGCCCAAGCAAAGAATTCGGGGAATCAAGTGACCGAACAAAACGTCGAAAAACAGTGGAACTTCGAAGGAATGTGTCTGTTGATGAACTGACATACGCAGCACAGATGAGTCAAAGAGCGACGGGAAATAATGATGTAGCCAAAGTGATTCAAACTGTGACAAAAACTCCAACCAGGGCTATGAAGTTCCGAAAAGCAGCTGCGATTGGCAGTAAAGCCCTGAAAACGAAGAAACACACACCTGAAAACGCCTTGAGGATATTCGTCGATGCCAATTTAACTGTAAGTCAATACGAAGTGATTCATCAAGCCAACAAAGATATATATCCGTACTACACCTACTTGTATAAAGCTAAACAAGAATGTTATCCACCAAAAAGCGTCAGTGAGACAGTTGCCGAAGTGAAGCTCCAAGATTTAGTGAATCACACAATATCGCGATTATGTAAATATTTGGAACCAGAACTCTCACAGTGCTTGGATAACAGGGAAACCGATTTAGAGCTAATATATAAGTGGGGATGCGATGGATCTACTCAAAGCCAATACAAGCAGAAATTTGAAGATGACGACAACAGTGATGCAAATATATTTTTGAGTTCCCTTGTGCCTCTTCGTCTCAAGTCTGGGAGTGAAATTATATGGCAAAATATCCACTCTTCATCACCGAGGTGGTGCCGACCAATACGGATTCGTTATTTGAAAGAAAATAAGGACATAACCAATGAAGAAATCGAATACATTGAAAACCAGGCCCAAAATCTTCAAGCAACAAAAGTAAGCGACAACATAAGAATCAACCATGTACTGCTTCCAACAATGGTCGATGGAAAGGTGTGTAATGCAGCTACGAATACTTCATCTACATTACGTTGTTACATATGCGGAAAAACTTCAAAAAGTTTCAACGACTTGTCTTCTACAGAACCAGAGAATCCAGAGACCTTCAGATTTGGGCTATCAATACTACACGCCAGGATTAGGTTTTTCGAATTTCTGGTGCATCTTTCGTACAAACTTAAAGCGGACGTGCATAAGGGACGCGTTACAGATAAAAGTGACCGGGAAAAAATTCAAGCGG
The DNA here is from genome assembly GCA_963931855.1 of Philhelius festivus. Taxonomy (NCBI): domain Eukaryota; kingdom Metazoa; phylum Arthropoda; class Insecta; order Diptera; family Syrphidae; genus Philhelius; species Philhelius festivus. Next base: position 70,729,182 of record OZ007555.1, read on the forward strand.
CCAAGAGACAGATACAAAAAGAGTTCCACGACAAATTGGGCTTACTGGTGGACATTCCAAAAGCTGGGTTTGGCAACACCAATGACGGCAACACCTCTCGTAGATTTTTCAATAGCCAACAAGAAGCAGCTTCCATTACAGGCGTGGATTTATCATTAATTAACAAATTCAAAACTATATTAGAAGTGATATCCTCTGGTTATGAGATAGATCTTAAAAAATTCGAAACATTATGTTAGCTTATATCCATGGCAGCCTATGTCTCCAACAGTGCATAAGATTTTAATTCATTCTGCTAGTGTCATATCCCATGCATTGTTGCCAATCGGTCAGTTGTCCGAAGAAGCCGCGGAAGCTAGAAATAAGCATTTCCGCCAATACAGAGAAAAATTTTCACGAAAATTCTCCAGGACGGCATGCAACGAGGATGTGATTAACCGGCTTCTATTGACATGACGTCAGACCCTTATCTCAGTAGTTTAAGGACAAAAAGTAAGACCAAGAAACAGTCGTTTTCAAAGGAGGCTCTCGAATTTTTGACTGTTAATAACAATGATGATGATGACGATGATGATGATTATGATGATGATGGTAATAATGATGATGATGGTGATGATGATGTTTTTGAAGATGTTTATGATGATGAATAAATAATAAAATATAAACTAGAAAATTCAATTATTCCAGGTCTTTTTTTATTACCTACTTGCATATAAGACAAAAAAGATTAATCTTTTTATTGAGTAATTGACCTGTAATCATAAAATATGCAACTAAAACTAATCCCCTTCTCAAATTTTGGATTAAAAGGGTCGCAGGTATTTTAAATTGGCTACCTGCATTAAGAAAATTTCCGGTTGTAAATCCACTCATAAAAAAATCGAAAAAAGAGGTTTTCTGGGAAAAAAGTATCTTTCAGTATTTTTCTAATTTTTTAGAAACTATAATATTTATTGGAATAAGGTTTTTAGTATTTGAATACAAATTTATTAGGCCATTGAAAATTAAAATAAAAAATGTCCTAAAAATTGCAAAACTTTATAAAAAATCAATTAAAAAACTATTTTTTTTTTCTAAATTTCATCTTTAAAACTTAATTTCTCAAAAACTATTTAATGAAACAGCTTGCATCAAAAAACAAAATAAAGAATGAAATATAAGCTTTAAAAAAAGTTATAGCAGAGTATTGTACGTGCTTTCTTTGATTTTTAATAATTTTTTTTCTCTCGGCTAATCGCGAGGTAAGTGGGTAAACACTTAAGTGGGTTTTACTGTACCCAAAAAATGAAAATTTATCCTTCCAAATAACTTTTTAGTCATTTGGTACCTATTTGATGTGAAAAATGTGCCCAAATATTTTTGGCCAGGTTTTTGATCAAAATACCGCACTGTGCAACGGTAAATGGATTTGACAGCTAATAATATCAGTGATACCAAAACCAAAAAACAAATAATGAACGCATTCACACAAATATTTAAGAGGTGAAAATAGTAACTGTTCCATCAATGGAGCATTAGGATGATACGCAGTATCACGCTAATGAACTTACAATAGGATGTTTAAAATTTTGAAACATTTTGTAAAAACCTTCGTTATATCGCAAGAACTGAAAGAAAAAATCCGTATTTTGCAGGAAATAAAATGGATGATTCGTTCTTACAATTTTGCTCTTGTAAGCACCGTTTTAACGGTGCTAATTATTGATGTTGTGTATGGTGTATGGTGGTAATTGTTTAAGAAAACTGTTTGAAATAAACGGTGTGAAAAATAAAAATTACTTAAAACTGTATTTTTTCAGTTTTTTTAAAACATAAATTTGCATTTACTTTTTATTCAGCTGAATGAGATGAATTTTTGAAGGCTTTTTAAATACTGCAAAATTGCATTGAAGTATAGAGCAAAAATAAAGAATGAAGATTTCCCAGAAACATATTAGACTAAGAGCCCACAGCAATTTTTGGGTGTGATTGATAACAAAAAATAATTAGCACAAATAGATAGGCCTTTAGTAGTTATTTACAAATGTGAACGTCTTGCATACTCTAGTGGGCGCAATAGTGCATTATAGTGCATCAAGTATGCAGTTCTTTCCAAATTCTAAAAAATTGAGATAGAAAATTTGCCATAACTTCAAAATGAACAGCTAAGTGCCCTGATTGCAAATATCGAGGTCCATGACGTTTTGAAGGTGGCCTTCTTAGTGCAAGAAGTTGCATATTCTTATCGCGTCTGGCAAACAGAAGGCTGTCTGTAAAACGTCTTGGACCTCGATATTTTCAATCAGGGGGCTTAACTCTACATTTTGGCAAAGTTGTTATCACAATTATTTGGACTTGGAAAGAACTGCATACTTGATGCACTATAATGCACTATTGCGCCCACTAGAGTATGCAAGACGTTCACATTCATAAATAACTATAAAAGGCCTATCTAATTATACTAATTATTTTTTGTTATCAATCACACCCAAAAATTGCTGTGGGCTCTCGGTCTATATTTTTATTGATATTGTAACATTGTAAATTTGTGATATGAATTGATTTGTTATATAAATTGATTTTTTTAATTTCAACTCTCAATCTGGCAGACGGCAAATGCCATGCCTTAATGATTTGTGTGTTAACAATAATATTGTATATTTAAATAATAATTGAGTAAAAATTTAATCTTATCTAATCTAAATCTATAACTTTCTTAAAGCTAGACATTTATAAAAACAAGCCTACTTATCAATAACTTACAGCCTACTCACTGGTCCTATCGGGCGCTCTTCTTTATTTTCAAGTAGGTACAGTAATCCCCGCTTAGTTGCACCTCGCTTAATTGAACATCCCGCTTAATTGACCGAAAAAGTTGCATTGCAAAATTTTCCGTATTAGTAGCATAGCTTTTTAGATGGTTAATTGAACCCCGCTTAGTTGAATTACTCGGTTAATTGAACTTTAAAATATGCACCCGAAAAAAAAAAATATATGGACATTTTTCGGATAATTGGACGTACAAAAAAATTATAATGAAACAAATATTAGAAATATTTTATTACTTAACCTACGTCTGAAGTGGTTTTTTAAAAGACAGGTATCATTCAAGATGAAGAGAAGCCGGAAAATGATATCGTGGTTATAGACAATATACTTAAGTACAATGCTTAACAGACGCCGAAATTTTAAAAACGGTTTAAGAAAAAGAAGAAGTTAAAGCCATATTACCATCGACTTTCGAAATTCTTCAGGACATTGCAATTCTACGTTTATACTTCTAGCCACTAAATAAATTTACAGTTGAGCTGAAAAACAAGAAGATATTGTTCAAAACAAAACAATCAATCAAATTCAAATCACAAATTTTTTCAAACCAATGTATGCAAATAACCATTATGAGCCTTTCGAGGTACATACCTACATACTATTGTATTTATTATTTTTTTTATCCTTTTCGAAGCTAAAAGTGACTTTTTTTTAAGCATAATTTATTTCTGTTTCATAGTTTTAATTATGTATGTATGTTTATTTTTTAAATAAAACGTGTTCAAATATTTTTGTGTGTGTATTCTTTTTCAGTTTTTTTCAAGGTTTTCGTAAGTTGACAATGAAATGTTCATAGTAAATTTCTGGGATGAATATTTTAATTTTTAGTTGACCGACTCGTGCAATTATACGGGTTTCGTTTAATTGAACAGGTCGGTCAATTAAGCGGGGTTTCGCTGAAAAATCTGACAAAATGGTCAGTGCAATTAAGCGGGGAATACTGTATGTACTTCAACAGACAGTAAAATTACATCTTGGCTTCACAGGACATAATTTCTATACGAAGTGAAAACATAACATGAGTTCGTCAATGAAATGAATGTTACATGAAAATGTGGGAATTAGTGTCAAGACTCGACGTCTTGTGAGAAATTTGAGTCTAGTGAAGTCACAAGTCATGAAACCTCAAAATTTATATCTGCATTTATTTCTTCTACGAAGACAAGAAATTAGGAAGTTAACTTACCAGCATCAGCCTCATGGACAATTCTCCCAAAGAAGTGTAATGTAAATGAAATTCTGGTGAAATTGAAAAACCCACGGCTTGTAATTCGGTCTTGGATGTTTAGGTTTTCAAAAAAAAAAATCGAGCTGCTATCTTGTCAAACCAATACCTGGAGTAAAATTCTCCATCGTCCAGCTCTTCAATAGGATTTGCTCGAGACTTAAAAAATCGCACTTTACTGGCACTTTTCAAAGCTGAGTCTTCAAACATATACATATATCTTTATCAAAATCGTCGTCTTCCGAAAACATTTTATATTATTTTATTTATGTACAAAACAATTAGCTCACGAATCATAAAAAAACACAATTTAACTCTTTCAAATAAAATTGCCAAGAGATTTTTTTTGGGGAAAATGTGATACTCGGTATTATTTATTTGGATTTCAAATTCGAATATTTGAGATAACGGATGGTTGGATTGTAGACTCCCACAGCACTCTCCTTCCAGTGACTTTGTTACGATGGGAAAAAAGTTAGTCCTTACATATCCCAAGTCTCTCTGGAATTCGAACGGATCTCCCTGATCTAGTTTTTCTGTTATTGATGTCATCAGAAGTTTCTGGAAAGACGGACAAAGATAATGTTTGATCTGAGCTGTCCTATTTGACTGAAAGTAGAAAAGTAGGTTTTAAGCGATCGATTAAAACTGTTACTTCTTTTCCTCGAATCTTAAGAACAAAGAATTTGTCTGATCTCTTCACGGCGAGAAATAGACATTCATAAATGTTGTTGTAGTCTGATTCTGACTACATATCTTCTGTTGAAAACGTGGGATGCGGTAGATAATTCTTTGAACACAAAGATTCCTCTTGAGCCATGACGAGAAGCTGGAATTGGTGTTAGATGTTTAAAATGAAGTCGGAGTTGATTTACAAAGATAGTTGGATGACTGATAGTATATCTTCGTGGTGACAAGAATTCACCAGGAAGTCTGATGGATTCTCCATACAACATTTCGCCTACTGTAGCTTGTAGGTCTTCTTTGTATGATGCTCTGAGTCCAAGGAGTACAACAGGAAGTTCATTGGCCCATGCTGGTGATTCATGGCATTCTATAGCAGCTTTCAGTTGACGATGGAACCTTTCCACCATGCCATTTAGCTGAGGGGTGGTAAGCAGTTGTCGTCAGATGATTTATGCCAAACAATTTTGTCAAAGCCACGGTCAGATGTTACCTTGAGTGTAACTCCAAAACGTGCTATCCAATAAGCGAAGAGAGTTCTTGCAAGTGTCTCAGCGGTGGAATCTTCTATAGGGTAAACTTCAGACCAGCGAGCGGGAATACCTGTCGACAACAGTGAGGCAAAATCTAAATCCTTGTGAGTATGGAAGTGGTCCCACAAAGTCCACATGTATATGCTTGAACCTCGATGATGGTTGTTCGAAGTTTCTAATAAGAGATGATGTTTGACGAGTTTGCCATGCTCTGCAGTCTTTGCAGATGAACCTGGGACTGTGTCGAGATTTTACTTCTTGTGGACGCAACGCACAGCAGATTGCTAGATGGAATTACTGGAATTTCCGCATTATGTATTTATGTACCTTTATACCTGATACTAGAAAGTGAAAAGGCAGATAGGTTATTTCGGTGTCATAATTTCCTACTGTTACATTAAAAGAGCGGTTCTAAAAATCAAGATTGGCCAAATTTTAAATTTAAGAGACAAGAGAAAGAACATAATAATGCCATAAGTAGTAAAAATATCTATCACAATTTCAAAATCTCACCTTATTCATAATCGTTACGGTTTTAATATCTTAGTGTGAAATTCATAACTCGACATTTATCATTATTTTAATTTTTGAAAAATACATATGTATGTAAGTTTTTCGATCAAATTGATTTATTCAAACCAACTTTTTTAGTTCCGTGTATTTGCCATTGTACAACATGGTTCTTATGCTTGCATTCCGGATAATGTATTTGATTTGATTTAGTCAAAATGTATCAACATGACAGAACCAACCATGTGTGATACAATAAATTTCCACCATCATCCTGGCGTTCCCTTTTGCATTTGCAGTGCCCCGTAAACAAAAACAGAATCAATATATACATATCTATGTAGAACGAGCCTGTGAAACTGTAAATGCTTGCCAATTCCAACCCCTTTTACGAGCAATGAATGCTTCCACCCACGCCAACGCACGTATGGGAAATTTGCTTCATCTTGTGAACGGAACATATCGAAAAGTGTACTTGCGGCAATGGAGCCTCTCAATTGCCAATATTTACCAAAATGAGTAATCATGTAGTATACGCCAGCAATGGACTCACATTTGCGTAAGCTACCTGCCTGAACGAACATAATTAACGGCAAAAGACCAATTTGTAATTCGGTAAAGCGCACAATTGCTGACTAGTCACAGAATGTTGTGAAGTCTGACGTCCTTGTTTCGATCTCTGTCACCATACATGAGAAGATTAAAAGGAAAATAGTTTTAAGGTTTTAGATGAACCTACTAGATAGTGTGTCAAGTGTCAAGGTACCAAGAAAAGTTTATTTTTTCTTTAAAAAGGTGATTTTGACAGAGACCATTTTCTTGGCGATTGGTAGATAAAATTGATTGTTGACATTAGGTCTCATTGGATTTTTTGCAAGATTGAGTATTGAGATTGAATAGCGACACTTTTTGTAGAAATCCTGCTCGCTTTTGAATAGTTGGCAAGTTCTATTCGCTAATTGCAATTGCATTGCGTGTTTTATAGTATAACGTAACAGTTTAAACACTTTATCTAATGTCAAGAATTCTGTCACCAACATATACAGATCTTGACAATGAATGAAAAGATGGTATGTCTCGACATGAAATTTGCTAGGGTTTTCCAGGATGGCTCAAAGTGCGAAGATTTCATCTGTGCCAGAGGTTACTTTGGAACTTGACGAATAAAGTGTTGTTAACTGCCATGCTTTTTTACACTCATAATCGGTAGACTTACAACTCTCAATTGTTCCTGTGTCGGCAAGAATTCAGAGGACTTACAATTTTCTGCCAAGACCGAACGGTAAAAATGGAACTTTTAATGAAAATAGATACTTTCTCGCAACAGAAATCATCGGTTTTTGAAACGACTCCAGATCCTCATTATATAAAAGAGATCTGCTGTTAAGCCAACAAAACCCGCCGTCAACCTTGTTGGTTTTATTTTTAAAAGCTAAGTTATCTTGTTTGGGTGGGACAACTGGGTGTTCATTGGTATTCTTGCCCTATCACTTTCTTAAGAACATCTAAACATCTCATTAAATTTCCAAACAAACATTTTATCCGTCATGGAAATTGGAAATATAAAAAAATTATACGAAATCATGGTCTAAGAATGTTTTTGAGATGTATTGTTTTCGTTTTTAAATGCATGTATCTACTAAATTTCATATAATGTACGAGGCCGCGGGCGCACAGTGGGACGAGTGTATGGGAAAAACGGCGAAATTAATATCTCTTGTTTTAATGATGAAAACCTCATTATTTCACACGTTATCACTTACTTCGTTAAATATCGATGTTATAAATCCAAAACTAAATAAACTAAATACATAAAACAGCAATAAATGCCCCGCCCAGCTCCCCTCCGAATAAAAGAGTTGAGTAGCGAACTTTTGTTTGGAACTCGAGCTTTATTTTTCTGATCTTGTAAATATTTCTTAAGCTTAATTTTTATTTTCATTAACAAATTTAGTGGTTCAATTAACTTCAAACTTTATGTGAACAATAAGTATAATAAATAAAAAAAAATAATAACCAATTAATCGCTATCGCTTTCTGATGTCCCATCAATGTCGTTCAAGTCTATATATTAACTGGTAATGTTAAGGCTTCTAAATTATTGGTGAGTAGATATTGATCAATATCTGTGTCGACTTTAGACTAATTTGAGCTCTTGGAACGTATATTTGAAACAAGAGGATCTGAAGTAATTAACAAACGATTAATTAAATCAGTCATTGAACTTATTCTGGAGCATTTTCGACTATGATTTAGCCTGGCTTTTCGGATTTCCTTATGCCTTGCTTCCAATGCTTCTTCAGAAGAACACCAATAGGTAAATGGAAAAAATAAATTATATCTTTCGCATGAACCAGAAGTTTATGGACGCTGCTAAAAATGTAGTACCAACTGTATTTGGAAAGATACATGGTTTTCGTGTCTTCCAATAATTTCACGAATCTCTCCAAATTTATTTCGCAACCAGTTGCAATCGTCCTTAATATAATTCCGAAGTTGCATATAAGTAATGTGAAATGCTAGGGTTTGCTGATAGTTAAAGTCTTATCCGATTTTTGATGATAATTTGAAAAACGACCAGTCATTTCAGCAGCATAGTTAAGCTCCTCTGTACTGTGTTGCGAAATTAGTTCATGAACGCGACGTTTTTTCGTACGCTCGCTGCACTCTTCAAAATTCTTTGACGGTCTACCTTTGCTCGTCCCTGGTAAACTTGGATTATCTGTTATACTTTCACGATTAAGCACATTGACTGGCAACGGAAAATTAAGGGTAAGCCATTGTTCATTAACTTGCATAACTTGCATGAACTTATCCCGTTTTCTTTGGCAATGTTCCTAATTTTGCCTCAATTTTAGACAATAATACTTAGAAGCGTTTTGAATTTGAAGTTCAATATCTTCACTTGACCCTTCTAGGTCTATTAATTCATTAATTTTTGCAGCAACGGCAATGAATTTCACAGACTTCTAACTTTCAATCGGTGTTTGCAATAGGTCACCATTTTTGATTGATGAAGTTAAGCCTACAAAAATGTTAATAATTTGAAAAGCGCAAATTTGCGCAAAGTTTCTTTCGTGATTTAGTCAATAGATATATAGAAATAGATCATCATAAAACAAGAAAGATCTCAAGGGGGTGTTTTGGGGTATTTTAGAAAACCTTACTTAAATCCGAAATTAACATTTTTTTTTATATTCTTATCAAGCATGCACTTCAGACCTCATATTGAAAAAAACCACGAAATAAACAAAACTTTTTATAGCAGAATCTGATTTCCCATACCTTGTTCACTATTTTTATCCATGGTATAATTAATATTTATGCACACAATTTAATTAGCAAAAAAAATTGAATTATATTAAAAAACACTTGCTATCACTCTCTGCCAAAAAATATTCACTAGTGACTTTTTACGGGACTGTACCTGTTGCACGAGATGAAAACTTAAAATAATTTTAATGCAGTTAGACCCTATATATATTTAAGATGACTAACCAATCAGTCAAAAGTACCGCTAAAATAGTTAGTTTTCTTATTTATTGCTATGGGTCGTCCCACTGTGGGGCGGTCCGATAAGCACTTAGCCTACAAAAAAAAAATTGGAAAAGTGGCGATTTATTTCTTAACATAGTCTCCTCTTAGCTTGATACATTTGATCAATCGATGAAGTTGGATTCTTTAACCCTTCCAAAAAATCGGGTTTCTCGAGGTCTGCAAAAGTAGGCCTCCGTGGCTGCGATGACCTCCTCGTTCAACTCAAATTTCTGCCCAGCGAATCACCGACCGATATTGCCCTTTCTCCATTTTTCTGAAATTCGCGGACAAGCTTCCATACGTGTTCAAAACGAGTCCGATTCTGCTGAAATTTTGACAGTAGCCGTCTAAGAGAATATACTAGACGATAGAATATCTCTCTTGTGATACTGGCACCATCGCGCGGTGAGGCTAAGTACTTATCGAACCGCCCTCGTATGTATGTATGTACAGTTGCTGTCAAAATAATAGTAGTGTAAATAAAATCATTGTCACGAGTCCCTGAATTTGCATGCTATTGTGAAGGAATATTCTGTGGTCAGACGAGTCCATTATTGTGGAAAGGGATCTCGTCAATATGTATGAAAGCCTCCAAAACACAAAATATAATCCACGCTTCACAGCCAAGACAATTAAACATGGGGGATCCAGCATAATGGTTTGGGCATGTTTTTCCTTTTATGGTGTTGGTCCCATATACCAGATTGAAGGCATTATGGATCAGCATCTTTATGTGAAGATCATGGACGAAGTTATGTTCTCAGATGCTGAAGATAAAATGCCAATGAAATGGGTCTTTTAACAAGAAAACGACCGTAAGCATATAAGTAAACTTACGGAGCAGTAGTCGTTCCAAGAAAAGAGGTTTAATGTCATGGAAAATCTTTGGTGCGATGTCAAGTATGTTGCTAGTTGTAAGCCAACTACAGCTACGTATATAGCAGTCGTACCTGTAGAAAGATGTGAAAATCTTATTGATTCGATGCAACGTCGTTATACTGCTGTTATTTCTAACAAGGACATGCAACTAAATATTAATTTAAGGTTCAAACTTTCGATCTCGACTATCACTTATGGTAGAAATTGTCTATTAACTTTCCCTTTTCTGCGCTACTATTTTTCGACCGCTGTTTTTTTATATGACTTGAATTGATTTGAAACTACCAACTAATTTATTAAATTTTAAAATATTTTTTTTCGGAAATTAAAAGCCTAAAAAACATTAATTTGAAAATTATTTTCCATTGAGCGTTTTGTAACTTTAAATAAAAAAATCAAATTTTCTATAACTCTGGGGCATAAATCAGGATGAACCTGACCAATGGAATTGAGTATGATGACTTTCGGGAGTGTGGTGGTTTGTGGTTTATTGTCATAGACCTGTGACTAAAAAATCTTACAATTTTGGTGGGTAATTCACCATGTTCGGAAATCGCTGGTGCAAAATGTAGATTGTGGCACGGGCTTGTGGCACGTAGTGTCGTCCTTTTGAAACCATATTTCGTCCAATTCTGGCCAAAAGACATTTAAATATTATCATCGACCGATAGCGCTCGCTATTGAAGATAATGGGCCACTCAAAATCCTCACCAACTAGTGACAGTTGTGGCTTGGAAAATTCGGTTGATCTCGTGTAGTTTGTGATCGTTCCGATTTCAACAATTTTGCTTGTTGACGAAACCATTCATTCGGAAATGTTACTCAAACAGAAGAGCCACTTTGTGATGTGTTTGTTGCTTTCCAGCCGAGGTTTTGCTACCCGGTCTCCCCAGGGTCGTCCTGAAGAAACTCCTAAGCTTCAGAGGAAAAGGTCTTCAAATCTTATTACAAAATCTTTATTGAAAATAACTCTTACATCTATAATACACAATATTCTATTGCTAGTATTTCAATTAATTCTGGTAATCGAATGATTTGCGGGTATTAACTCTACTGGATTCTAGTCTTGCTGTCTCATTTCACTTATGCTGGTCCTGTTCCGGGCTCATGATAGGATCGAATGGTATTATGCCCGTCGCTTACAACAGCAGGGTAAGGCGTTCTGGTATATTAGCAGGTAATGCGCCCCTGGTGGCACTAAAACAGCAGGCTAAAATGCTCTGGTACATCAGCAGGTACAACGCCCTTGGTGGCACTAAAACAGCAGGCTAGAACGCTCAGGTACATCAGCAGGTACCAAAGCCCCTGGTGGCAATTAGGACGTTTAACTTCGAACCTAGGCCCCTTACCACTAGTGGGGAGAATCTCCGAGAAAGGAAGAAACGCTTAAATGACCAAATCGCCTACACTTGTCTACGACTGGATTTCAACTGATCAATAAAACCAATTTACTATGTCGCCTGACTTTGTGTATAATCGAAGGGGTACTTTTTCAGACTGAATGTTAAATGTGTGAGTGGTGAACGAAAAATAATGATGTTGTTGATTTTCCTGTGACGTCATGTGTCCAAGGTGCGTGTGAATTGAATAATGGTGAACGGGAAGTATAATTTTCACTAGTAATACTAAAGTAACATAAAGCGAAGTAGCATGGAACGCTTCGTTACAACATTCATAAAACAATTTAATCATTTGCATATTATGTGGAGCGCAATAACTCTTAACATTGATTTGATAAGATAGACTAAAATAAAAGATATCCAATTTGACAGATGTAGCTTCAACAATATGGCCGCCCTTTATAAAAGTGGAAATTTTGTTGGAGAATAACAGAATAAGCTTTGCTGAAGAAACTGACAATAATGAGAAGAAGACTACCGAAAAAGGAGATTAAAAAAAGAATTCCGTGCAATAAAAAGGAATTCTATTCTGTCCAGAATTTCTTCTACACAAAACTGACGTTTAAATAAAAATATAATAAAATGAAGACCCAATCGCTTTGTCATTTTGGCTTATCATAAAGCATTAAAACAATTAATATCCAGATAGTCATGCAAGGGAGGGCCTTTTGACACAAATGTCTAAAGATATTTCTATAAACATTAATTGACGCATTGCAAGACTTCCTGCATTATTCCCAACTATACAAGAACTGCAAAATTAAAATTCAATTGAATTTTGCCCACTTCCATTTTCTCTTTTAGTCTTGCGGAACTGATGGCGACAATGACAACTAAAGAACTTATACAATGCAACAGTATACAGTAATGCAGGCGAGGGTTTAGCTTTTTTTCCCTGTTCGTTTTTTTTTGTCTTAGCTTTCTTTGCCAGTGTGACTTTTCTTGCTGCTTATTCCTTCACAATTCCTTAAGTTCAGAATAGAATTTCAGTGAATTAAAGTCACTTGTCGTAATGTCAAAGATGATAAAAGATTATCGCAGAAAGCTCTTTCCAGATGTTTTTTTTTGTATATCTCTTGGATTGTTTTAGTATCTTTTAAGATAATGTTCAAGTATTGGTATTATAATAATAAAATAATTAAAATTTATTTTTCTTGGCTCATCATAATTTTAATTAATATACATATACAAGGTGGCGCAAAATTAATCATTCAATTTTAATTTTTGGATTACTTTTTTACTAAGTAAATAAAAACAAATGATTTTGAGTGATGGAAGTTTCCTATGGTTCCAGTGTGTTCGATTCGAGTAGCTAAGCGCCGAAATGATTGCCCGCAGTTGACGCGAAACGATTAGGAAATCGCGCTGACCGGTTATTGGTCAGAAAAAACCACCATTCTTCCACGCTTTTGGGGAGTATAGCGCTTCATTGATTATCTGTTTGTATAATGTAGCTGTCAAGTTCACAAATGTCAAATATGATTGACATAAAAAGCCATTTGCAAAAATTATTATAACATCTTCTGATAGGCTGATTAATTTTGCGCCACCTTGTAGTTATAAAGTTTCTAAATTGAAGATTTTTATTTCTGAGCTTATTTAGTTTGCAAAAATTATTTCAAAATTTTTAAAATTATTACTAGATATACCTATATATAATATTTTTATATCAAAATGAGCAAATGCATACAACTTATTAAAAGGTTTGTTTTACTTGACTTTTATCTTTTTTTCTTGGAATCGGTCTTCATTTTTCATTTTCCTTAGCATTCAAAATCCTATACGAGCAGCGAAGGAATCCTTTTTCAGAAGGTACATAATCCGCCAGAAGATAACATTACATTTTTCTTTCTATTTTACCCCTCCTGACCATGCGTCCGTCCACCAGACTGATCGTCTTCCGTTACGTTTTCTTTGTTTTGAGTTGTAGGGTGTCCCAAATGAGTGCAAAGCATTCTATGGACTCTTTTGTCATGTGTTTTTTTTTTTGTTGCGCTTGAGCTGATGCTGCAGTTCAACTGCCTTTTTTTTCCATCCACAAATTCCTTGGCTAAAGGGTATCAAAAGTGAGTCTGATTTTTGCCGAGCAAATGTCACCGGAATACAACACAGTTCTGTAAAAATTATTTTAGCTTCAGGATAAGGATTCTCGGGTTTAAATCATATGAATTTAACGTCAAAATAAAAGGAGATAGACCGAATGAGAAGGGGAGATGAAATATGGAAGAGTACACAAGGAGAAAAAGAGAAAATAAATCAGTCGACATTTTCGATTTGCAAGCATAGAAAAATGTCACAAAAGTAAAATGGAGACATGGAGCTCAAATTGAATAATCTTTGCTTTTGTCCTGCAGATTTGAACAAGAACAAAAAGCAGCAGTAGCAGAGAAACAATTCTTCTTGCAGGATATGAATCAGTACCACAAGGGATGACAATATCCTCGGTAGGCTGGAGGCTAACGCCTCCTACTTTTTCGAACCGTAGTCATTCCTTTGGCATATTTTTAATTCGTTTTGAAAATGCACGGGGCTACAGGATGTGGCATCATGTCCTCAAATAGGGCTCGCGATGGCGAAGCGCTGAGTTGCATTTTTTTTCTAATAAAAGAATTATTTTATAGATTGAAAAGTGTCTATTTGAATTAAAAAAAAAATGATGCAAGGAGGAAATTGATCAAAATATGTCCAGTTGCTAGTTGACAAAGATGGCAATTAGGGAGTATAACTTTGTAGATACTAAGTTGGACTTTTGGATGATTCTTATATTTTGAATATGTTTTGCGATTTTTTCTGATTGTTACTGGTATTGGTTTTAAAAATAATGCAAAAAGAAATGGATTGTCCGTTTGACCGGTATTAATGAAAAAAATATTTTCGGGATCACATTTCGAGACAGAAACATTAATTAGCAATATTAATTTTTTAATTTCACTATAACAACTATTCACACATTTTTATTTCATACATTTTTGATTTGGCGGTCAGCCATCAGACGAATAGGGAGAATAACATGTAGCATGGTGGAAGTCTGATCATAGCCTCTCCGCGGAAGCCGCTAGAAACAAGCCATTTAAAAAGGTTTGGCTTATATGATCAGGCTGGTTCCTCAGGTTTGCGACAGGTTAATTTCCCGTCCCGTAAAACTAAAAGAATTATGAGACCGACAACAAGACTCGGAAACGGATTGATCTCACGACGACAACCCAATGAAAATGGAAAAACGATTTTCTTATGGAACGTACGATCGCTCTTTAAAGCTCAATCTGCTCAGCAGCTAGCCGATGTCCTGTCAAAATATAAAGCTGACATAACAGCGTTCCAAGAAATCAGATGGACAGGGAATGGTGTTTTACAGAAGAAAGAATATGACGTATACTACAGCTGTCATACAAAACACAATGTGCTCGGGATAGGCTTCCTAGTCAGCGAAAAAATGAAGTCTACCATCATCGGCTTTAACGCTATAAGCGAAAGGCTATGCACCCTTCGCGTGCGAGGCAAATTTACGAACATCAGCCTCATTAACGTTCACGGACCTACGGAGGAGTCCTCAGACGAAGAAAAAGAGACTCACTACGAACAAGTCGAGAGGGCCCTCAATGCCTGTCGAAGGTATGATGTTAAAATCATCCTTGGGGATTTGAACGCAAAAATAGGTCGGGAGCCGGTATTCAGGCATTACGCAGGCACCCATAGTTTGCATGAGAACACTAATGACAATGGACTTCGAGTCTTAGAATTGGCAGCATCGAAAAACATGGTCGTTGCGAGTACCAGGTTTCTGCGTAAAGATATCTATAAAGCCACCTGGGTATCACCTGATGGAGTCACTCGTAACCAAATAGACCACGTGTTGATAGACCGTCGCCACTACTCGAACTTGATGACGGTACGAACGTACCGTACAATATATTGTAATTTCAGCCGCCGCCTAGTACAGACGTGTTTTCAATTTGTCTCTCCATTCGTATTCCTGTGAATAATTTTTCTGTTACAATTTCGCCTATCCCTGCACATTTTCCAACCACGAACTCTGTGACCCAATTAGCTTTAAAATAATTAAATCTAAACCTATAGCGTGTGTGACCTACATAATTTGCCCACCGCCGCCGTTCCTCATTTCTCAACTGTGCTTACTACACACACATCTACTTTTCGCTCCGCAATTGCCCCAAATAAGCAATTTATAAACTTTTGCCAAAAAAAAAAATAATAATAATAATAACAAATTATGTCATCCAAGTGCGGAAACCCCATTTGCGTCAACATCGAACCCAGTGTTGAATGGATAAGTTGCAGTGGTATTTGTGGAAACTCTTTTCACCCTTCCTGTGTCGGTTTAAGTAAGAGGCCACTTGCCTATCTAAAAGACTTTAAAAAAAACTTCTTCTTTTATTGTGATGAGTGTAAAAGCATATCCCTTTCCCATATTATGCTAGCTATTAAATGCCTAAGTGACTCAACAAATAACAATAACACAGACCACCTCAATAAAATTCAGAATGTGTCCAAAAAACTTGATTTAATTTTAAAAAGTGTTGAAGAACTTCACCAGCAGTGTCAACAAAATACTTCAGTATGTGTTTCCAAGATCTCAGACTTTGATAAACGTTTCAACTCCTTTCATAATATGTTTGACTCTATTAATGACTCGTTTGTACTTCTAAATAATAACATATCTTCTAAATTTAAATCTCTCCAATCAGACTTAGAGGTTCACTTCCAAAGTAACTCATCTAAAACTGTATCTCCCTTCTCTTCGCCGGACCAACCCTTACTAATCGGGATTTTTGATGAACTTCAAAGTTCGAAGTCTTTGCTATCTAGAGTCTCAGCAGAGCTGATATCTATCGGATACGACGTTAGTAGCAATGGTCAACGGACGATGGAAATTCAGCATGACATGAGCCGCTTGAATTCGAATTCGCGTGAACTACGGCTGAAGATCAATGACATTTTGGATGAACCTAGATACCCCACACCCGAACCCGTAACGGTGTTTAACAATTTATCTGTTTTGGAGGAAATCCTAAACACCGAAACGAATACCGTGCCTCCTATTATCACCCAAAATACTGCTGGAAGCTCTCCTCCATCTAATTGTGTGGTACCACATGTCCAACCAGCCTTCACCGTGCCTTCTACACCCCCCAAACAACCTCTTCCACAAACCATTCTTAAACTCGGTCACCTATGGAGCCTAGCGGATTGGAATAAAAGGTTAAGAAAACTCGAACATTCAAATGATAACTACTTTTGCCTGAAGAACACTCCCATCTTCGCAAATGAATCCTGGGTAAAGTCCTATTTTGGGCGTAGATTCTCCATCCTACTAACTGAATGTCACCGGATTTCGCCTAGATGTTTCAAAATCCAGTTTCCCTCAAGGTATGACTGGTTATTTCATCAACCTTCAGGACCGTTTCAACTCGACAACATGACGCTGCTCAAATGGAATATAAATCTATCTAGTTTAAAACATAATATCACTAACATCCCCTCTTCTAAAAGTAAGTCCACTCATTCCCTCAAACGAAAGTCCCCTCTACTTCCCAATAAGCCCCCTGCTAAACATAGAACAACAAACAAACCTTTTAAACCCAAAAATATAAACCCTATCCCTTCTTCCTCTAACTTTAAAAATACTAACACTAAACCAATAAACAAACCCACTAACAATCCCAAATCTGACCCAAACTGGTCCTTTAAAACTAAACTTTTTCCTAGCTTTAGACCTTCTTTATCTCAAAATCCTCCCACAGTCCCTCCTAAGAAACGTGTTTCTTTCAATATCCCTAACAAACTTAATGACCAATCTGCCATTTCTAATCACCCTCGTAGCTCATACTACCCAAACTTCATCCAATCCCATGTTCTTAATCCCGAGCGTTCGTCCACTCTTCCCGTCTCCGGCTCTCCCCCTCTTCCAACCACATCCAAAAAGTTAACTAAACAACATACAGCACCCTCTTCTTCTCATCCTTCTATGATCCCTACACCCACATCTAACCTCTACTCCACCTCATCAACATCTCCTCAACCAACTTCCATCCCATCTCCCCCCATATCAATTGCTCCATACCATACCCATACTCACGGATCTTCGCCTCCGTTCTTAGACCCTCTCACCCCTCCAACTGCTAGACTTACCAAACAATTTGTTGACCTTAATGATGATGGTCGTTATGTTCTCTCACGACTCAGAGATCATAGAATCTACTCTAACATTCGTCTTTATCTTGCATACCTTCATGACAAACATGACTCTGTTTGTATAGACGGCGTTACTAGAACTAATCTCATGGTATCTATACAGCAAGAAGGTCTCCCAACTAACCCCGCTGAACTTAGGCAACTATTCGTTCGTTTTCACGAATCTTTCCAACTTACTCCCGCAGATGTTGCAAATGACTTATCGTCTTTCGCCTCTTATGTAAACTCCAAACGTATTACTCATTTGCAAAGGAGTAGGTCCAACTTTAATAGTTTTTTTCGCTCCTAAACCTCCAATCTCCTTTAATAATCCTCCAAAATGCTTGTCCCTTTATTACCAAAATGTCAGAGGGCTTCGTACCAAAACTTCTGCAGTCTATCTTAATTCACTAACCTTACCCTATGACATTTTTGCACTAACTGAAACTAACCTGTTTCCCAGTATTAACAATAGTGAGCTCTTTAACCCCGACTTCAACGTCTTTCGAGTAGACGGCTCTTTGCACGATGATGTATCCGTTGGACGCGGTGTTCTATTAGCAGTTCACAATCGATTTGATTCGACTCTTTTCAAAATATCTAATTCCTCCTCCTTTGAGTATGTCTGTGTGAAATCAACAATCGCCAAAGTAAACCTTTATATAGCTTGCTGTTATATTAAACCTTGCCAGCCTATTCAATGTTATCAGCTCGCAGTTGATGCTATAGATTCTATCTTTGAAGCAGCTGAACCATCGGACTTGGTTTTAATTCTAGGTGATTTCAACTTTCCGAATCTCCAATGGACTCTCTCTGATGATGAATCACACTATATGAGTTCTAATGCCATCACTGCTAAGGAAATCTTATTTACTGATTGTCTCTCTGACTCAGATCTTTACCAAATTAGTGGTGTCAAAAATAATTTAGACCGTCAACTAGATCTTATCTTCTCCTCTGATGTGGACAATTGTGTAGTTTCGCCGAGTAATCATCTTCTTTCTACTCTAGACCCATACCATCCCCCTATTTTCCTTTCTTTTTCTTATGACTCGTCCCATATCGCCACTGCTCCGGATAAGGTAATGGCTTTTAATTTTCGTAAGGCAAATTTCCCCAAACTAAATAACTTGCTACGTGCCGTCGATTTTGATATTATCTTTGAAAGTCACGACATCAATTCTGCCCTTCACCATTTTTACTCTCTAATATTTTGTTGCCTTAGCCAATCAGTACCTATTTCTCCCCAAAAAAACATTTCATCTAGCCCGCCATGGTATAATAATGAATTGAAATCTCTTCGAAATAAAAGAAACAAACTTTGGCGTAAGTACTTGCAATCTCGTACGGGCTATGATTTCTCTACCTTTCAAAGTGCAAACCATAATTTCTCCGAACTCTGTAAGTCTCTCTACCATAAATACCTTAGTCAAGTTCAATCTAACATTTTATCCGACCCAAAAAGTTTTTTTAATTTCATTAATGCTAAAAGAAAGTCGGATAACTACCCTTCTACGCTTACTTATTTGAATACCAGTTCAGACGATCCTTCAATTATCGCTAACCTTTTTGCCCAATTTTTCAGTCAATCATTTTCTGATAACACTTCCCTACCAGACTCGGATTACTTTTCCTTCTTAGACACCTGCTCCCAAACTTCACTGTCTTCAATCGTCATTCCCCCTTCTATCGTTGAAGATAAGATTAATAAACTCAAGGTTAAATTTACCGGTGGTCCTGATGGCTTGCCTTCAATAATATTAAAAAATTGCTCGTCAACTTTAATTGAGCCATTGACCACTCTTTTTCAGCTCTCAATCTCACAAGGAATATTTCCTTCTCGTTGGAAAAATTCCTATATTATCCCGATCCATAAGAAAGGCTCTAAAAAAGAAATATGTAACTACCGCCCCATAGCCAAGCTGTCGTGTATTCCTAAGCTTTTTGAAAGCATAGTCTATGACACTTTGCTTTTCCATTGTAAACAAATTTTTTCCCCCAATCAACACGGTTTTCTTACCGGTAGATCAACTACTACAAACCTAGTTGATTTTGTCTCTGGTACCATATGCACCATGGAGGCTGGGAATGAAGTTGACGTCATCGCTACTGATCTCAGCAAAGCCTTTGATAAAATTTCTCATTCCCTTATTCTCTTCAAACTCAAAGCACTTGGCTTCCCTCCCTCCTTCATTGCATGGATCCAATCATATCTGAGCGATAGGCAGTACACAATCCTTTTTAGAGGTATCGAATCAAATCCCATCCTTGCAACCTCTGGCGTTCCGCAGGGAAGCCATCTCGGCCCTCTGATTTTCATTTTGACCATTAACGATGTAGACTGCGTCATCAATGATTCTATGATTTCTGTTTATGCTGATGATAAAAAAATCTACAAAAAAATTTCCTCACCTTCCGATTCCATTCTTCTTCAGCAAGATTTAAATAGATTTTCTATCTGGTGCCAGAAGAACTTTCTTGAACTTAATGTTAGTAAGTGTCAAGCTATAACATACTCCCGTAAACGCTCACCTCTCCCTCCTCGAACATACTTTATTAACAATGAGACAGTCACAGTAGTTGATTCACTATGTGATTTAGGTATTCTTTGTGATAAAGAACTTAATTTTAGATCTCACATTACCACATCTATTAATAGAGCTAACTCTGCACTTGGTTTCGTTAAGCGCTGGTCAAAAGAATTTTCAGACCCCTACGTTACAAAATCCCTTTACCTCACATTTGTTAGGCCCCTTCTTGAATATGCCAGCCAGGTTTGGTCACCCTGTTACAATACCCATTCCCTTCGTATCGAAGCCGTTCAACGAAGATTCCTTCGATTTGCACTTCGCGGGCTTCCCTGGCTTGATTCGTTTCACCTCCCACCCTATGCTGATCGTCTTCAACTTATTAATCTGCAACCTCTTGATAAACGTCGCAAAGTAGCCGACATTGTATTCGTTCATCAAATTTTAGCCGGTAATATTGATTGTCCCACACTTCTCCAAAAAATCTCATTGCATACTAACCCTAGAAATCTTAGATTGGTGTCCCTCTTTGATGTCAATTTTCACCGAACTAATTATGGTAGTAATGAACCATTGACACGCATGCTTCGCTTCTCCAACATTATGCAAAATTCTTTCGACTTTCACACCTCCAAACACTCTCTCAAAATCTCGCTATATTCCCAACCTTAACCACATAATCCCGCCACTGTGTCTAAACACTCTCTTCTAGTTCTTAACCGCTCTCAATTCAAAGCCCACTTCATCCTCAATTTTTTTCTTTTTTTTTTTAAAGTTTTTTAAGTTTTTTTTAATAAAAAAACTGGTGGGTGGGCCTACGGGCCCAGACTAATATTAAAGTACCGAGGTGCCAATATCGACTCGGATCACTATTTTGTTGGTATGGTTTTCCGAGGGTGGATTGCCTTGCGAAGACGCATTGCATCCGCCGATCAGGTTCGAATCAACACGGCTGCCCTGCGCAATGAAAACACCAGTAACACCTTTGGTAATGCGTTAGGACTCGCCCTAGGAGAGTAAGTCCTGGAGCCAGTATGCTGGGCGTAAATGAGAAGTGGACACGCCTTAAGAATATTGTCATTAGTACTGCCAACTCCATCTTAGGCAGCAGTCGTAAAAATCGGAACGACTGGTTTGATGATGAATGCAAGCTAGCGACTGAACGTAAGAATGTTGCGTACCGAGCAATGCAACGATCTCATAGAACGCGGGCACGGAAGAGGAATATAAAGAGCTCAGAAGAATAGAAAAACGGCTACACAGACAAAAAAAATCAGCCTGGGAGAAGAACCTAATCTGTGAAATAGAAAATAGCCGAAAGCGAGGTCCGCATCAGGCTTGGAAGTTTTACCAACTTGTCCGAAACATGACGCAGTACACACCACGCTGCACATACTGCAGGGACGGAGAGCGAAATCTGATCACCGATTCTGAAAGCATACTGGAGCGATGGTAAATGTACTTTAATGAATTGCTAAATGGTCAGCTCACTGCAGAAGTGGAGGCTCCACTACTTCAAGAAGAATACCCTATGTTGCCGCCACCAAGCATAGAAGAGGTTGAGAAGGCTATAGGCCGGCTTAAACAGAACAAATCCCCGGGAGCCGATGGCATACCAGCCGAATTATTCCATCACGGCGGGCCAGCCTTACGTCAAGCAATTCATGATATTATAGTACACGTATGGGAGCAGGAAGAAATGCCAGAAGACTGGCGAAAAGGTTTAATATGCCCCATACATAAGAAGGGAGATGTCACAACGTGCAGCAATTATAGAGGTATCACGTTGTTGAGTACCGCCTATAAGATACTCTCCTCTATCCTACAAGACCGGATAACCCCATACGCTAAAACCGTCATCGGACCATATCAGTGTGGTTTCATTTCAGGCAAATCAACAACTGATCAGATCTTTACCCTTAGGCAGGCGATGAAAAAATGTCTAGAATTTAACATCCCAACATACCATCTGTTTATAGACTTTAAGGCCGCCTATGATAGCATAGCCAGGGTAGAACTTTACAAAGCCATGAGAGAATTCGGCATCCCAAATAAATTGACACGACTATGTAGGTTGACCATGACCAACGTAACAAGCCAAGTAAAAATAGCCGGATTGCTATCCAGACCAATCAACATCTTTAATGGACTCCGACAAGGGGACGGTCTGGCCTGCCTCCTCTTCAACCTGGAGTTGGAGAAAGCAATCCGTGACTCTGGCACGGCAACAAGAGGGACCATCGTCAACAGGTCGTCCAGCCAGTTACTGGCTTACGCAGACGATATCGACATCATCGGAAGAACCGAACAAGCTGTACACGATTCCTTCATCCAGATCGAGCAGGCGGCACAAAATCTGGGACTGCACATTAGTGAAGGTAACACAAAGTACATGGTGGCGTCGAATGCGAGAGGAACAGTTGGTCAAACAATCAAGGTTGCGGAGCACGAATTTGAAGTGGTGCAATCCTTTAAATACAATGGGTCAATAATAGCAGCCGATAACAATATAGAAGAAGAAATACGCGGGCGGCTTCTCAAATCCAACAGAGACTACTATAGTCTGTCAAAGCTCTTCACATCCAGAAATCTCACCATAACTTCAAAACTGCTGCTGTACAGGACCATGGTCCTGCCAGTACTCACATATGGATCCGAGACTTGGGGGCTTAGCAAAAGGCACTCCGACCTCTTAGCTGCGTTCGAGAGAAAAGTCTTAAGGAGAATTGTTGGCCCCATATGTGAGGAAGGACGATTCCGGAGACGGTACAATCATGAACTGTACGCAATCTACCTTGAAGCAGATATCGTGACTAAAATTAAGCTCGTTAGACTCCGGTGGGCAGGGCACCGAGCTCGCATGAGCGAAGAGGAACCTGTTCGGAAAGTTCTTTGTGGTACATTCTATGGTAGACGACAGCGTGGTAAACCATGCTTGCGCTAGAGAGATGGCGTAGACCAGGACGCCCGAAGCCTTGGGGTGCGCAACTGAATGGCGTCGGCTAGAGACCGGGATAGGTGGAGAGACTTGTTGAAAGAGGCCAGGACCTGAACCCGGTTGTCGAGCCGATGATGATGAAGAGAGCTGGGAAGATACCATCTACACCTGGTGATTTGTAAGGTTAAAAGGTATTAATTGCGCAATCTATCCTTTTACTTGAGCAAATGGTCGTAGCTATTTTCCAGTCCACTCTGTATGGTACCAGCCATGGTACGTCCGATCTTATCGTATGATTGGGTTGTGTAGTGGCTGCACCCAACAGGGCTATGTTAATAAAATTAAGAATGTTCAATGAACAGCTTGCGGTGGCACTACGATCCTGGTTTTTTTTCTTCGATCTACAAACGGATGTGTACACTAGACTGGGCCAAAAAAATTGACTATTTTTTTTTTTGAAAGATATATCGAGAATATCATTCAGAATGACAAAAAAAATGTTCGTAAAAGTTTGAGCCCTTAATATCAATTTTAAGAGGGCTATCATCGCTAATTTTGATTTTTAGTCATAATTTCATGTTTTGCGTCAGAACTGACAAAACATTGAAGTAAAAGAAATTCATTTTGACTTACTTTTATATAAAATTAAATTCCCTACAAAAAAGGTCTAAATGAAAATTTTCGTCAGACAAGCCGTTTTTGAGTAATTAAGCTTAATAAATTGTTATTTTTCGTTAGTTACAAAATTCCAAATTAAAAAAGTAAAATCGAAGAAAAATAACAATTTATTAAGTTTCATTTAAGAAAAATGAAACTGAATGAAAAACCATTGTTCAAGCTTTTCCATCTATTCTACTCTACTGATCTGATAATATATCTCACCGACCAGTGGCACAAATTTGTATGACGTTTTGGAGAAAGTAAGATTATTGCACTTGATATTTCAAAAGCATTTAATAGAGTTTTATCAAGCTCTCTTATTGAAAACGCGTGCATTTGGTATTGAGAATCTCTTATTCTATGAATTAGAATCTATGTATGGAACCTCTCCATACAGATTTTATTGAATAGTTTTAAGTCTGAAATTCATAAAATAAAATAAAATAAATGCTAATGTGCCACAGGGGTCCGTTTTGTCTCCGACATTCTTCCTGATATTCATCAATGATCTCATTTCTGAAGCTAATCCATTAAATTGTTTTGCTAACGATAGTACTCTCAGCTTCTCATATTCGATTCCAGAATCCAGATGCATGTTCTTATTCTTTGGATGTGGATCTAAAACGGCAGTGTATTATAAACTCTTTTAATTCTGAAATTTTGTACACCCTTCTGATCTGTGGTCTACTTCACCAACTTACAAATTGTAAATTACAAGTGTTTTTTTTTAACAAATTTGTAGAAATTTACAAAATTGTAGTTGTAGATTACAAAGGGAAATTTGTAGAAATTTCATTATTTTCGTTTCACCAAAACTATTTTTTTTTTGTAGTTTACAAATACAAATTTGTAAAATATATTTTTTTTTGTAAGTTTGTGTTTCACCAAATGAAATAACTTTACAATTTTTTTCAGTTTATGAAAATTTCTAACAATAGAAAGATGATGTGTAGATTTGATTACAATTTGTAATTTTCAATAAGAATCTCGTTTCCAGTTTAAGAATGTCGTTACGTCGTAGGCATAGTAGCACTGATAGTGGTATAAGTGACCATTTCGTGCTAAATAGACGAAGACAAATTTATCGATCGCGTATAAATTACCAAATTTCTGATACTTTTACATTCAACGAAAAGTTTCGATTGAAACGTGTTAAGGCAGAGGAAATAATAGGATAAATTGGACCATTGATTGAAAATGATACTGAAAAAAACTTTTCATTGTCACCGATGCAGCAATTTTATTTTGCTTATTCATAGCTGTTGATGTTCTTTATAGGCCGACTTACAAATTTGTAAGAAAAATTGTAGTCTACAAGTCTGGAAATTAAACATTGTAATTGTAAATTACAATTTCCCCTAATTTTTGTCTCTTTTCTTACAAATTTGTTGGAATTATGTTTGTAGTTTGTGAAACAGAAAATCAGTTTACAAATTTGTAATTGTAAACTAATTGTAATTGTAATTTGGTGAAATAGACCACTGGCTGTAATCTATAAGGTTTTTTTTGTAATAAAAACTCTATATACTACTGAAATAAATCAGCCAAGTAGAAGACTTAGCACTATTATTATACTTGATGAATTATTTATTGATTCAAAATAGCTTTTTTGGCCTTAAGTCCACAAAAATTGGCGTTTCGTTCCGGTTATCTCACATGGACTCATCAGTTGACAAAATCTTCCAACGTTAATGTATACTATTTTAATCTTGGTTGGGTATAGTTCACATTGGATTTTTGTCAAAAAAAAAAATCGATGTAAGATGAACCGAATTTAACAAAAATTGCGTATTGACAAGGTCCTCACAGTCAACTGATGACTCCATATTTGGGCAGGTGCTTCAATAACCCACTTGAGTCTCTTGGAGAGCATCCAAAGAAGAGCTATAAAAATTGACTTGAGGTCTATTTGTGCATTAGGGAACATTTCTTTACTGAACCTCGTCGATTATTGATAAACAGCAACCCACTGCTGCACAGTACGAGTAAATTTAGAAATATTCGGGATGCAAGCAGCCTTTGATCGTTTTTCATCAATTTAACAACATAATAAAAGCTGTACCTGCGAGGCCTTAATATACATATGTACATATATGGTTTTTAAGATAGCTTAGTTTAGTTCCATTTAATATCACAACTGAGATCGAAGCACTGGTAGCAGATTTTGTTAGCCATTTAGACTCTATTCAGATTAATAGTTATTCTAATGATTTGGATCGCATATTGGATCTCATATTTGTTGACAAACATCTAAATGCATCAGCTGATAAAATCCTGCTACCAATGATTCAGAACTCTATACACCACCATGCCCTGGAGATTAATCTAAGTCTTTACAGTTTTATTAAAAGAAATCAGAAAGATAATACAAAATTTGTTCATTGTTATAAAAATGCCGACTTTGATGCAATCAACGCGTATCTAGGCTTAATTTCTTGGGGCGATATGATGAATCAGCCTAATCTTAATTCTGCATATAGCTTATTTAAACGAGTTATTAATAGCACAGTTGTAAGATTTGTTTCAAAAGGGTTGGGTACGATATCCCGTTTTTTAAAATCCCGGTTTTTATAATCTTGTTTCTTATAATCCCGCTTTTTAAAATCTCGTTTCTTTTAATCTCGTTTTGTATAATCCCGTTTCTTGTAATCCCACTTTTGCGTATAAGCAGTGAGGTGTCTAAGCAAGCAACTCCCTGCTTGGGTACACTATAGGATTTGGGTTAGGTTCGAGGTTGGGTGTATGCAAAGTTTCTTTAGAATTTAAAGAATCTGGAAAATAACCAACACGTTACCTACCTACGTATTCTAAAAAACGGGATTTGGCGGGATTTTAAAAAGCGGGATTATAATAGATCGGGATTTTGAACAAGCGGGATTTTAGAAGACGGCATTTTAAAAAGCAATATTTTAGCAGACGGGATTTTAAAACTTTTTTTCGGGATTTTTGAAAAGTGGGATTTTAAAAAGCGGGATTCCGATACGCTCCTGTTTCAAAAAGGCAAGTTTTTTGTAATTCAAATCCAATTTGGTTCATTAAAAGGCTATCTCGCCTTAAACAAAGCATATAAAAGATATATGTAGAAGTAAGAAAAATAATCCTGTACTGCGAAATTTGTATCTCCCCTTTCAACGTGACTTCAATACTCTAAATCTTACTCTTTATAGAGAATATATATCTTCAGCTGAGGCTAAAATTAAGGACGACAGTAGTCAATTTTGGAAATTTATAAACTCTAAACGAAAAACTACAGGGTTTCCTAGCTGTATGAGTTATTTGGGTTCTTCGACTAGTAACATTTCTGAAATTTGTGATTTGTTTGCTAGTTACTTCAAATCAGTTAATGTATTTGACATTCCGTCTCAAAATCTGCCAACTGTGCCTGAAAGATTAAGTTTAAATTCGCTTGAACCATAAAGCAACCATCGCATCGATCAGAAACAACAAGAAGTTCTCGAAAGCGAGGAGAAGAAGTAGAGGGATGTACTGTACCGGTCGCTGAATATTATCCATATCTTAGCCAAAAAGAATCTGGGCTTCAGAGGACATAGAGAAGACATTTGTGGAGATGATAGTGGCAATCTCGGGAACTGGAGTTGGTGCACCTGCTAGCTAAATATGACCCTCTTCTAATGGAACACCTGACAAAGATAAAGCTGGGAGCAAGAGTCCCAGTTTATTATCTATCTCCAGAAACGCAGAATGAAATGTTAAATTTACTGGGACAGCAAGTTCGATCCACCATCATCCGTCGCATTCAAGAAGCGTTATCTTCGACAGGACACCAGACATCTCCCACAAAGACCAAATGAGCGAGGTTCTGCGATACAAACATATCGAAGGAGAAAAGGTCGCCGTTGTAGAATCTTTCATCGACTTTTTCAAACCAAAAGAAAAAATGCAGAAGATCTCAGATATAATCGCGAAGATAACATCAGACGGACGGACATACAGAACTTGAGAGGACAGGCTTATGACAACGCTGCTACAATGTCAGGCATCGAAAATGGGGTTCAATACCGGATTAAAGCACTGAATCTGAAAGCTAGATTCGTTGCATGCACAAAACACTCACTCAACTTGGCTGGAGTACACTCTGCTTCTGAATCAGTGAATTTTGTGACGTTTTTTGGAACTCTGCAGAAGCTATTTGCTTTCTTTTCTGCATCAACTCACAGGTCAAGCAGTGAAACGAGTCAGTGAAGAGCGCTGGAGCGCTAGACATGAAGCTGTAAGATTCAACAATGAATTCTACACTGTTTATCGCAAAGATAGATGTCCTATATCAACAGGTGTCGATAGAGGTGGAGGAGTATTAGTTGCAGTTCGATCAACGTTTGCATGCACTGAGATTGCGTTACCTTCAACATCTTTAAATACCTCACATGGTGATATTGATCAACTTATAATATTAATTACACTAGATAAAACGCATGATTTATTTATTATTTTATCTTATATTCCCCCAAATAGCTCACTTGAATTATATAAGTTACATATGAATAATTGCTGCGATATATTAAAAAATCTTAAACCAAACCAGCATGTAATTATATTAGGCGATTTCAATCTCCCATCGATAAAATGGATTTTCGATGATGAAATTAAATGTTTGTTGCCTTATAATGTTCGAACTGATTGGGAAAGTGAAGTAGTGGATAGATTAGCTGAGTATAACCTTGAACAGATTAATCATTACACTAATAATCTTGATCGTATTCTTGATCTAATTTTTATTGATAAAGAAACTAAAACCAATATCAGACAAATTCCATCAACTCCACTTTCCAAATCTATGCATCACTTTGCACTAGACTTAAATATAAAATTTTATAACTATCTAAAATTTTCTTGTACCAATGATAAAGGCTTTGTTTATGATTATCTTAATGGAGATTACGTTTCTCTGTCAAATTTTCTAAATTCATGTAATTGGTTGCCTGTTTTAAGTAATCCAAACTATAGTTTATCATATGATTGGTTTACAAATAAAATAAATGAAGCTATAAGCCTGTTCATTCCTAAAAAAACACAAACTAATGTAAACAAACCACCATGGTATAACAAAGTTTTGATAAATTTAAATAATCGAAAAAACAAAGCATATAAATTATATCGTAATTCAAACAATAATGTCTCATTACATAATAATTACTGTTTGCTTCAAAAGCAATTTGACCATCTCAATAAATTTCTTTATAAAAGTTACATATTTAAAATCGAGAGAAATCTCAAAAATAACCCCAAATATTTTTGGAATTTTATAAACAATAAAAAGAAATCTGTAGGCATACCTAAATCAATGAAGTATCTAGATGAAACTTCATCAGATCTGCCAATCATTTGCAATCTTTTCGCTAACTTCTTCCAATCTGTTTATTCAAGCTCTAACTCTAATATGACACCTACCGATACCTATTCCAATTTTCTCAGTATTGGGAATCTAAATTTGTCTGTGGATGAAGTTTTGAGTGAATTAAAAAACTTAGATTTTGATTCTAAACAAGGGTTTGATGGCTATCCTCCAATATTATTTAATAAATCAGCCGAGGCATTTGCTTTGCCACTAACCATCATTTTCAACAGGTCACTAGAGTTAGGAATCTTTCTTGACAATTGGAAATATTCATACATCTTTCCTATACACAAAGGAGGATCAAAAAATGAGGTTCCTAATTATCGACCGATTTGTAAAATTTCAACTATTCCTAAGCTTTTTGAAAAATTGGTTTATAAAAAGTTATCGTATTTATTAAAAGAAATAATTTCACCAGTACAACACGGCTTTGTCAGTGGTAAATCTACTGCTACAAATCTCGCAATTTTTTCAAATTTTGTTCTCTCGACTTTAGAAAATGGGTTGCAATGTGAAGTTATTTATACCGATTTTGCAAAGGCGTTCGATAGAGTTGATCATCAAATACTAATACACAAGTTAAAATGCTATGGATTTCATTCTAATATATTGAACTGGATTCAATCCTATTTGTCTGATCGCAAGCAATTCGTACGTATTGAAAATTCTGTCTCAAAAGCTATAAATGCCACATCAGGTGTCCCCCAAGGAAGTCATTTGGGTCCTCTGCTTTTCCTTCTACTTGTGAATGATATTCCCGATGTTTTTGTTTATTCTCAATGTTTAATGTTTGCTGATGATTTAAAATTATTTATGGCCGTCAAAAACACGTCTGACTGTGAAAAAATCCAAAGTGATCTGCGTAATCTTTCTGATTGGTGTAGAAGAAATAATCTCCATTTAAATGTATCTAAGTGTCAAAGTTTAACTTTCAGTCGTTGTACTTCTCCTATATGTTTTGAGTATACATTGAATGATGAAGCTCTTTCTAAAATAGTTGAGAAAAAAGATCTAGGAGTAATATTTGATTACAAGTTCTCCTTTAACTCTCATATCGATTATATTGTTTCAAAATCAAGCATGATGCTAGGATTCATTATGAGAAACTCTAAAGAATTCAATGACCCGTTTACGTTAAAGTGTCTTTATCTTTCCTATGTTAGATCCATGTTAGAATATTGTTGCATTATATGGAATCCATACTATACAACACATTCCATAAGAGTCGAAAAACTACAAAAACGTTTCACTAGATGCTTGTTTTATATGTTACATTGGAACATTCCTCGTCCTTCGTATGATACTCGTTGCTTATTATTTGGCTTAGAAAGCCTTGAAACTCGTCGTAAATGTTATGAAATAATGTTTGTGAGAGATATCCTTAGCTGTAAAATTAATTGTTCTAGTCTATTGAGCATGGTCGGACTTAATTGCCCATTTTATGCATTCAGGACATTCAATATTTTTTCTATTCCCCATTATAGAGTAAACTATGGTTTTAATGAACCTGTATCGCGATGCTTAAGACAGGCAAATACAGTCTCTAACATTACTAACATTGATTTTTTTCAAGATTGTAGCAGAGAAGTTTTTAAAGCTCGAATACTTTTTGTTTTCAGATTTGGGGTATGATTTTGTTATAATTTTATTATTATTATATTATTTTTATTTATTTATTATTATAGTTATACTCTGTCTGTATATATGTAACGGGTGATTTTTTAAGAGCTTGAGAACTTTTAAAAAAAAAAACGCATAAAATTTGCAAAATCTCATCGATTCTTTATTTGAAACGTTAGATTGGTCCATGACATTTACTTTTTGAAGATAATTTCATTTAAATGTTGACCGCGGCTGCGTCTTAGGTGGTCCATTCGGAAAGTCCAATTTTGGGTAACTTTTTCGAGCATTTCGGCCGGAATAGCCCGAATTTCTTCGGAAATGTTGTCTTCCAAAGCTGGAATAGTTGCTGGCTTATTTGTGTAGACTTTAGACTTGACGTAGCCCTACAAAAAATAGTCTAAAGGCGTCAAATCGCATGATCTTGGTGGCCAACTTACCGGTCCATTCCTTGAGATGAATTGTTCTCCGAAGTTTTCCCTCAAAATGGCCATAGAATCGTGAGCTGTGTGGCATGTAGCGCCATCTTGTTGAAACCACAAGCGTGAAAGCAAGCGTTGCTCGTTAGTAAGTCTATTCATGATGAAATGTCAAAGCATACTGAGCATCTTTCTCTTTGACACCATGTCTGAAATCCCGCGTGATCTGTCAAATACTAATGCATGAAAATCCTAACCTCAAAAAAATCACCCGTTATAAGTAGTCTGTAAGAGCATTGTTCTCGAATTGATGAAATAAACTAAACTAAACTAAACTAAAATAAGTTTGAGGAAGTTCTTGAGGTACTGGAAGAATTGACGGATTCATCTCAAATTTCCGAAACAAGATCGGGAGCCAGTCTTCTTCTGACAACCATGCAGTCATTCAACTTCCTTACTTTTCTTGGCTTTTGGGATGCAGTGCAACCTGCAGTAGATGACGCACAGATTTACCTGCATCAACGAGAACTGAGTGTGGATAAGTGTGCTTAGAAACTCTGCGCTTTAAAAGCTCTCCTAGTGGAAAGTAGAGACCGTTTTGTCCAAGCCGCAATCGACTTTGCTAAGACTCTTTGCGAAAAACTCGGAATCGAACTCAAAACGAGAAGAATTCGCAGGAAAAAACGCATGCATGACGATGAATCCGCAGATGCAGCTTTGTCTCACGAGCAGGAACTCCGTCAAGAGGTGTTCGCATCATTTGACAAGATCATTCAAGAAATGATGACTCGATTCCAGCAAGTTCAAGAAATAGCGGACAAGTTCGGATTTTTGACGCCAGCGAAACTTTTGGACAGCAAGTACGAGTGTGATCTTTTCCATGTATTAGAAGTCATCGACATGGACGAGTTTCAGATGGAGCGGAAGCGTCTCCAGCAGTTTATCACCAGTTCTGAATCAGAGGAAGATATAAGGGGCAAAGGACCACTGGAGCTCCTCCAGTTCATTCAAAAACAAATTCTGGGAATTTGTGTCGCTAGTTGTGAGAGAAGTTTTTCGAAGTTGAAGCTAATCAAAAATTATCTCAGATCCACTATGAGCTCCCCTAGGCTATCAAACTTGGCTATATAGTCGATTGAACAAGGATTGGCTGCAAATATTTATTTTGACAAATTGACACCGGACAAATTATGGTTATAATGAACCACTATCTCGTTGCATCAAGGAGCAAACTCAATTTGTCAAAATGTAGATTTTTTAGAAAATTGCTCAAGAGAGACTTTTAAACATAAAATTGTATCTATATTATGAATAACATATAAATGTATTTGAAAATTTCTATATCTAAATAACTATTCGTTATTGCTATTAGTAAATTTACATTCCATATGCTTTTATTTACTTTTTGTTTTCTGCAATTATTCAAAAAATTGTTATTTCTAGTCTATAAGAGTTATCTGATTGACTAATAAACTAAACTAAACTAAGTTCTTAGATTAGTAATTTCTACAGCCCTATTTTTATAAATTATTAATAAGTACACTATGTCAGTGTAACATTTAAAAGAATATTCCTAATTTTAAATTCTTGTTGACTACACCTGCCGATAATTAAACTAACCCCTTATGCCTACTTCATCAAAAAACCATGGAACTTAGAAACAAATTCCAAGACAAATCTTCATTTCAATACAATAACTTCAATTGGAACCACAAACATTTTATGTAGATTTTCGTTTCACCTCAATCTAAAGAGTCGAATCTATTAATTTCCCATGTGCAACTCAGTCGTAAATGTTAAAAAACATCTCCTCTCAAGTTGAATCTTTCTATCTTTGCTATCAAAACATATAACCAACAAGAAATAGAGGTACATAAATTTACAGAGAAAACCTTGTTGAGTGCGATACTTTGCTGTTATATACATCACTTGGGTCCATGGGGTCCAGAATAATGGATAGCTACAAGAACAGCAGAAGTGAACACAAGTGACACCCTTTTACCTTTTAACACTAAAAAAGTAGGATTTTTCTCTTTCAGCAGTCTTTAATACACGAAATACATAGATTTCTCTTGCTCGGGTGAGAATACATGGGAATGGGGCATTTCGCATTACTGAGGAAAAGTTCAAAGTTGCTCTCACCTGGGCTGCACAGACACAGGATGTTGAGTATTCTAGGCGAAAACCAGGTATAAAAAAAAATTAAATTTTCTTGTTATTGCGAAGCAACAGTTCCATAGAAATCCTTCTTTTTTCTATCTTCTTGATAAGATAATCCTGCCATCAATCAATCCACCGATGAACGCTTGTGAAGTGCCGATTTTTGACCGACAACGTTAGTGAGGATAGAAAAACCGAAGGCCACCTGTTCAACTCTTCTTGTTATAATTTGAGACTTGATAAATTGTTACAGATTGTCAACGCCAAATGCTGCCTGTTGATGTTCTGCAGTGAAAGATGTTATCGACAGAAGCCTATGTGCGCGTGTTATTAACGAGTATTTGTTATAGTTATTTAAAAATTATAATTGTAATTTTGCCCTCACTAAATGCATTGCGACTACCCTTAGAAAGACAGATGGGAAAATTAACGCAATGGTTTTGGGAGCATTGAATAACTCCTTTTTAGAACAATAGGTGGATACTTTCGGGGCTAGCGGATTTGTGTATATCGAGACCTTTCTGTACTCACTCTTGCAACTGTACGAGTGCGAAAGAAGATTTGTCAAAAAAAAAATCGTTTATGATTTTAAGTACAGAGGGAGTTATCACACTTTCTGGCAGTGTCAACCTTAGACCAAACCATGATTTTTTGGTCAAAATCCAGATCTCTGGCCAATATTTCCAGTGCCCAATTAGCGAACTCATGGTGTTGTCTATGGTCTATGGCAAACCTTACTGAATACAGCTGAATATCATTAGTTACTATGACAACCTACCGAATCATAACGATTGGAAAAACTATTATTGCTATCTGATAACCTTTTATGATGATACCTTATCATATTGTGTATAAAGTCTGGAAATATCATCAAATAAGGAAGATTGGTTAAGCTTAAGACCGCATTTAATAGAAT
Source organism: Philhelius festivus (assembly GCA_963931855.1). Lineage (NCBI taxonomy): Eukaryota > Metazoa > Arthropoda > Insecta > Diptera > Syrphidae > Philhelius > Philhelius festivus. The sequence goes on from OZ007555.1 coordinate 70,763,547, forward strand.
ACCTGTTTACCACAATAAAATTAACTTCTTTATAAGAGTAGTAAAATAGTATGAAAAAGTAGAAGAAGTGAAATCTATGAATTCTAACAATTCCGATTTTTAGAATAATGCGTTATAAACCGTTAATGCAGATTTATCGGATCTTACTGGGTGTAGACGTATGGTTTTCCAGAATCTTGGATAAATCATACAAAAACAAATAGGTTTGTTTCAAGAATGTGAGAACTTACTACCCCTTAAATAATAAAATAAGAGGATTTCTGAACAAATTGGAAAAGCAATCGATGAGGAAAATATAAATTTTTGAATCTCCTGGACTTTTCTAAGGCGTTTGACACGGACAGTCAAACAAAATCGTGTACAAGACTCTTTAGATCTTACAAATTTTCTTCAACTGCACTCAAACTCATCTCGTCATTTCAATTTGAATTTTTATCACTGGTAAATAGAGTTCTCCATGGATCAATTTTGGGAACGCATATCTTTTCGTTCCACATAAATGAAATTCGTTCTGCCTTCCAACACTGCTCCATCCATCATTTATGCATATATGATGTTCAGATTTACATTTGTAAGTTGTCTTTTGGTGTTAAACATTCGCAACATTGCAAATTTAGAAGATATTGATCTAATAGGTACTTAATCGTAGAAAGTTTTAACAGCTTTATTTATTAGTTTTCACTAATACTCGGTTCAACCTCGGAATAATTAAACCGAGCCAATGCACTTACTTCGGCTTACGCCACGTCAAACAAATCCTTATTTATAATATATTTTCTTATCCGTTTTAGGTACGTCTTCCTCAAATCAAATATAATACCAAAAAAAGTCACCAATCTAAAATTCTGGTTATTATAAATGTAAGCAAACCCCAGCCATTATTATTCATTTTACTCATATTAGAAATTGGATACATTTAAAATTGGATTGTATAAAGTTCAAATTCTATAAATGAATGTACCAACCACATTGCGTCCCCATTATCGTGCAACTTTAAGAGCGTTTAAAATAAAATTCACGACTGGGTCGCACGAACTTGCTCCTATGTAATAGACTAGGAATTTCAAAAACGGATGCTGTTAGAGAAAACTGTTCATAAGGATAAAATGAATTTTTTGAATTCTTTTAGTAGTAAGAGATAAAAACAGAATGCTATGCAAATATGAATTTATGCAGGAACAAAAATTATAAGTCGTTGTAGTGTTTCCTTAAAAAAATAAGCTTTTATGTACAAAATTTTTAAAACATTTTTGAGAAAAAATTTTGCTACGCCAACGTTAAGTTTTTATTATTGTACGAATAAAAGTCTAATTTCCAAAAAAAATACTAAGCCGTTCTTGAGATATCGAATTTTTCAAAAAAAAAAAAATGATATATGAAATGAAATATGTTTTCTTAAGTTTTTAAATGCAATGTTTTTTAAACTTTTTAGGAGCTTCTTTATAAAAAAATTCATTAAAATCCGTTATGTCGATAATGAGAAATTCAAAATTCGAAAAAATCGTTCTATGGTAGGTACAGTCAGTAATATCTAGATTTCAAATTTTTTTTTATTAAATTATAAATCGTAAAGATTAATTAAAAGAAAAAAATTTTTTGCAAAATTCTCGGAACCGTTTTCGAGAAAAATGCGATTTTCGAAAACCATTTTTTAAAATTTGTATGGAAGGTACCGTTAGTTTTAGATAAAACAAAATTTTTTTTCTCAAATCTTGTAGCTTATGTTAAGAAACTTTTATTTGTCAAGTTTGAAAAAATCCAGCATGGGGTTTTCGAAATATTGAGTTTCCAAAAAAAAAATTTTGATTTTTTTTTTAAATCCAAAAAATTAAAAATAGAAAATTTGAATATGTAATAATATTCAAACTTTGGAGGAGCTTTGGCATAAAAAAAATGATTTAAATCGGCTGTACCGTTTTCGAGAAAATCAAAAACAAAAAAAAATGGACCCAGGGGGGCTACCAAAAATAACAATTTTCCGTAAATAATAACTTGCCTTATAGTACCTATAATTCGCAAGTAAAAATGTCACTCATGTATTAATGCAAAATATCTAAACATTTTATCTTAGTAACAAACGAAAAAAAAATATTTATACTCCTTTTTTTAATTTCCACACCATGTCATGTGAAAATGATATTTAGATACTAAAACGGCTTTAAACCTCCTATGAACCAGTTTTAGCTTATTCCAACTCTATTCCTACTGTTTTTTTTTATAAATAAGCTTTTCAGGATTAGAGCCGTTGTAATGTCGAAGTAATTTTACTCCGTCACTAGAACAAGTTAGTAAATAAGGCTGTTAGTGTTTAGTCATGTCTGAAAACATTGTTTACCTCTCTAACTTTCCTCCAATTACCTTAAGCGATTTTTCCATAGAATTTGCACAGTCGAATCGGCTAATAGAAGTATATCATGGAAGTACCATCTACCCTATGAAGTTAGCAAAACATATGGTGTCATCCGTGTTCGAAGGTGAACTGTTGAGCATTCCCAGCGAAACGGACGGCTGAACTGATTGAGGGAACGAATGCATCTGTTTACTTTGAGTGAGCATTGTGAAAGAAGCGATAAAACAACATGAAACATTCTGGTAACATTCAAGAGATGGAAATGATTCCATGACAGTTCTATAAGTTTTAACACTCTGTTCTGGATTCTATCCAATAAATGAAGAGAAGATTTGAAGCGTACTCGAGTTTTGGGTGTATTAACGGATTATAAAATGTAGCCAAGTCAGAGGGGGTTAAATTTTATTTAACACAGATGGGGAAATTTTTAGCATTTAGCAGCGTTTTTGGAGGTTTCGAGAATGTGATCATTCCAACGAAGATCGTCATTGACACATATGCCGAGTACTGAGAGCTTTTTGGCTTCTTCGATGCAATTGCTGTTCAAGGACAATGTCATAAGGGGTACATTTTTGCTTTAATGGTAATGGACGAATTGAGTTTGCTAAGTATTTAACTTCACACGTTTTGTTACCCCATTAAACAAAGTTGTAAAAATCGGAGTTAAATGCGCTTATCATACGATACCGTTGCAATTCCACTTCCCAAGAATAAAGGCATGAATTTAAAAATGAGTAAGAAATGCTGAGGGTAGAATCGTCTGCAAAACAATGAAGTATATTAGAAGTTATAGCCAAGAGATCATATATAAAAATCAGGAAGAGAGTCGAAGACAAAACGGAGCCTTGGGGAACATCAGCATTTATTTTGTAAAGATCAGACTTGAAACTGTCAATACAACAAAGGTTTAATTAATACCAAGCGCATGATTGTCGATAAGAGAGGTTTTTGCCAAACTCTATAAAATGCCTTAGAAATATCAAGCCCAATAGTCTTACTTTCTTCGAAACAATATGTAGATCTGATCCACTTTTCGGTGAGATATGTCATTCTCATTATAATACCAGTGGAAAGAGGCACAAGCAGTATTACCAATCATTAAGAACCTTTCGATCTTTGAGATATCCATAATCAACGATTCGCTGTAGGGGGATGTAACTTCAATTGGTCTATTGTCTGTAAGAAAAGGGTGATGATGCCTCGTGGCAACGGGTTGAACAAATGTTGTTTTAGTCCTTGCAGGAAAGATTCCAGACAGTAGAAGAGATGGAAAAGCTTACACAATGGTTTTGCCAGCGAGGAAGAACACCGCTTCAAAATTATAGGGCTCTTGCAACTATGCGTACCATGAATGATTTACGTTCTCAACTAGATACAGGAAGTACAATTATTGCTGTCTGGGAACGTAGAGCTAGCAGCATATTGAGGTTCAAGTACATTTGCTGTAGATAAGCGTTGGAACCGAAGATGAAGTTGAATTTTTACCAATGATCAGACATTTCTACTGCCTTTGGGACATTGTAGAATTTTTTAGTGGGTTGGCTTTGTAAAAGCGGAACTCTACTTCTCTGAACCTGATAGCTTCTTTAACCAAGAAACAAGACTTTTTGTTGGGTTTTTGACTCTTAATTCTGTTAGGAATAAAAGTACGCTTCCCAAGAATCGTTATCATTGCTTCTGTGATCATATCAGCAGTCGCATCAACGTCACTGTCGAGAAAACGTACTGACCAGTTGAAGATTCGAAAAATATATTTAGACGGTTCAAGTTGGCATTCTCATGTTGTTAAACGGTCCTAGTGGAATGTGTTCCTTTAACGGGATATATGAGGAAATCCAGCGTACTTTAGGATTTTATGTCACTGGCAGATATAAAAATATAGTTTACTAAAATAGTTGTTATTGGTGTAATTTTTTAAATAGGACTTAAATAGAAAGATGATCTATATGTATATTTCAACACAAAGTGTTTTAATTTTGAATATATACAGCTATTTTATTACGTGAAAACAACGAAATTTAATAATTTAATTTGTCCCTTTCAATGTTTTTTATTTCAAAACTTTGTAACTTTTTGATGCAATGTTTGATCCACCTGAAAATTGAAATAATAATTGTAGTTACTTCACTAAGTATAATCTATGTTGATATTTGGGTGTGCCACTAATAATATTGAAATGGTGAACTAAGAAAAACACGTCCCTCGCTCTTTTTGAAAATTAGATCGTTACACTTTTCTTTTCATAACTTTTTGATGCATTTATATACCGTAATAAAATTTTTGTGCATATTCTATATAAAAAAAACGAAGAAATTCAGCTTAGAAAAGTTAATGTGCCTAAAAAATTTACAAACTTATCGAGGAATTAAAAAAAAAAAATTTATTTTAGATGTAGAAAATTAAAGAGCACACTCAAAAAAAGCTTAGAAATGCCTAGAAACCTGAAGTTATCCAGAGAGTGAGTGCTAAAAAAGTAACTGTATTAAGTATCATTTTTTATTCCCCTAAATAGATTATTTAAAATGTATTTTTATTTTAAACGAAAATTGATAAAAATTTTTAACTTATTTCATGTACGTTTCTCGGACTTTTTATTTTATTATTTTATAATTTTAAACACTAAATTGATGTATAAGTTATGAAATAAGGGCATATAGCAAAAAGTAAGTGATACTTTACTCTCTGACATACATGCATGAGGAAATTCATAAAACAAATCGGACCACCCAGGCGTTTATGCCTCCGTAATGTGACCTGGACGCCTGAATTCAACAGCCTTATATAACGGGTGATTTTTTTGAGGTTAGGATTTTCATGCATTAGTATTTGACAGATCACGCGGGATTTCAGACATGGTGTCAAAGAGAAAGATGCTCAGTATGCTTTGACATTTCATCATGAATAGACTTACTAACGAGCAACGCTTGCAAATCATTGAATTTTATTACCAAAATCAGTGTTCGGTTCGAAATGTGTTTCGCGCTTTACGTCCGATTTATGGTCTACATAATCGACCAAGTGAGCAAACAATTAATGCGATTGTGACCAAGTTTCGCACTCAGTTTACTTTATTGGACATTAAACCAACCACACGAATGCGTACAGTGCGTACAGAAGAGAATATTGCGTCTGTTTCTGAGAGTGTTGCTGAAGACCGTGAAATGTCGATTCGTCGCCGTTCGCAGCAATTGGGTTTGTGTTATTCGACCACATGGAAGATTTTACGCAAAGATCTTGGTGTAAAACCGTATAAAATACAGCTCGTGCAAGAACTGAAGCCGAACGATCTGCCACAACGTCGAATTTTCAGTGAATGGGCCCTAGAAAAGTTGGCAGAAAATCCGCTTTTTTATCGACAAATTTTGTTCAGCGATGAGGCTCATTTCTGGTTGAATGGCTACGTAAATAAGCAAAATTGCAGCATTTGGAGTGAAGAGCAACCAGAAGCCGTTCAAGAACTGCCCATGCATCCCGAAAAATGCACTGTTTGGTGTGGTTTGTACGCTGGTGGAATCATTGGACCGTATTTTTTCAAAGATGCTGTTGGACGCAACGTTACGGTGAATGGCGATCGCTATCGTTCAATGCTAACAAACTTTTTGTTGCCAAAAATGGAAGAACTGAACTTGGTTGACATGTGGTTTCAACAAGATGGCGCTACATGCCACACAGCTCGCGATTCTATGGCCATTTTGAGGGAAAACTTCGGAGAACAATTCATCTCAAGGAATGGACCGGTAAGTTGGCCACCAAGATCATGCGATTTGACGCCTTTAGACTATTTTTTGTGGGGCTACGTCAAGTCTAAAGTCTACACAAATAAGCCAGCAACTATTCCAGCTTTGGAAGACAACATTTCCGAAGAAATTCGGGCTATTCCGGCCGAAATGCTCGAAAAAGTTACCCAAAATTGGACTTTCCGAATGGACCACCTAAGACGCAGCCGCGGTCAACATTTAAATGAAATTATCTTCAAAAAGTAAATGTCATGGACCAATCTAACGTTTCAAATAAAGAATCGATGAGATTTTGCAAATTTTATGCGTTTTTTTTTAAAAAAAAGTTCTCAAGCTCTTAAAAAATCACCCGTTACAAGCTTTGTGTCAAAAGCAAAAATTTATTGATTTCTTGCGTGTTTACAATTTTGTACACTTGTTCCATCTTTCTTCGAAATAAAGCTTTCCTTCGAGACACAGCTCAATGTTGTACCGATTATTTATGATTTTTCAAGAAGAAGTTTAGTCGATTAATACTCGTATTAATTAATAATTTAATATTAATATTCATGTTGAAATATCATGTAATTAGTATTTAAAATACATATTGACTTAAGGAAAAAAAGTTCCGAAAAAAAATGGTCGATGAACTTATCGTAAGTTTTTTACGATTTGAAAAAAACTGAAGGGTGGTGGACCAATTCTAACTTGAAATTCAAATTCAGCGCGTCAAAATACGTAAGGTATGTAGGTTCGGTTTTTGAAATTAACTACTTTTTTATTTTTTTGTACACCTGTGTAGAAACTCGACATATTTTTATCAATTAATTTTTGATGCATTGATGAATTTTAGTAACGCGACCTGATTTACATTTCTGACGTTACTTTGGTAATAAAAACATCAACTGTTTTGGTGTGCTAATGATTTGATTTTTTTTTTAAACGAAAATCTTAAGGTACGCTGGATTTCCTCATATGGAACATGCAGAATTGGCTCATATTACACAATGGTCTTACGTATGGTGAGGCGAAGGAGAACAACTAACTAATAATTTTTGAAGAACAAAGGAGTTCAACAATGATTTAAAATATTTTCTCTTCTCCGACAAAATATTAGTGCTTTGAGATTTGTGTGTCTTAAGATAAAAATCATTTCTTATACCGAAATAAAAAACATATTCCTTTGAGTTATTTAGTAAATTACCTATGAGAATTTTATAAGTTTCGGCTAAATCTCGAAGAAGTAAAAAGTTTAAATGAGGCTGTCAGTGCAATAGTGGCGTAACCCATAAAATTCACTGTATAGAGGTACGAGAAGGTTACGCCACTATTGCACTCAAACTATGATCAAATTATAAAATGCAATAACACCTTTTTGAGTGCCATCTAGTTTTGAGTATAGATAGCTGCATAAAACTATTTTTGTATTAAAATAGATATATTAAGAGATCCATTTTTATGAAAACCTCATTTTTGGAAAAAAGTGGGTTACGCCACTATTACACTCATAGCCTCAAATATAGTCCCGTAATGGGTTATGACCAGCCTCTTACTATTACGGTAAAGTGGAATGAATTTAATAGAAGATGTCGATACATTGAAAACTATTTTGAAAGCTTGCACATCGCAATGAGAAAAGCAAAGTATTTCACATTCTAGTAGTGAAAAAACTTATACATATGTATATTTGATACTAGGTCCGAAGGGTAAACTGATGAGCATATCCAGCTAGACGAGTATTACGACGGAATTTATTTATTTATTTATTTATCTATGAGTTTCAGGCTCACCAGATTACTAAAAATATTTACAAAAATTATTAAGACAAGAAAAAGTAAAAACGAAGAATATAAAAATAAATTTTATAGTTTTTGTTTTTGTTTTTGTTTTTGTTTTTGTTTTTGTGGAAAACTATTAAATTATCTTAAAAAATAAGAAATAATAAGATTAGCTTCTTAAAAATAAGTAATGTATGTCTTTTTTGAACTTATTTCTCGACAATGTCAAATCAATATTAGCATCAATTTCATTAAAATCCCTAACTGACCTTGAAATTGGCTCGTTCATACCGTATAGTTAGTTCTGTGCCTAGGATGAAAAAGAAGGTGTTTTTCCCTCAACGGTCTCGATGGAGCATAGATAAAAATTATGGAGAGTAAGTTAGGACACTTAATGTGGTAGCACAAAATATCACGCACAAAGACTATATCATGAATAGTTCTTCTAGATATAAGTATCTGCAAGCCCAAAAGATTTTGCCTGGCTATAGAGTTTGGACAGAAATTACAATGCATTTTATGAAAAACTAACCTTGTAAAGCGATTCTGGACCTTTTGAATTCTATCGGAGAAAAGATGTTGGTGAGAGTTCCAGATAACATCCGCGTATTCAAGAATAGATCTAACTAAAGTAATATAAAGCGTAATATGGGTGTATGGATCAGAAAAGTCTATAGAATTTCTTTTTATGAATCCTAACATTGAATTAGCTTTAGCAACAATAGCATCAACGGGAGGAGCAAATGAAACTTGAAATCGTAAGTTACTCCTAAACAGCGGCGACGCGTGCCTAAAAAATGTAGTCGTTCAGTTTCAAAATTCTTATTTGCAATGCCAAGCAGTCAAACAAGTCTTTTTTTATATAAAGGTACATTATAATGTTTTTATTTTTATGTCAATAATAAATAGGTATGTGTTGATTAAGTACCAGCTAGCCGTTTTCCTCATTTCCTTCATTCCACAGTAAAAAAAGCTTTCCTCGTTCAAAACTGATTTGAACGAAACCGTCCCTATGAACGACGCGCGTCTCATTTCTCATATTCGAAAGAATAAAAAAATTAAATATTGGAATATGTACCTAAATAAATAAATAAACTACTTACCTACGCCCTAGCTACCCGTTTTCCTCATTTCCATCATTCTATATATTAAAAAAAAGCTCTACTCGTTCAAAACAGATTTGTACGAAATGCTCCCTACAACGAGCGAATTGTTTTTTTTTTTTCTTGTATGCTTTCTATGGGTTCATTTCGTTGCCAAATCGTATGAACGACTTGGGTAGATACTGATCGGTTGAGTGAAAACAAAACAGTAGCAGGTAGCTAGTTCGTTTTGTTTTGTTTGGGTAGTTCAGAGAAGGAATGCACGAGTTGGAAAATGGAAAATATGTACGTATACATTAGATATAACTATAAGGAATGAACGAACAGTATGAGTATGAGGTGTGGGTTAATTAGATAGAAAATAAAATAATGTCACCTGTAAGCTAGTCGTTCATGCACGACTTGAACAATATGACGCTTCGCCACTGCTCCTAAACCTTTCACTTTTGCAGTTCTCTGAAGAAGATTTAAATCTAGAGAATATGGATATTCGTACACAAAGTGCTTCCTGGAGATAGAAATAACGAAACATTTTTTAATGTTGAGGCTCAGGTAGTTTAGTTTACACCAGCAGGATAAGTTATCCAAGTCCATTTGAAGTTTAAGGCAGTCACTATTGCTTGTTATCTACTTTCAAAAATAATTTGAGGTCATCAGCATATACAAGACATTGGCTAAAATTGATATGGTTGACAATGTCATCAATAAATATTATAAACATCAATGGACAGAGGTGGCTGCCCTGTGGAACACCAGAAGAACAACTAATAGGTCGTGAAGTATATTCATTAATTTTTACTTCTTAGATTCTACCCGATTTAAAAATTGGTATCAAGTAAGATGATTTCCATTCATCCAAGAACATTCCAGTAGACAAGGAGAGATTGAAAATAATTAGCAAAGGAAGGCAAAGGGAATTTGAACATCTTTTTAATATATGTAAGTGCAGGAATGCCGTCAGCTCAAGGTTTTGCATTCTGTTTAAGACATTGCAGTCCATCTAAGACATCGATGAAGTCAAGTTCCATGGACCCAATATCTACTTTAGGTAGGTAATTGGAAGGAATTACAGTATTTCTTTGAGAGTTACAGTATACATATTCAAAAAATTTAGCAAAAAGTTCAAGAGTCTGATTATAATCGGTAGATTCCACCCCGTTGAAATTCATAGAATCAGGAATCCTAAGTGATTTCCGTTTTGAATTAATAAAGGCCCGGAAGTGTTTTGGATCATTTTTTAAGTTTAGTTCGACGTTCATGATGTACGAGTACTTTCTGTGTGAGAATTTACTAAGAGTAATGAATTCTTTACGGAGCTTACAAAATTGTATCTTATCATACAAATGATTGGATTTTTTGAATTTGGCAAAAGATTTGTTTTTTAAATTTTTCAGGTGACGCAATATTTTATTATACCATGGGGGCTGAGCGACATTCTTTATCAGTCGAATTGGCACAAATAAATCAAACGCATTTTTTATAATACCCGCAAAATGATTGAATGCATGTTTTAATCGATCCTTACGGAAGATGATAAAGGAGTTTCCATGGAAGATTTCTGTATCAGAGATTCCGCTCCAAAGCCAAGATTCAACAATTATAATGATATCATAGTCAGCATGGATAGTAGCAAGGTATAAATCAGGTAGCTAAGTGCGGATTGTTTGTAACTGGTTCTTGTATATGAACATTTTTAGAGGAAAAAACTGAGATAATGAAAGACAGGAAACGTTACGTTGGTGTTTAAGAGAAACAAAAGTTTACGTAATAGATGTCTCTCTTATAAGTTAAAGGTATTTCTTCTGTATTCTGTTCAACAGGTTCATATAATTAATGGGAGCATTAGCCCAAATATGAGAATTGTATTCAAGTTTTGGCTGGAAGTATGCTTTATAGTATAGTAAGCTTAATCAGAAAGCAAATACGTTTCTAGCATGCCTTAATAAAACCTAAGAATTTCTTTGTATCTGTAAATTTTATCGGCTGTTCCTGAAGGAAGCCAGCTAGGTCCTCCTATATCTTTCTGTTACATGTTAATGATGTGCCGAGTATACTAAAGTTTTGTAAAAACCTATTATTCGCGGATGACATAAAGTTTTTTGCTGTTATTTCATGTGTAAATGTTTGCTTGTCTTTCAAAATGATGTGGATGCATTTTGTAAGTGGTGTACATTGAATGATCTTAAATTAAATATTGATAAATGTGCTTCTGTGTCTAATAATAGGTCCTTATATCATATACTAGTTCCATCATATTCTTTGGAAAATGTTGAACTAAAAATTGTTCATGATTTTAAAAATCTTGGTGTTATATACGATGAGAAACTTACATTTAAACTTCATGTCAACTTAATTATTTCTAAAGCTAATTCAATGTTGGGATTTTTAAAAAGAAACTCGCCGAAGTCTAAAGATCCTTATACTCTAAAATCACTTTATTGTGCTTTTTATTTTGTATACGAGTATTATGTAGTAACTGACTGCAATACATCTTTATTCATCGCGTAGTCGCATCTTAACTGAAGACTTCCCTATAAATATATCATTTTCTACCTTATTTTAAACACAAACGAAAAAGCTACTAATATGGTAAAACCTTTGACGAACATTACTTCAAAAAAAAAAAAACATTTTTAACAATTTTACATCACCCCAACTTCTGACAGTAACTATAACAAAAGTCTATTTCTGAGAGACCACAAAAAAAAAGAAGAGACAATTTGCCTCAATTGTGGGTAAAATTATTATTTTCTTCATTTTACCAGTTCTTTAGGTTCTATGAGTAAATCCACCCTTCAACGCGTTCCAAAATATGACGACACCCTTTCGAAAAGCTCAAAATCTAGTAGCAGAAAAAAATTCAACTTTTCTGGAGTACGTATTATTGAGACCTTTTTTGCGGCAGCCAAAATAGCATTTATGATGACATTGTACTTTTCATCCTTGTCGTGATGGTGGGACGAACGTTTATTGTTGCCTTAGGATGGAACTTTTTTGGTGAAAATAAAAATAAATTACATTCACAAAGTTTGCGGCACCTTTTTTTTATTTTATTTGAAAACATCCCCTCCTAAAATTAGAGCAATCTGCAGTAATCATTTGGTTTTATTGAGGTGGTAAGATTTTTCATCAAAGAATTAGATTTGAAATATTTTTTTTTAATACCAATAGGTGTCCTGTTGCTGTGGAAAATATTATATTATGTGAATAGAGAATTTTAAATTATGTTCAACATGCGATTGGAGTTTTTTATTTCTTAAGGATGTTGGTGGCTGCAAACTGTTTAAGTGCTTGTCTTGGATAAAAACAAGTCATCAAATACAAAGATATTTCAGTAGGTACTTATATTTCTGAAGTATCCATACAAATAAAGCACTTCCCACTGGTCATAAAACAAGCGTATTTACTTTCGTCGTGTTAGGTGGTAAATGTTATGGCTGATTTTTGAAATAACTTTGTTTACTCAATACAAAATCACGAATGAGTTTCGTCAATCGTAGATTTAAGAAGGTAATGAATGATTATCAGAGCCGTAAGAAGATTTTCTTAACTCCTGAGCAAGTTTTCGAAATTAAGGCTGATTCTCTTGCCTCGTCACAATGAGAATATCGAGTTTATCGTCTTGAAGTTGTTTCACTAAATTGGATTATAAATCTAAGGCCGTTTTCTTTCCTGCAGGGTATAAAATAAGCTAGAAACATTGAACAATGCTTAGTATGGAAGAATACTTTAATTTAATTTAAAACCTGAAATTTGGAGCGATATGTTTGGGTTTAAAAAAATTATAACTTCGTTGGACTTTCAATAATAAAATAGAGAATAAATAGATACCTAAATAATAATGTGAAAAATATGAAAAAGTTTTTAATTTTTGGATGTTTCCAAAGTAGAATAAAGCGAAAGATGTTTTCTTTAAATGAGACCAAAGGGTATCTACATAACGCAAATTATTTTATGGACTTATCACGTTTCTACCAAACACCAGTCATATTATACTAACTATCCGACCCAGCTCTCGAAATTCGAGTGCCAATTTATTTATTTAATTCATTATCATTTAATAAAATACAGAGAATTCATGATTTTTTTAAATTGTTGAATGCAATGAGAAGTACCTACTAAGCACTCAATCTTGGAGTCCAAAGGAAAACAGTTAATGGTAAACAAACTTTCAAACCTACATACTCATTTTTGACACATTAACAATTTTTGTTTCGATTCTTTCATGTTATTGTCCTTTAGCTGTTGTTATGGCCATAATATTGGAATCGATACCACGTCGCCGGAGTGACGTCAACCTGTGAATTTTGTGTTACATCTAAAACTTTCACTCCATCATTTTTTCATAACGCGCCTAAAGAAATATAGCTAACTTCAAAAACATAAATTCAATTTACTTTTGTAAAACTTTTTTTGTTTGCACATCGATCGGGCAGCTGTCTATTGTCAACAAACAATGAAATACATAAATGGAAGTGTTCCGAAAATGAAGTAGGTTTGAGCCCATGGAACGCATTCAGCCATGGAGATTTAAATTTGTATTGTAAGTCATGTTCGTCCGCATTTTTGACGACGCGACGTCTCACGTCTGCATTTTTTATCTTCTCTCTTTCCTTGACAAATACATTTCGAGTATTTTGTATTCTCTTTTCTCGCAAAAAATTAAAAAATTAAAATTCAAATACAGATAAATGTAAATAAGTTTTGAAAATAATTGACTTATACAAATACGCAGAGCTTACACTTTTGCATGAATACCCCTATTATTGTATAGCCATAACTGCAATGAACTTGAAAAGTGAAAATGTTAAAAAAAATCTGCTCTCCTTTTCCGACTCAATTTAAAATTTTATCTCCCATCTCAAAAAACCAAAAAGTAAATGTTTCACTTTTTGAAAATACTAATACATTGAATAAATTGCTCCAGAGAATGACCGATAGATGTCGCCAAACTGAAAGCAACAGATGTCGCTAGCAGTGGCGGCTGGTGGGTTGTTGAACAGGTGGTGTACTTTACTTGCTCACTAAGTAGGTATTAAGATTAGAAATCGCAAAAAAACAACAATTTACATGTATATGTTGATTTTTTATTTTTTGTATAATTGCTCGAAGAATTTCGACTATGTATACAACTGACACACTTATTACATTTAACAAGGAATCATGTTTTTTTATTTTTTCACTTAAATGCGTCAAATCGTGGATTCAGGTTTCTGTCTTAATCGATTCTCCGAGAAAAATATTGCATGTAAAATTTAAAAAGGGCTTTGGCGATCCGGCTAATTTTATATTAACTTTATTTTAAAAAGATTTATTACTGTCTTTAATATACCTAATCACTGTTCATTTTATCCCACACCACACACTGTACACAGTACAGAATCGAACCAAAACCAAAATAAAAAACAATTACTAACCTAAATCCTACAAACCACCACTATTTAACCAGTCACGGATAGAGCGAAACAACATTACATATTCGCAGGCGCAGCGCATTCTAGTCAAACATTGGTTAATCTTCGGTTCTCGTGCGCCGCACGAGAGCAGGTTCATTTCTCGATAGGTACATTTCAATGAAATATCTTTTGTCTCACGCTTCAGGGATATTAGCTTGTAACTCATACAAGTTATATTAGTAGTCCTCGTGCGCTCGCCGAAGCGCACGAGAATTTTTACTTGTAGGGAAAGTAAGTCTTAATAGTAAAGCAAAGCGCTTATATTGTTTCGTCATAATTGGAAATTTTACTTGTTTATGTTCTTGTATGTTTAAAAAATAAATATTAATATGGTAATCAAAAAATAAAGATGCAGTAATTTTTAAACCTTTTGAATTGGTGGTTCAGCGCACGAACGCACTTAAGGTACAGCCGCCACTGGTCGCTAGTGTATGTGTGTATTCTTTTTCATTTTTTCACTTATTGTACTTTTTGCAAAAATTGCCAATTGTAGTTAACACTTGATGGTTTAAATGGTTCTACCTTTTTACTTTTTCACTTTTTAAAAACACTATTACATGGAATACATTTTTTCAGAAAATCACCGATAGATGTCTGAACTGAAATTGTATGGTGTACATTATACGCTCTTTTCAGCAACAGATGTGGCTAGTGTATGTGTGTATTCTTTTTCACTTTTTGCAGAAAGTGGCCATTGTAGTTAACGCTTAATGTTTAAAAATATTATTGTAAGAGCTCAACTACTAAAAAACACATGCCTAATATTTATATTGATAATATTTTTTCACTTAAGGGGGTTCACATTCAACAACATGTTCATCAACTTTTATCGTGTTGGCGGATTTGTGTAATGTGAATCCACCTTAATGTTTCGGGTTCTGGCTTTGGGGTTTTGCTGAATACTTTCATTTTTCATATTCAGGATTTGACATTTTATGTGTCAGTCGATTTGACATTTCTAATTGGTTTTGTTTTCCGGGCATTTCTTTGCAATTTTTATTCATAGTTACAATTTCTGTGTAGTAAATAATTTTGGCATTCTGCACATCTATGCAAAAAATGCTTTCGTTTAATATGTAATCTATGCCCCTTCGGTTTTTGTGGGCCGCGAAAACTGCACCACAAAAAACATGTTTGCCGTTTTATAATATGATATAATATAAGACGGCGTGATTTCGTTACAATCTGAATAATTTGTTCAGAATATTGATCAGTATATTTCTTGGGCAATGTCTGTAAAGATTTTCTAAAGGGAAATTTTGAATGATGACTTCACCGACATTTATGTTTTTCCTTCCCATTATTTCATTTATAAGGTTCTAAGCCTTAGGAGCATCCGGTCGTAACTGGCTAGGCTGCTCTTTGTTATAATAAAACATACATCTAAAAATGTCTTATAGTTGACTTTGCTTGCTAACCTATTGTACTCAACTTCATTTAGGTCTTATTTAGTCCATTATTTCTCCAACTTTTGTATAGCCGGTCTCTTGGCTTGGATTCTTCACGTAGATAATCGGTAATCCAAGGATCTTGGCTGCGCTTATTTCGAAGTATTTTGTTCCCAGTAGAATTTCAGTACCTTACATCGTTGTCAAAAAGATACTACTGTATTGAAGCGCATAGTTAAAGACTTTGAAATGGATTAAGAATTGATTGTAGGAGATTTCAAAATTTTTGTTTCATTATATGTATGTGTAATTCAATTTTAGGTTGGGCTTAGAACTGTTTGCTTCCTATCCCTCTTTAAAAGTATGTGTTTTATATTTATGGTTATCTGATGCTGGATGAATGTGGTATGTGGTGTTGTTTGTTGCACTTGAAGCTCTTTGCTCTCTAGAGCTTTTGTTGCTTATGTTGTTTCATAACTGCTGGTTTCGATATTGAATACTTTGTATTGAATTTGCTTGAATTTATCTCATCACTTCTGATTTCAATAATTGGTTTTGTTGAGTTAAAATGGCTTCACTTATTTTGACATTAGCGTAAAGATATATTAGCGCAAAATTTTAAAGGATTTAGTAAAATGCTTAAGCCATCTTAGTAAGTTGCTAAGTTCAGAATAAGATCTTGTTAATTTTAAACAATTTTAGCATCCTACTATCTCTCAACATTTTACGAAAGTTACAAAATTGCTACTTTACCTTTTAGTAACTCGCCACGACATCTGTCATTTTCCTCGAAAAAAATTTGTTGGCAATTTTATTTGAAGGAATTGAATTGTGTTTTTAATGATTAATGAGCTAATTGTTTTTAAAAGTAAATAAAATAATATAAAATGTTTTTGGAAGACGACAATTTCGATATGTTAAGACTGAGCTTTGTGCAGAAAAATGAAATGCTTTAATACCTTTTGAAGAGCTGGACAATGGACAATTTTACTCCATGCATAGGTTTGATAAGAAAACAGTTCGGTTCTTAGTTGAAAACTTAAGAATCCAATACTGAATTACAGGCCGTGCGGGTTTCCAATTTCAACAGAATTACAAGTATTAGTTACATTACACTTTGTTGCTTCCCAACATTTTTTATAATCAACCACGATTATTATATTCACTTCACTGCGCCCACAAATGTGCAAATTTATGCAGTCTGCAAATTAAGTTTTTTCTTCTCCCTTTCCCTTAGACTAAATCAATTTAAACTCCATTTGTTTCAATAATTAATAATACGTTTAACTAACTAAAGGAGCTCAACAATATGAATACTGTAATTATATTTGTTACACTTTGCAGAACATTGAAACAAACACATTGAAACATTATTTAAGTATTATGTAAATTTAAAGAATATCTTTCCAGTCTGCAAAGGTTAATAACCTTTGAAATATATAACTATTTTACAGCTGTTTTATTTATATAAATTTAACACCGACGTATAAAGTTTTCATACACCTATAAATGTATCTCTTTCTTTTTGAAATTATAATAAAGTGGTTGATTTAATTTGTAACGTGGTAAATTCGCATTTTTTCTTTTCTTTAAATAAAGTACGACATCTTAACGTACTGAAGATCTAAAATTATAAAATAATTAAATTATATTATAAATTATTTAGTGGATACATCTTGCCCCTAAAAACACTTTTTTGGGACAAATATCCATCAGGCTGATGTTGGTGCGATAATTTCTTAATGGAACAAAAATGATATACCTATTTTGCATCATTTTCTTTCTGTGTAAAGAGAATTATTACTAAAACTTGAATTTAGGTCTTGAGAGTTTTATTTTTGGTTATTGCTTGTGCCCTGGTTTTTGAGAATGTAATTATGTTATGTTTAAGATGTTGGCGATTTTGAATATATTGTAATACTAGGTTCGTTAAATAAAACTTATTACTCTTTTTAGTATTTCTTCTTTATTTACACTTTCCAAATCAAAACAGTAAATCTCAATTTATAATCAACTCAAGCACTTTTATTCAGATTAAATCACACTTGTTTAATAACACAATCCAATAATCACTGCTTTTGCACACTTTCATAATCAAAAATAGACTGTGTGCCGCTCACCGTGAATACTCCCTTATATACTCAAATTAGTCGTTCTCGAAGGTTCTCGTCTTGGAATGTTCTAGATGGTTGGAATAAGGGGAAATACATTTGACATTGGAAAAGAGCTTTTTGTTTCTTCCACAAAGTAGATATGCAATTCTCCAACAGATGGCGCTGTAGGAGTATAAAGCTCTGTTCACAACAATATGTTTTCTAATTTACTTCAACTAACAACGATCTAGGGGAACCTTGATTTTGGATGAATCCTTCGTTGCAGTTTTTATCGTCAGGCTTTATTTTTATTGCCACTCCTTGAATGAATTTATATAGCTGAAATTGAACTCTTTATGAAAAAAAAAATGCCAAACCATAACTAGAATATTTCCCTTATTATTAATTGATTCACAAAAGGCCATCGATATTCCTTGAAATGGAAATTCCGGAGACCTTCATGAATCATGATTGGACACTGGAGTTCAGAACACATGTAGTGCATTGTTGTATGAATTTTGATTCTACGTATTCTCGTATTTGCCGCAGAAAGTGTTTTGTTTTTAAATTTCTTTTCTTCTTCATTGTCAATTTGATTATTTGTGACGTTAACAATCAAACAGAGGCTAAAAAAAATGAACATGAAACCGAGCAAAAGGGCGGAAAACTATAATTCCTAAAATATTTAAGATAATTTAATGCAGTAAATTTTGTAAAATTTGTAGAAGTCTTTTTTATTAGATTGACCAATAAAAATACTAAAGGGACATTTATTTTCGTCCTTTAGTGAAATGTTTTTTTTTTTTTTAGGCAGTTTTGTTTGTTAAAAATATATTTAGCGCGTTTTGAAAATAAGTTTCTTAAATTTTGATTCTCAAATGCCTGTAAAATTAAAAAAGAGAAAAATAGAGCTGTTTTGAAAATTACAAGCATTGTATGAAAAATAGCACCCATTTGATTGTTAAAAACATTAAAATAGTAATAACTTCTAAACCAGCCCGTTTTGAAATACAATTTTTCCACCATTCTATAGCTCTCTTTAATACGCAAATTTTGGTATACCACACTCCATATTTTGAAAAAAGTGCCTTTAGCACCGTTTTGATTGTTAACGTCACATTTGTTTGTTCTCGTAGTCACGACAATAAATCTGGAATAAGAGGCTGTTTTGCAGGGATATAATCAATTTTAATATCATGGTTTTGAAATTTATGTCTCAGTCTCTGTATTTGTTTTGTGCACTTATGTATTAGTTTGATAAAAACCAATTCTCATACTATATGGTGCGTTTGAATTTTAATAATTTCTTGACCACTTATAAATTGGTCAAATGAGATTGTGAATAATTTTTTTCCGTTGGCGTAAGCTTAATTTGTCACTTTACCATCTTCCTCAAATATACATTCAAATTCAAATACTATCTTTTGTTTGAGAAAAGTGCAACAGCTTTAACAACGTCTGCAACTACTGAAGCTAATCCAAGTGCCTGGCAAACAATTGCAGAGAGGATGGGGTCTAAGTGCCCATCAGACACTTGAAGAGAGCCACTTTAAATTGCACTTGATTCAACAATAGGCTCAATTTAAATACCGGATAAAAGTTTGAGCTTAATACTTGACCTAGGAACTTGGAGTTCACCTATCACAGAACAGGAAGCTGAAGAAGAATATGCCAGCAATTTCTCAAATTTTCCATTTTCATTTTGAACATAACATTTCCTACAGAGCATTTTAGAATTTACTCTGGCTAGGACTACTTCTATTGATCTTATCTCATCACATTCACTATCGCTGGTCTCAGAGTTCTCCTCTCCGCAGTAGGGTAAACTACCTAGTGACCGACCCCCTTTCAGTAATGGTCACCTATCACTGTTTTTTTCATTTTATTAAGGTTTCCTGTTGCTGGATACTGCCGAGGATATTTTTAACGTGTTTAGACGTGCAAATGTCATAACAAAAGACTTCAATTGATATTTTGTAGTCAATCGTTGACGTGTAATAAAAGATGTAAGTTGAGTACCTCTGTAAATCATTTCTTTGATTTTGTGAATTCCTTAAGAAACACTTGAGCATAAATCAGTATTTTATTAATTTATCCGTGTTTCTTATATATGGGACAATGCATATTATTTCAAAACAATAATTAGTGGATCTATTTGTTAACTTTTTTTTATTAAAATAATAAAACAACTTAATTTAACGTGGGGTGTTCATAACTAAAATGTAATGTTCAATAAATTCAGTGACCGACAGGGGTGTCTATTACTGGCACGATTAGAGGTTTTTGAGGATGTTAGTTACGGACACCATCGTTTTTGTCTTTCTTTTTTCCTTTCATTAGCCGTGTTTTTTTGGAAAAGTTATCCGTAGTACAGTAGGATTTTATATGAATAACAAATACAATATCCGCAGTAGGATCACTGCCGATACTTGATTAAACGTCAAATATCTATCCACAGCAGGATTTCACTTCTCCTTTTATCGGCAGTGATCCTACTGCGGATGTTGTATTTATTATTCATATAAAATCCTACTGTACTACGGATAACTTTTCCAAAAGAACACGGCTATTATTTACAAACCGCTTTTTATATTGCTATAAAGCCCCATTTTTCAGGAATTTATTACAAAATGCCTGAGCAAAATTAGTTTAAGAAGAAGATTTGTAAAATACAAGTTAAAAAAAAAACGTTTACTTTCAGAAAATTCCATAGTAGGTACATGTGCAAAAACAGAAAAATACATTAGCACTTTTCTTTGCCCATCTTTAAGATAGATTACTTTACTAGTGATATTAACGTATTGAATAATTAAAATATTTATATAAATATTTTTAATTCAGTAACTAACTATAACTAACATTCAAATTATAATTTTTTTTTAATTGCAATTACTTGTTGAAAACAGTTTAAGTGCCTTTACATTTTTGTTTGCTTGTTTTTATTTAAATAATAATTTATCTTCATTTTATTCATAACTTTATAAGTACCTACCTACTGCATAAAAAGATTTTATATACATACTTATGTATGTATAATATCCCCGCATTTAGGGTTTGTAATTAAATGGATTTCTTGTATACATACGTAGATGTATCTTTTTGTTTTTGTGCGTATTAATATTTATTTATCTTATATATTAGACTAAAATTATAGTATTTTGAAAACCCTTCCAAGTTAAATATATTCTGTTTTTATTTGGGTGTCGGTTTTGGTGAAAGACAAATTTAAAACAGAAGTTTTCGTATACATTTTTGACGAACCACAAGTTTTTATGAGTCAGGATTCATGATATTCCCAATTGTCAATTGAAATGTCGAATTAAAACTTTTAATTATTCGATTTTAACGTTTGACGAGCTTATGTAAACTTGTTGCCGAAAATTCCCCTTACAGTTTAGGGTGAAAACCTACAGAAAAAGGGTGTCCGTAACTAGTATTTGACGGGTGTCGGTTACTGAAAAAAAGGTGTCCGTAATTAAAAAACTGGTAAGCTTAATCGTAAATTGTGTTTTATTTATTTTTAGAATTTCGTACATATTTATTTCTTTAATATTGTAAAAGAAATTATTAACAGTTATAATAATACACAAAAATCATTAAAATCGATCCAGCGAAAGAAAAGTTATGAATTTGCAAACTCAAAATTTCTCTTAAGGGTGTCGGTCACTGGGTGTCTTACCCTATTTGTTTTCCTTTCTACTTAATCTACCTTTTTATTTCTATTCATTCAAATTCAATTTTCTTCTTTACAAATAATACAGTCTTTGCCAAATGCAGGGCAAGCTTTGCGACAAAATATGTTATGATCTTTTCTATTTTTTTGCGTTTCGCAATCCAAAAATAAACTGGTAAAAAAAGGTTGTTCTCCAAATTTGGGAATTCGCATGCCCTTACTGCTACTCGTATTACCAAACGACTATGATAAGAATCAAGGCATTTACCTTTTTCCTGGCACATGTGGTTTAATATCAGGCAGTTGTAACATGGTGTGGTGTAAGCTTTGCTCCCACAGCATGTAATATGTTGTCGCGTGTCACTTTTTCTTTACGTGTAAATCTATTCAGTATCTAATTATCTTGATATCTTGAGTATGCCATCTAAAAAATTGGGTTTTATTTTAAGTGTAAACACTTCTGACACCACGAATTGAAAGTTTAGAGAGTGAATGAAATTTATTTCTATAAAACATACTTTACATGGATTAGATTATCGTTCACTTAATGAGACACATTTTTATATCATAACAATCAGTGCCGGATTAAGCCAGCGCGGGGCCTGTAGGGGCCCTTAGACTGTTTTAGGTTAGGTACTTATCAAGTTTATGGTATTAAATAAAACAAAACTTTTCTTGATTTAATTTGGGAAAATTTATAAATAATGCTGTTGATATCGACTTCTCGGAGTAAATCATGTTCAAAATTAATTAAAGTGAGGTGATTAAGACGTTGTTGGCTCAATTCATTTTTAACACGTTTTAATGTTGAGAAAGATCGTTCACCACTGCAGTTGGTGATCATGAGAGACAAATAAATGCGCAAAGCAATTTCAACGTTCGGGAAACAAGATTGTAAAAAGTTATTTATCAACAGCTTGTAAACCTGCATTTCCAGAGCCTCAAGATTCCTGCTGTCAATAATACCAGCCACATCAGAATTGAGCATTGAAGCGAACTGCACTAATTCGTTGCTCAGACTGTCCTCCATCTGCGTAAGCACTTACTATGGTTGCAGATTTTTTCAAAATTTCTTTTGGTGGAAGAGATTTTATATGAAGGTTTTTATAATACAAATTCTATATACGACTGAAATAAATCAGCCAAGCAGAAGACAGTATTATTAATGGACTTATTGAATTATTGATTCAAAATAGCTTTTATGGCCTTTAGTCCACAAAAATTGGCGTTTCGTCCGAGTGACCGCACATGGACTCATCATTTGACTGTGAGGACCTTGTCAATACGCAATTTTTATTAAATTCAGTTCATTTTACATCGATTTTTTTGACAAAAATCCAATGTGAACTATATCCAACCAAGATTTAAATTGTACTCATTAAAGTTGGAATATTTTGCCCGTGGCTCAGCTTTGATTCTACATATATGAAGGTTTTTATAATACAAATTCTATATACTTCTGAAATAAATCAGCCAGGTAGAAGACTTCACTATTAATGGACTTGTTGAATTATTGATTCAAAATAGCAAAATATTCCAACGTTAATGATTACAATTTTAATCTTGGTTGGATATAGTTCACATTGGATTTTTGTCAAAAAATCGATGTAAGATGAACTGAGTTTAATAAAAATTGCGTATTGACAAGGTCCTCACAGTCAACTGATGAGTCCATGTGCGATCACCCGGATGAAACGCCAATTTTTGTGGACTGGACTAAAGGCCAAAATAGCTATTTTGAATCAGGAAGAGAGTTTAGCTCTCGGAATATTCCGAAAATGCCAGCAATTTTATGATAATTGTTCTGTTCATACGTTTACCTAAAGCAGTGAGTACGTTATTAATGGTGACAATAAACACCTGCATTTCATACCGTTGTCCAATTTGCGTGTAGTGCGGTGCGAAACATGATTTTTGGTATGACCAGCAGATAGAAAAATAAAATTTTAGTTGATCATTTTGGTGCAAATATTTTCTTCTTAGTAATTGTAACTAAATCTAATATACATATAAATAATACTTTTTTTATGGTCAGAAAACGTTGGTGCGCGGGGCCCCTAAATGCGCGGGGCCCGTAGCATTTGCTACTCTTGCTTCGTGGCTAATCCGGCACTGATAACAATGCACAACTCATCCACATGATATACTTACATATATCTAAAAGATATAAATATAAAAGTTTAAAGAAAGCAGATACTGAACCCATCCACACATTTCAAATCAAAGTCCTAAATTCAATAATAATTGCTTCTTGACTTATACGAAATAGCGATCAACATTAACATAATCATCATTAATAGTTACAGAAGTGACAAAAAAATACTGACACAATCAGCACGCGGCTGTAAAGTCGTATTTACTCTGAAATATATATCTACTGTCAAAAATTTACGAAACAACGTTCGGAGATTGAGCCAAAAGGGCTCATTGAGAGCCTAAACCTAAGTGACTTACAACTATCAACTATTTTTGTATGCGTTTTGGGAGAAATGGAAGGGACCTACAATTTTCTGCCGATTCCTATCGGCTAATGAGCAGCACTTTTCATGACAAGTGATCCTCTTGGAGGATGTTTCAATTCCTCGAAAATCACTATAAAAAAAATAAAATGCCCGACTGCATCGCACGAACTTGCTCTTATGTAAAAGTACTTTGGAATATTAAATACATTTTAAACATAAAATTTGAATTTAATGAGATAAAGATGTTCAAATGCATGCAATTGCCGTCTAATCTCCGGAAAAGTAAGAATTTACGCAAATAAAGTTTAAAAATCGTTTTATTAAAGTGTTTTTTTATATAACAAATTTCTTTTAAATTTTTCTAGAAAAAATTTAAGTGTTTAGTAATAGATATAGATTTTAGGAAATAATTTCAAAAAATAATCGTCCACACTTTTTCAAGATATTGATTTTTCAAAAAATAAATAAATAAAAAAATATTATTCCGAATATTTGCATATACAATATTATTTTAAACTTAAGGGAGCTCCTGGTAAAATTTTTTGGTAAAAATGGTTACAGCCGTTGATAAGAAATTCGAAAATCAAAAAAACGGTTATATGACAGGTACCGTTAATAACATTTTGCCCCAAATTTTTTTTACAAAAATGTAGTCCATATCCCTAATATCACACTTAATAATTTTTTTTATCAAAATCGTTAGAGCCGTTTTAGAGATAAATAATATTATGCATTACGGGTGTATGGGGGGTACCTTTAGTTTTAGAGCTAAAACAAAATTTCAATTTCTCCTCTAGAGAATCACCGAAGACCCTTAAGTAACGAGTTTGGAGAAAATAGGTCCAGTGGCTTAGGCTCTACATCGAGGTACAGACAGACAGACAGACAGACGGACGGAATTGTCGGACCCACTTTATTCGTCTTCGCTATCATCGTAATGTCAACTTTGATCAAAATCTCGAGTTCGATTTTTTTTCCAAATGCAGAACTTGCCCTATAGTACCTACATATTTATATCGCAAGTAAAAACTTAATATAAACTTAGACAAACTTTGGGTTAAAATTGGTAAAAAATTTGCATTTTTAGTCAAGTAAATCAACAGACATTTGAAGGGGTTTTTGTATGAGTACATACGTGCAGTTGTGCCTGCAAGGCTTCGTCATATAATGAATTTTTGAATATTACAACAACAACTTGAATAACTACCAGCAAGTGGGTTCTTATTTGGCTGGAGTTATAGCTATTTCAAGGTTGCCAAGTCGATCATCAGACTCCTTTATTAGTGGTGCTTAGCCTTTATACTGTAAAATATTCATAGAAGATCACCAAGTCTTAGATTCAACGAAAGAGCTAAGGTTCAACACTTTTTGAATTGAAGCGTTTGGATGAAGAAGGGGGTAAGTGACATTTTTTCGATTTTCGGTTTTTTTCGAAAAATTAGGATGCCTTGCGAAAACTTAAATTTCTGTCTAATCTACGTCGCGCTACGATTCGTATTTTCTTATTTAGCGCTTTCATTTTTGGTATAAAAGGGTTACTAACAACTAAAAATCGTAAAATATGAGTGGAAGAATGGGCTAACAGCACTTAACTCCTTTTTGGGTGAAATAAAAATAACTTTAAAAAAATGTATTTTGCATGAAGGGGTTAAGTGCTTACTTACCTCCTTCTTGCAGATAAATTAAAACCCATATTCAAAGTGGTTATAGTAACGATGAAGGTTCTAAGCGACTATGTACTCCATCAATGCATTTTCTTGAAGCAAAACAATAACTGCCGTTATTTTTGTTCCGAAAAAATAAATTTTGAGCAAATATTGGCACTTTTATCAAGCTTTTATTCACTCGACATTAATACCAAGAACGTTCTACTGTTTAAAAGCATAACAACACCGAAAAAAAAAAACCTTGGTTGATTCAAGTATGTTTCATTGTTGGTTGACAATGCACACAAAATAGTGAAAATCACTACGTTTGTGATTGAATCAACTAAGGCATCGTGATCAAATCAACTAATGGAGCATTGTTAATTTTTATTCTTGCTAATTATCATAAAAATAGTGATATCATTCACGTTCATAGTTGATTCAAACATGATTTCATTGTAAAACGATAATTCAATTGTTGATTTCATTGTTGCCTAACTATGAACATCGTAAACAAAAAAATTCTTCAAAAATAGTGAAATTAAATACGTTTGTGATGATGCAACCAAGGTTTTTCATATTTAAATCAACAAATGAGACGTTGTTGATATTTTTTTCTTTTTAAGTATCATAAACATAGTTCTTCGATCACGCCTATAGTTCATTTTAAATAATATTTCAATAAATTACGATTCAATCATAAACGTATTGGAACAACCAAGGTTTAATACTTGATTTTTTAAATATCAAAAATTATTATTCAATCACGTTTATAGTTCATTTTAAATTGAAAAAAAAAAAATTGTAAAATTGAATTGCTACGTTTGTGTTGCAACAACCAAGGTTTCATGCTTAAATCAACAAAGCAGACTTGGTATGGTTGTTTGTTATAAGTACCTACCTCAAAAATAATAATATATTTTTAATTTTAAGTAATCATTTAATCAAGTTAAATCAACAGCAGTTAAATTTTTACTTGAGACTTATAGTACTGTAAAGCAAGTTATGCATTCGTAAAACAAATCGAACTCGATATTTTGATCATAGAGAAGAAAGAACACGAAAAAAGTAGGTTTCGCAATTCCGTCTGTCTATTTGTACGACTATAAACCTAAACAGCTCGCCTGATTTTCTTTGAACTTGGTAGATAGCATTTTTTAATTTTTTCCCACACGTTTTTTTCTTTTTTAAACAAAAATAAAAGTATCTGTCATTGGTTTATTTTCCTCGAAAGCGGCAACTAGAATTTTAATCATTTTTTTTCTTTCGATTATATTTACGATCTATAATTAAATGAAAATCAAATGCGAATAGGTCGCACGAACTGCTCCCATGTAATAGGAATGACTAGGAATTTAAAAAACCAATGTTATTAGAGAAAACTGTTCATACAGATAAAATTAATTATTTTAATTCTTTTAGTAGTAAGAGATAAAAAACAGAATGCTATGCAAATATGAATTGATGGTGGTTTCTTTAAGAAAATAAGCTTTTATATACAAAATCTTTAAAACATTTTTAAGAAAAAATACGGTACGCCAGCTTTAAGTTTTTATTACTGTACGAATGAAAATTAAACTATTAAATTAATTAAAAAAATATTGTGTCGTTTTTGAGATATAAAATGACTTTTTTCCCAAAAACTAAAAAAAAATATTTTTTTTGAGTTTTAAAATGCAATGTTTTTTAAACTTTATACACCTCTATAAAAATTTTCATTAAGATAATGAGAAATTCAAAATTCGGAAAAATGGTTCTATGGTAGGTACAAGCTGTAATATTTTATTAAATTAAAGATCATAAAAATTAATTGAAAAACGAAAACTTTTATCAAAATTCTAGGTGCCGTTTTCGAGAAAAATACGATTTTATTTAAGTTTTTGGGGAGCCTTAGCAAACAAAAATGATCAAAATCGGTTGTACTGTTTTCGAGAAAATCAAAAACAAAAAAAAAATGGTTCCATGCATGGGGGGTACCCTCAATACCCATTTTTCTGAAATCTTGTTCAACCATTACCTACCTTAAACTAAATAAAATTTGTTCGTGTTTTTATTTTTTAAATCTGTCGAACAGTTTTTGAGAAAAAAAAATATTTATAAAATTTCGCAAAAAATTCGTATGGCAGGTACCGTTATTTTTGGTCTTAAAAAAAAAGAAAAAAATATGTGGGGGGAAAATTAAAAATGATATCTACCAAGCTTAAAGAAAATCGGACCAGCCGGTATATCGGTATAACGGATTTTAATAAAAAAAAATTATAGAAAAGCTTTTAAAAAGTTTGAAAAAGTTTGCATTTCAAAACTTAAACACAAAATATTTTTTTGAATTTTTAATACATTTTTTTTTGGAAAGTTCGATATCTCAAAAACGAGTCAATATTTTTTTTGACATTTATTTTTTATTCGTAAAGTAATAAAAACTTGAAGTTTGCATACCAAAATTTTTTCTTAAGAATGTTTTAAAAAATTTAACCACAAATGTTTATTTACTTGTGTATCACATCAAATTTCTTTCTAATTCGAAATATAGTTACTGAAAATAATATATTAACGCAATGTCAATAATTTCGATTGGCGAGAATTATAGTTTTCACATGCAAATTTTTAACTAGACCTGGATATATGTACTGAGGAAAAAATATAAACGTATAATAATAAATAGTCATATCACATATGAAGGGATCGGAAAATTGTTTTAAAACAACATCTGAATCTATATATCCTAACTAAGTATTCGATGTAAACTCATGGTAAGTTGCAAAACAAATAGCCGCGTTAATTTGACTTCATATATGGTTTAACAAACATGATTGTGGTGAAATGATCACGAATATTGTAAAACTACTATAAACGTGATAAGCTAAACAATTATTTTATTTGGGCGACAACGTTTGTTATTGGGCAATAATGTTCGTGATCATTGGCAGTCTTTTAGTTTTAAAAAATTTTGTAGGCCCTGTATCAACTACGACAAATAATACCGGATATTTTATTCCATTCATAATTGGAATATGCATACCTTACAATGCAAATATTTAAAAAAGGTATTTTACTTTTAAATTAATTCGTGCACTCCTTCATATAAAAACATATAAAAAATATACACCATACACAGA
The DNA here is from genome assembly GCA_963931855.1 of Philhelius festivus. Taxonomy (NCBI): domain Eukaryota; kingdom Metazoa; phylum Arthropoda; class Insecta; order Diptera; family Syrphidae; genus Philhelius; species Philhelius festivus. The sequence continues at coordinate 70,792,328 of OZ007555.1, forward strand.
AATTGGGTACAAGACCATAACCATGACCTTTTAAAAAATCACTCTATACCTAAATCAATTCGCATTAATCATCCAATTGTCTATATACTATATAATTATATTTATTACAATTTATGACAGTTATTTTGAGTCCAATTGAAAATGACATTTGCGTAGACAGCTTCAACGTTTGACATCTACTGAGCACACAAAAGTAAGCTCAATTATAAAAATGTTGCAAATGGAGTCAGCTTTTTTTTGTATGGGTACGCTATCCCAGTCAGCGTTGCCGATAAAAAAAAAAATTTCGTGCCACACTCTTTGAAAAAACGTGCCATTTGTGGCATTTTCGTGCCATATGAAAAAAAAAATCAAGTTATTCTTTAAAAATAAATCTTAATTAAATACTATCACTTCCTCTACTCGTGTATAGGTATTTTCCAGAAATCGGAGTTTTTGGCAAGTTCATAATAATAATATAAAAAGTAATAAAGCTTTGTTATAATAAGTTAAATTAATAAATTAGCTGGAGGTTTGAAATTTTGACAATTATTAGGCTTAATAATTTCATTATATGACATTATAGCATTAATTGTTTTGTATGACAGTCTGTTTTTGTTGTTTGTTTTAATACTATTTAGCCTTGAAAACACTCGCTCTGCTGATGCACTTCCATGCGAGGCAAACTAAGAAGAACCAACATAAATTTTGAAATATTACTTAACATTCCTTCGTCAATATTGTTTTTTTAATTTGTACATCTTAACCTTGAACATTTTTGAATCTTCAAGAAAAATACTTTCGTCTAGTCCAATCTCAAATTTGTTTCTTATTTCGTCAAAAAGAACATCTTTCTCGCACTCTAATAGATGAGAAAATTCTGATACCAAAATATTGAAGTGTGGAAGAATACTTTGTATGTTTGGATTATTTTTTAAAAAGGTTGGGTAAATTATCTTAAACGCATTTAGGTAAAATAATAAAAAAAAAAACGTGACATATTGAAACTTTTCGTGCCACGAGAAAATTTCCGTGTCAAAATGACACGATCGTGCCACATCGGCAACGCTGATCCCAGTGTATTATATAGATCAATGTCATACTCATACACTGCCACTACATTTACTTTGAGTTTAATTCACAAGAGAAAAATAAAATCCTGGGCCGAAATTCTCAAATTCCAAAATTATCGGGGTTGATATTTAAAAAATAAATTGTATTGCATGTAAAGATAAGTACCTATTATTTACGATGACTTTTTTTTAAATTTATTTTAAACAAAATCATAAAAGAATTTCTGCATTTTCCTTTTGAAGTAGCTTGGTTTAATACATATTATTGTGTGTGTGTGAAGAAACAAATTAAAATAATCTCAAATTGAGTAAACAATATTAAGAAATTTCTCTTTTGCATTGTTTAAACGCGCCTGTGTAACCAAAAGGAAACCAAAAAACCAACACAACTTAAAAATTGATTTCGTATAAAAGCAGTCATACAGCATTTTTAAAGTTTTTGGAAATTGGAAAGAAAACAAATGTATACAAACAAGCACAATAATTATAAAAAAAAACGCGTTCGAACGCATCGATTCCCTTTCCTGGCCAACTTGTAAAAATCTTAACAAGGTTTTAATAAACTTTGTAATTTCTTTATTTCTAAATAAGAATCTGATTTGTTTTCATCAGTTGAAGTGTGAAAGTAGCTTTATACTTCCGTGATAGTACAGTGAACACGAGCATTAGATTTCCATCACGAACATAGTTACAATTGACAATTATTCCAGTATGGTCAACAACGTTCGTGATCAACTGACAATTATTCCAGTATGGTCAACAACGTACGTGATCATTAGGACGCGCTTCATCGATAACGGCATTTTTTTTGTGTGTATTGCTCATTCCAGTGTGAAAAGTTCGGTAGTTTGTGTTTGGCGGACAATATTCGTCAGCGTTACCACTTCTCAAAAAAAGTCGAAGTAGATTTGAGGAAAAAGGCGAAGTAGATTGAGAAAAAAAAAAGAAGTAGATTCCTATTATTAACATTTATTTTATATTAATCTATGTATAGTGTATTACTTTAGCACCGCTTACCAGAAATAACAATAAGAAACAGAAAAGAAGATAAATGAGGTACCTACAGAAGAAGGATTATCGCCCAACAAAAATTATATAATAAATTTAATAAATTGGTAAAACTAGAATAATTATGTTAGAGGGAAGTTCTGCAAATGCACACACAAACTTTTCATAGCGTGATATAGCGAAAAACAAATAGATTTGGCCTTTTTTGTAGAATTGAAGTTGTTTTAGAAATAATGTAAATTTCAATATTTTGGTAATGATGCGAAGTAGAAAGTGGATTTGAAATTTTTCAAAGTAAAGTGGTAACGCTGGTCATTGGCAATATTTGAGATTTTAAAATGTTTTTAGGCCCTGTATCAACTAAGTCAAAAAATATCGAATATATTATTTCATTTATAAAAAAAATTAAAATATGTAATACTTTAGTGGCTGGTTTCATATACGTAAAAAAGACCTAGTTCTCAAAAGAGAAAGGATAATTTTAAGAAAATGGATTTTTTCTGTTCCTTTTTTTCTTTCTAGAAATCATTCTCTTTCTTTGGAAATTAATTCTTTTTTAATTATTGTAACCAGCCACTTACAGTGCATTAAAATATCATAATTCGTTAAAAAATTAAAATTCTCAAATTTATTTGGGTTGATATTAAAAGTAGGTATGTATTAAAGCAGAAATTTTGTTTAGTTTTTTTTAAACATTTTCTTTGTTTTTCTTTTGAATGAAGTAGCTTGACTGTGTGTGTTAACAAAAAATTTTAAATAATCTAAAATAATTTTCTGGGCCATAATTTTCCTAGTGTTAAAGGGGACTAAAAATCAAAACGTTTGTGTCTTATTGTTGTACACACAAATTGAGTTAGGAATATCTAAAGATTTGTTGTGTTGATTAAAATCAAAACCCATTTTATCCACTTTTAGAGATTTCGAGTAAATCGAGAAAAACTTATTTCCTCTAAACGAAACATTTTTAGATCTTTTTTGTTTCAGGACTGTTCGAATTAGGATTCTCCACAGTTTAAGTTAAAAAATTGAATCTGAGGGTTTTAGCTTTCGCGTGGCACCAAACGAACATTTTTATAAAATGGATTTTGAAACAAAAACTCAATGTGATAAAAGGGGTTTTGAAATTAACTAAAATTTTGTGGTCTGATTTATATGGCAAAAAATGGGATTTGGGATTCAAACTTGGGCCCATCGTATGTGTTTGAATGATACCAACTAAACCTCATACCTAAGTCATTTTTTTTTAAAAGTGGATATAATGGGTTTTGATTTTGACCAACACTGTTCATGCCATTAAAAACAGTATTATTTAAACCCGTCTACAACCCAAAAGAGAGAAGAGAACTCACTTTAAAAACTGATGTAGCCATAAAGCAATCATACAATATTTGTATATTTGGAAATTGGAAAAAAAAACAAATGCATAATATTTATGAAAAAACACAGTCCATCGCATTGATTCCCTTTTCCTCCAACCTTGTAAGAAATCTTGACAATATTTTAATAAACTTTGTAATTCTCATTTTCCAAATGAAAATCTGATTTGTTATCATTAAATTATTTGTTGAAGTGTAAGAGTAGCTTAATACTTCCATAATAATGCAGTGAACACGAATATAATATTTCCATCACGAACATAGTTACAATTGAGAATGATTCCAGTATGGTCAATAACGTACGTGATCGTTAGGACGCGCTTCATAGATAACGGAATTATTTTTCCAGTGTTAAAATTTCAGCATCGGCTTGTCGTCGTCAGTTTCAACAGTTTCAGTTGGTGTTTGGACGTTGAAGTGAACGAATAAGAATTATATTAAAAAAAGTGGAAAAAGGGTAAGTCGAAAATTTTTATCATTAATTTGTAGTTTCATTACAATTACATTTGTATTTTGTTTCATCACTTAATGCGAATAAATATTTATTTTCAGAAACTTTATAAAAGTTTTCAACATAGTAATTATAATTACATCCTCATTCTGCTTAGCATCTTTAATAATATCCAGAGTTCCAAATAAGAACTTGAAAAAGGTCGTCCTCAGTTGGTGTTTGGACATAACAATTATATTAAAAAAAAAAAGTCAAAAAAGGGTAAGTCAGAAATTTTAATCATTAATTTTTAGTTTCATTTCATTCATTACACTTCCTTTCTTAAAAAATTAAAATTATACTTTTCTTGACAAATTAATTTTCTTCAATATCAAAATCATTTATTTTAAATACATTGAAATTGAATCTTAGTGCAGTTTTTCTTTTATCATTATTATGATAATGTACTATCCATTCTCTTTCTACAACACGTTGTTTAGTCTTTTTATTGAAACAATTTCGCAAAAGAAAAGAAAAGTAAATTTTAAAGTCATTTAAAGTAAATTTTATAGTTATTAAAGTTCCACTTATACCAAACAATGTGCCTTGAATATAAGGTGGTATTTCCTTAAGTTTTCTTGAGTTCTAATTTCAACAGTTAAGTCTTGTAATTCGGTTAAACCTAAGCTTTATTTTAGGCAACTTTACATTTTCGACATCTAAATCATTCAATTTTACATTATAACAAAAATCCATTAGTGTGGGATGATATACATCTTTGTTTTCAATAGTTAATACATGTTCATAATTTTCAATTCTAGTTTCTTAGGTTTCAAAGTATTTCATTTTTCAGAACAATTACATTTGTATTTTGTTTCATCACTTAATGCGAATAAATATTTATTTTCAGAAACTTTATAAAAGATTTCAACATAGTAATTATAATTACATCCTCATTCTGCTTAGCATCTTTAATAATATCTAGAGTTCCAAATAAGAACTTGAAAAAGGTCGTCCTCAGTTGGTGTTTGGACATAACAATTATATTAAAAAAAAAAAGTCAAAAAAGGGTAAGTCAGAAATTTTAATCATTAATTTTTAGTTTCATTTCATTCATTACACTTCCTTTCTTAAAAAATTAAAATTATACTTTTCTTGACAAATTAATTTTCTTCAATATCAAAATCATTTATCTTAAATACATTGAAATTGAATCTTAGTGCAGTTTTTCTTTTATCATTATTATGATAATGTACTATCCATTCTCTTTCTACAACACGTTGTTTAGTCTTTTTATTGAAACAATTTCGCAAAAGAAAAGAAAAGTAAATTTTAAAGTTATTTAAAGTAAATTTTATAGTTATTAAAGTTCCACTTATACCAAACAATGTGCCTTGAATATAAGGTGGTATTTCCTTAAGTTTTCTTGAGTTCTAATTTCAACAGTTAAGTCTTGTAATTCGGTTAAACCTAAGCTTTATTTTAGGCAACTTTACATTTTCGACATCTAAATCATTCAATTTTACATTATAACAAAAATCCATTAGTGTGGGATGATATACATCTTTGTTTTCAATAGTTAATACATGTTCATAATTTTCAATTCTAGTTTCTTAGGTTTCAAAGTATTTCATTTTTCAGAACAATTACATTTGTATTTTGTTTCATCACTTAATGCGAATAAATATTTATTTTCAGAAACTTTATAAAAGATTTCAACATAGTAATTATAATTACATCCTCATTCTGCTTAGCATCTTTAATAATATCTAGAGTTCCAAATAAGAACTTGAAAAAGGTCGTCCTCAGTTGGTGTTTGGACATAACAATTATATTAAAAAAAAAAAGTCAAAAAAGGGTAAGTCAGAAATTTTAATCATTAATTTTTAGTTTCATTTCATTCATTACACTTCCTTTCTTAAAAAATTAAAATTATACTTTTCTTGACAAATTAATTTTCTTCAATATCAAAATCATTTATCTTAAATACATTGAAATTGAATCTTAGTGCAGTTTTTCTTTTATCATTATTATGATAATGTACTATCCATTCTCTTTCTACAACACGTTGTTTAGTCTTTTTATTGAAACAATTTTGCAAAAGAAAAGAAAAGTAAATTTTAAAGTTATTTAAAGTAAATTTTATAGTTATTAAAGTTCCACTTATACCAAACAATGTGCCTTGAATATAAGGTGGTATTTCCTTAAGTTTTCTTGAGTTCTAATTTCAACAGTTAAGTCTTGTAATTCGGTTAAACCTAAGCTTTATTTTAGGCAACTTTACATTTTCGACATCTAAATCATTCAATTTTACATTATAACAAAAATCCATTAGTGTGGGATGATATACATCTTTGTTTTCAATAGTTAATACATGTTCATAATTTTCAATTCTAGTTTCTTAGGTTTCAAAGTATTTTATTTTTCAGAACAATTACATTTGTATTTTGTTTCATCACTTAATGCGAATAAATATTTATTTTTAGAAACTTTATAAAAGATTTCAACATAGTAATTATAATTTATTACATCCTCATTCTGCTTAGCATCTTTAATAATATCTAGAGTTCCAAATAAGAACTTGAAAAAGGTCGTCCTCAGTTGGTGTTTGTTCGATTTTTCATATTTTTCAGGAGAGCAGTTTTAAGTTTCATAATCTCTCTATGAATCAGGAATTATGAATTTTTAAATTTCTTAAATGCAGAAATGAAGAAAGAATACACATTTTTCATATACTAGAAGTAATAAAATGTATGTCTTATATTTAGTGAGTAATTAAGGAAAAAAACACTTAAGCTGTTATGGCTTATTGAACTTTAAAAAAATAAAAAGCTTAGGTCGAGTTAGGTTGTAATGGCATATTAAGAAAGAATGATTAAAATTTCTTTTGTCGACTTAGGTCGTTATTCCATGTGTGAGATTGTGGGAAAAAATTCCATATGTTGACTTAAGTTCTTTTTCCTTACCAATAAACCAGGGTATTTCTTAACTTAAGTTAATTTTCCATGTTTGTTTTCTTTTGGTCGTGAAAGTATCATACAGATACAAGTAAAGGAACATTTTGTAATAAGAATATTTTATCTATTCAAGCATTTAATATGCATAAGTTTAAATTATGTATTGTACATTATTGATTGAATTTTGAGCAAAATTGATATTTAAGTATCTTCTGAGTTGTCAGGGCCTGTTAAATGAGGATAAGTATTTGGCTCGTCCATATTGGATGGAAGATTGTCATAGAAAGACTGAAAATCAAGACTTGATGTTGTCCATGAAATCTTCTTTTCTTTCGGGAAAAAAGTTGTTTAGATTTAAAGAAGCTCTCGTCTTTTTTTTACTTTTTATAATTTTAGAAACCTCATCTTTGTGCAAGAAATTTGTGTAGGGCATTTGATGCAGTTTTTATAGTAACGTAGCTACCGAATAGAGTTCCAAGTTATTTTGTTACCATCTTCATCTATTCGTTTCCAAGAAACTTAAGATCTATAAAATTTGGCAAAATCAGAAAAATCATTGTCGTTGTTCTTCGTGTCAATTAAATCAGTCTTATTGACGAAATAAAAATCAATTTGAACCTTCGTTTTCTTTCTCACTAAGCTAATTGAGCTTGTGATGGGCGCAATCACATCTGTAAGCCCTGGTTCAAGGATCGATGAAGGTAAAAGCTTTAATTTAAAAGTGTTTGGTTTTTATTGCTTCTTTTTTTCGTTGCGTTTTGCTTCACTTGCAATGCGAACTTTTCATTCTCGGATTCGGTAACCTTTCTCTTCGAAGCAAAAGAACACTTGTCTACTTTTGGGGCATTAAACTCTTGGCCGATAAATCCAAACATATTTAAGTATTTTGATAAGCTTGCCAGATTCAAAGATTATGATTTATAATGGCCGTGTATTGATGTAAGATTAAAGCTGGCGTTTAAATATTTTGTACACGAGTGTTTTCAAATAAAGTGGCTTTCATGTGCAGTAAACCTCGAAATATGTCGTTTTATTGTTAGGAGCACGTTTTTCTCTGATATCCTTAAATGGAATCGAACGACACTAACGACAGTGAAGTTTTTTGTTTTGATGACGGATTTAAAGAAGCTCTCAGTTTCATCAAAGAACTGAAGAAAATATTTTTTTTACAAAAAACATTAAAAATATTTTCGTATTTTTTATACTACGGTCGCGTTTTGGCTCCCAGTTAACTGCGTACACCAAGGTGTCAAATTTTATATCCTCAATGTGTTGGAGGGAACCAATATATTAAATTCTTTGTGAATAGCTTTCTAATGACCAGTAGCTGTTGAACTACAGTTCAAGTTTTTAAAATTTAATGCTCTCGGTGTATTTACTTCTACAAATATAAAGAGGCTTGCAAGCCTTAACTTTATTAGTCTTTCTGCTGATTGAAAGTTTAATATATAGCTTTTCCTTAGCTTTGCATTTAGGTCTTGCAAATGTTTCTTCTAGTTGAGATCTCAGAAATTGAATTACTAGACTTATTAAATAAGTGTAAGTATCTATTCTGGTTTATTAAAAAAATACCATCAAATTCGGGATCATTTTCAACGTTCTCAGTTTCATGTACATTTATTATGTATTTCACCTGAACAACAAAACATTGTTTGCATATCTTAACATAAACCTTAGAATTCTATTAAATATTGAAAGTTTTGTTGCTATAACTGATGACTTAAAAATAAGAGTTTGGCTATTCTTTAATGACTGTATTTCGTTATACTCGGTTCAAAATATGGAAACAATTTTGTTTGGTTTAATTGTAACAAAAGTCATAATATTATATTTTGATTTAAAGCAAAAATATATTTCTAAAAGTACACTCTCAAATCATGAAAACAGGGATTGGCAACAGGAATTCTTTAATTTCATTCCATTTTATTCACGCACAAGCTGATCTCTATTATTACATTGTCCTGCAAAAAAAATAATAGGCAATAATGTTTTTGAGGTTTGCACAAGCGTAGTGAAAAAAAAAATGCTCAATGGAAGATCAATTCTTACGACTTCTTATTTTGATATTTCTTTTTGAATTTTGTTTTAATTTGACACCCCAAATTTATTTAAGAACAAATGAAAAACAAATATTTTTATAAACCGTTTTTCTAATTTCGATCACCAATTTACATAGGAATTTTTTTAAGGGGAGATAGAAAAGCACTGAAACCACGCTTGTTGTTGTAATGAGTACTTTCTCTTATTGAGTACTCGTACCTAATACCTAAACAAATTTTGTTCGTAGGGCACTGCCCCAATGATATCACAGCTCCTAAATACATCACATAACTATATCGTGTAATCAGAATGATAATAGATAATAATTATCTTGTAAATTGTAAGCATCCTTGCTAATTCCATTATTTGCACAGCTCTAATCGATATCTTACGCACTTCTTTAATTAAACCTTTCAATTTTAAACAGTACTTACACTACAGATGCAACTGTTCGTTAGGACCTATCTTCACTTATGACTCATTTTTACAGTAAACTCATTAAGGCAAAAGAACATAAGTCAACTTAGATTTGTGATTTTTTAAATTGAAACACGGAATAACGGCCTAACTCGATTTAAGATTTTCATGCAATCATAGTCTGGTTAGTCAAAAGAACTTAAGTTCAGTTAAGTTGGTCAAAAAATAGAATTGTGGTTTTCCATAACAACCTAACTCAAGTAAAGAAAAGTAAATATTTGTTCTACATCAGGGAATAAGAGCCTATGTTGATATAAGAAAAATGAAAAATAAGCATTTTTAATTCTCGGCAGATTTTAAATTGATTAACTTGACTTATGTTGTTATTCCCGATTATTTTTTTTTTAAATGCAGAATAATAAAAACTTAACTTAAGTTATGAAACCGCCGTTGTATTTTTATTGAGTTAAGTTGTTATGGCTAATTATAATTTTTGAAAAGCGAGTTAGGTTGTTAGGTTTTTTGTTTATAACTTTTATTTAAAAAAAGATACAGACGTAAAACTTCTGAATAAAACTGTATAGCTTATTGAAATGAATAAAACAAATTTTATTCATATGTAAATGGAATTACAGATAACGTTATTGTTTTCATGATTGACATTATCGACATTATTGGCGTTGACGGCTTTATTTTCTACGTTTCAACGAACACAATAAAAGTCGACACATACATAGAAAAAAATGACTGAAAATTTGCTTTTGTGACTTAAAGCAATTTTGCAGGTATTTCGAAGCAATAAAACTATAATTCGTGCTAAAATTAATTAAAAAAACATAGTTTTTGCTCGCAGATGGTGATATCATTTACATATATTAAAATTGGTGGCAAGAGTACGATAACTTAGGCGCCAAGAAATTATAACGGTTTTTGGTAGAACAGTTCAATACAAGCATTTTTTACTATGGGAGGGGGGGTCTATCTCCCCCCGTTTGGGCGGGAGGGGCAATTTTATAAAAAAGGTACTAAAATGGAAACAAAAATGTTAAAAAATAACGGTAATACTTACAACTAAGTATTATACCTTTTTTTAAAGCCAATACTCTGATCTATTAGATAATTTTTAAATCAATTAGAATCTATGCACAGTTTTTGAAAAAAACGAGTTTTAAACTCAAATTTTGGTGAAAAAAAACATAAAAAAAAAGTTTAAAGTTTAATTTTTCAAAACTGCAAAGTTATATATTATTATTTTTCCTAAAATTCGTTGCTCTATTTTATTCTTATTCAAAAACTGAAATTTAGATGATTTTATGTCATCTAGTTTTTGAGAAAATTGAAAATAACTAAAACTACTTTTTTATGGGATATTTGCTTTATTTGCTTGCTTACGCATTACGGCGTATAAACAGTGAGATATGTAATATGTATGTATATGCAACCCCCCTGCCTGGGCACACTATAGGATTTGGGGTAGGTGCGAGGTTGGGTGTATGCAAGGTTTCTTTTGCATTTACAGAATCTGGATTTAAAGAAACTTTGAATTTACCCTATGGTCTATATCCAATGTCTACTAAATAAATGTATGTACGTAGTCCAAAGTTGCACATTTAAAATGTTCAGACATGAAAATTTAATACATTATGAAAAATTCACATTACCTAGGTACTACTGTACGAATGCAGCAAATTCATATAATTCCTTAATTAATATGTATGTTTATTGTTTGTGTCTAACATTTTCAATGCTAATATGGTACAGGTTATTGTTTACCAAGGTCATTCGTTATTCAACCTTTGTAAGAGTGAAGTATTTTTTTCTTTGAATAAAGAATGGCGACTAAGCATCCACTACTTCATCCTAAATTAAATAACTTTTCAATATTTCAAAAAAAATATTTCAAAAGCATCGCGTTTTTAGAAGAAATTGGTCTAATTCCAACTAAAGCGTCAACTCCCCTCAACTCCAACTCAAAAAGGTGACAAAAATTGTAAGAATACAATATTATTATTATTATTTATTCATCAACCAGAGCATATTATACTCTTACAGACTAAGATACTACATAAGTAAATATATAGTTACAAATTTGTAGGTGGGTATATAAAATTCAAATTACATTTAAATGATTTACATAGTTAATCTTTTATTTTAATAAATAACGTTACTTAAATTTTGCTTAAAACTAATGATTTAAAAGTTTCTCTGGTACAATCCATATAAAAGTTAATCTCAGAGCAATAAACCCATCTATCGGCACATTTTTCCATGGGCCTCAATATTGGCTAGAGATTAGGGAGGTGCTTGCTATAATTTTTTTTTGTGATCAAAATGCCTGTAAACACGGTTTTAATACATTGAACATTGAAAAATTGACTTGACTATTTTTAAGTAACACCTGACTTACTCACAAACTGACTGACTGAGACGCGAAATGCCATGCAATTCTACCTCCTCTGGTGCATTCTTGGTAACCCTAAATGATTTGCTGTACTTTACCTACAAATGAACCACATTAACATTAATCCTCAAAATGAAATCACCGTAGTTAAATACCAAAAATTAAAAATTTCATAAAAAGTAGTTTTAGTAATTTTCGATTTTCTCAAAAACTAGAAGGGACAAAACCATTCGGTTTTTTGTGTTCGATTCAGAATTAATAGTAGCATTGACCACATGACATTTTTTTTTTGATCGTTTGAAAAAAAAAATTTCTTCAGTTTTTCTTGGGTTTTAGTTTCTAAATCTATAGTAAACAAGTAGAAAAGGAGTTCTGCGAGTTGCGCAAAAATAATTTCAAATATTTTCCATTTTACGAGTATTTTTTGATAAAAATTTAAATTTTAAATTTCGAATGTACTAAAAATGTTCTTTTCTTGCATAAAATAACAATAATCCACAAAATAAATAGTAACAATAAATAGTTGAAATTTTGTGAAAAGCAACTAAATTTAATAAGATAATTAATAAAAAAGTTGTTTGTTTACGAAATGATTTTGTTTAAAAGCATGAAAGACAAAAAAAAAATAATTTTAAATAACGGCACATAACTTTCTTGGAACTTTTATGGTACCAATATTGTAAGGAATGATGAAATTCAGTATGTTTATCTAGAACATAAAAAAATTAATAAAGATATGAGCCATTATAAACTAAAAAAACATTTATTAAAAAACAAATACGAAAATGGCCACGGAGATTACAGGCCACGGAGATTACAAAATCGACTATTTCTTAATTTTAATATAGTAAATGTAATTCAATGTCATCCAAATTATATTAGGTTCAAGTATGAGTAAATACCTTTCTTTTGGCGGTGGTTAGACTAAAAACTATTTATACGGTACAAAGATAACAAGGCCACGGAGATTACACTGAATTTTTACTCGGATGAAAAAATTATTTTGTATGCAAATTTTAAAGGAATTAACTGCAATAATTAAATTATAATAAAACATGAAATTAAAGGTTTTTTGACGTACTATAAGATAATGCATCGTAAAAAAATATTAAAAATTGTTTAGTTGTGTGAAAAACCGAAAATGTTTAATTAGGTTTTTTTTTCCAAATCTTGTCACACTCGTTCAACTAAGTATTCGGACAACAAAAAAATTTTTTTTTTTTTTGGCATATCATAAAATTGAAGTTTGAGAGAAGGCCTTTCAAACGACAAGGCCCAAAATTAAATAAAAAATCATTTTCATCATTAAAAATATTAATAAAACTGATTAAGCATGAATATCACATCCCAAAAAGGCCACGGAGATTACACATTATTAATTACCATGGCTATTCCTTACCATCAATCGATCTGCAAATTTTTCCTTATAATGCTGACATATAAACACAGTTCCATGCCAAATTTCAAGTCTTTAAATTGAAATGCAAAGAAAATAGAAGCTATAACACTAAAAATGTAATTTTTTTAAAACGACCCATATAAGTATATGTATGGATATTAAATACATTTTCAATCTGTTTTTAAGCCGGGTACAATTAAAATTCCGACATGAATGAATTTGAAATATACATACACAACAAAAGGGGTAGTATTATAACAGGGGAAAACAAGCCGAATCAAAATTACAGTTAAAATTAAAAAAATGTATGGGGTTAAAAAAAACCAGTTGTCATCGGGAGGTTAATTGTAGTCGATTTTGAACGATTTTATGGCGTTTAAAGCGAGTAAAGCATCGTTCTATCTTTTGGATAGTTTAAAATCACCAAATATTTATTTCATCTTTTTAGTATTTTTTGCTATTAAACATTTTTTAGATACGTATTTGTTTTACGAAAGCCAAGAGTAACATTTTAATTATAATTTTGATTTTTTTTCAGATCCAGAAGATATTTTAATTGTAAACCTGCTCCACGCCATCCTACCGCCAACAACTCGACAAGCAGCAATTTCAAGCGATATTAAAAAAAAAAAATTTTGAAGCCAACGATAAAGGACTCCCAGCAGTCATTGGTGGTTGAAGTGGGGGAAGTTAATGATTTCAACCCCACCATCGACAAAATTGCTACAAAGGTGAGACAACAAGGGCAAAACTTACAGCCACTTATTATTCAATGTAGGTTTGATAACACCTACATAGTTTATTTTAATGAAATAAAATATAAATTCCAAGACTTTTTGCCAGCGTTAAATACGTGTTTTAAAATTTTTTTCACTCTTAATCTCCAATATCCTTCTCAATGTAAATCTGTTTGGCTTTTTATACAACATTTTTTTTTTCAAATTGAAACCTCAGACAGAGTATCGCCTGATGTTCTTATCCTTATAAAATCCTTAAAGAAATAACATGTTTAAATGTCATTTATGTTTAATTGTATTAGCTGATGTAAAAAAGCTTATATGTCACTATAAAATAATACATTACTTTAAACAAACAGATGATTATCAATGTTTTAGCTGTAAGCAAATTTACAACCTTAAGAGTTTTAGAAGACATTTTGAACGATCATGTAAGAGCCTAAATTTTAACTCGTCTGATTCTCCGCCCTCGCTTAGTCAAGAGAACAATGTATTTTTTGAAAATAACTTTCAAAGTGATAACCTAGAAGAAAGGAAGAGTACTTATGAAGAATCTAATTTGTTTAAAACTGTAGAATCTTCTGCAATAAGCTTCCTCTGTAACTTGTATGGAAATTCTAATTTAACTTACAGCCACTTATTATTCAATGTAGGTTTGATAACACCTACATAGTTTATTTTAATGAAATAAAATATAAATTCCAAGACTTTTTGCCAGCGTTAAATACGTGTTTTAAAATTTTTTTCACTCTTAATCTCCAATATCCTTCTCAATGTAAATCTGTTTGGCTTTTTATACAACATTTTTTTTTTCAAATTGAAACCTCAGACAGAGTATCGCCTGATGTTCTTATCCTTATAAAATCCTTAAAGAAATAACATGTTTAAATGTCATTTATGTTTAATTGTATTAGCTGATGTAAAAAAGCTTATATGTCACTATAAAATAATACATTACTTTAAACAAACAGATGATTATCAATGTTTTAGCTGTAAGCAAATTTACAACCTTAAGAGTTTTAGAAGACATTTTGAACGATCATGTAAGAGCCTAAATTTTAACTCGTCTGATTCTCCGCCCTCGCTTAGTCAAGAGAACAATGTATTTTTTGAAAATAACTTTCAAAGTGATAACCTAGAAGAAAGGAAGAGTACTTATGAAGAATCTAATTTGTTTAAAACTGTAACTTGTATGGAAATTCTAATTTATCTCGTAAGATTGTAGAAGATATAATTAATTTATTGACGGAGGGATTTTTTTCACTTATATTTAAAAAACTACATCAAGAGTTTTTTGAACATATCAATGTGGCAAAGCAAGACATATTTAAACAAACTCTGCTTTTTCTACAGAATCCTTTCGATAAAGTTAAGACTTTTCACAGATTTATTCAGGTAACAAAAAATAATAATTTATATGGAGAACCTTCTAGTTATGTTATAAATAATGAGGTTTGTGTTAAGAGTGGAACTACACCTACTATTGATATAACAGAATCTGATGGTATTATACTACCATTGAAATTTCAATTTGGAAAGTTTTTTGAATTACCTGGAGTTTATAAATCCGCAATAGAAAATATGAAAACTCTTACTCTTAAAAATACACCGCATTTAATAACAACTGAAATTTGGAAGGAAAGAATTAGTAAGTTTCCGGAAGATAAGCGTTCCCAAGTAATGCCATTTAATATATATTTCGATGATTTTGAATCAAATAATCCATTAGGGTCACACGGTGGAAGTCATTCCATTGGAGGCGTATACTACAATTTTCCAAGTCTTCCACAGTACATTAATTCAGAGTTAGACAATATATTTGTTGCAATGTTGTTTTATTCCAAATATAAATGCTTTGGTGAAAATTCGATTTTCTACCACCTTGTTGATGAAATAAAAATGCTGGAAAAAGACGGAGTTCCTATTAAACTAAGATCCGGTGAGACAAAACATCTTTACTTTGTATTGGGATTGATAACAGGAGATAATCTTGGGTTAAATACCATCCTCGGTTTCTGCAAAAGTTTTAATTCTCAATACTATTGCCGTATATGCAGTTGTTCTAAAAATGAAAACTATACAACTTGTTCTGATAATAGTAGCAACCATAGAACTATTAATGGTTATAATCTCGATATATCTAGATTCCCAAAATCAAGTGATAGAATGTTGAATACTGGAATAAGAGAAGAATCAACTTTTAACAATGTTCCATCATTTCATGTAGTTCAAAACATAACTGTAGATATAATGCACGATTTATTTGAGGGTGTATGCCATTACGATTTGTGTAAGCTCATTAATCATTTTATAATTGAAGACAAATTTTTTAGTTTAGACGTTTTAAATAACAGAACACAACTTTTCAAGTATAGTGAATCTGAAATTGGAAATATTCCTCCAGTAATCAAGTCCGAACATATAAAACGGAATAAATTAAATATGTCAGCAAAGGAAATGTGGACGTTTTGCAGATTTTTACCAATTATTATTGGTGATCTAGTTCCAGAAAATAACGAACACTGGAAACTTTTAACACTTCTCAATAAAATCATTGATATTGTTTTAAAATCAAATTATGAACAAGTTGATCTTTCCAATCTTCAATCCCTTATTTCAAGCCACCACTCGACCTACAGTGAACCAAAAAAAAAGTTGTACAGTCGATTTTCTTGTGTTTAAATGCAAATATCTATGGAGTTATTTGCAGTAGAAAAATAAAATATTTACCAAAACAAGGATTTTTTTTCAACCTCCAGGTTAAGTAAAATACATTTTTTTTTAATAAATTATTTTAATAAAAAAAACAAATTCAACAAATAAAGTCCATTTTATAAAACCAAAAAAAAACTTGTACACTTTGTAGTTACAACACTGTAAAGAACCGTTATCCAGTAGGCTTTATCAGATTATCTCTTTTTTGAAAGGTTTAGTTTGTTCTTTGTTGTCAGAGTAATAATTTGTTAAAAGTTTATAAGAGAAATTAAAAAAAAAATGGAAAACAAACAAACTTCACTTGATATGAAAAAACTTGTTGTCAAGTTGTGGGAGGAAAAGAAAAGTTTACGACAAATTGCTGATATTGTGAAAAAACCACATTCCACAATTCAGTATGTTATTAATTCATACAAAAAAAACGGATTTTTAACCAGACCAAGAGGAAGTGGGAGACCAAGGAAAATTGATACTCAACAAACCAAAAGGCGTATAGTAAGGATTATACAAAGTAATCCCAAAATGTCGGCAGTGGAAATAGCGGAAGACCTCAATAGGAACAAAATTGTCCAAGTTCATCCACAGACGGTAAGAAATTTTTTACATTCGGAAGAGTTGAGAGGTTTTACGCCTCGAAACAAACCACTTTTATCCGCCATAAATGTCAAGAAGCGCCTACAATATGCCAAAGAGTATATAAAAAAGCCGATAGAGTTTTGGAATTCCGTTATTTTTACCGACGAATCCAAATTCAACATTTTTGGATCTGATGGGAGACGTTTTGTTTGGAGAAAAAGGGGTACAGCGTTGGATCCGAAGAATGTAAATTGCACTGTAAAACATGGCGGTGGCAGCGTCATGGTGTGGGGTGCAATGGGAGCAAATGGAGTTGGAAATTTTCAGTTTGTGGAAGGGACAATGAATAAATTTGACTACCTAAACATCTTGAAAAATAATTTACGAACTACTGCATCAAAATTGGACCTTGGAGATACTTTTAGTTTCGTTCATGACAATGACCCGAAACATTCCTCGTTGATAGTAAAGGAATGGTTGCTATATAACGTAAAGAAAGTACTTCCTCATCCTCCTCAAAGTCCGGATTTAAATCCAATTGAACATCTCTGGGCTCATATTGAAAAAAAGCTGAGGGAAAGGAAAGTAAAAAATAAAGAAGAGTTAAAAAATGCAATACAGAGGATATGGCTTGAAATTACGCCAGATGTAACGAAAAAATTGGCCCTTTCAATGCCAAAGAGGTTGCAAAAGGTCTTAGATGCCAAAGGACACTATACCAAGTATTAAACCAGTTACTTATTCGAAATGTTGTTCTTTTTTAATCGAATTTTTGAAATGTACAAGTTTTTTTTTGTTTTATAAAATGGACTTTCTTTGTTCAATTTGTTTTTTGTATTAAAATAATTTATTTAAAAAAAATGTATTTTACTTAACCTGGAGGTTGAAAAAAAATCCTTGTTTTGGTAAATATTTTATTTTTCTACTGCAAATAACTCCATAGATATTTGCATTTAAACACAAGAAAATCGACTGTACAACTTTTTTTTTGGTTCACTGTATATTGAGCTTTTTCATGAAAATTTGAAACCTAAATATCATTTTATGATTCACTATCCTCATGTAATGCGAATGCTTGGTCCGTTAAAACATTTTTGGTCATTCCGGTTTGAATCGAAACATAAAGTACTTAAAAATTATTGTAATAGTATCACTTCTCGTAGAAATCTTCCATTGTCTTTAGGGATTAAAACCTCATTAATGTTCTGTAAAAGAATAACTTGTAGCTTGGGAATCTCTCTGGAAATTTCCAATATACCAAAAAGTGGCACTTTACTGAAAGATCGTTTATGTTTTTCAAAGTTACAAAACGCTTCTTCTTACAAAATGTATTTAAATGACGTGATAAGTTACAATTCTCTTACATATCGCAAAATTTCTTATAAAAGTAATGATTATATTAGTATTTTAAATGATGTTTATAAAATTAATTGCATTATTTTGTTAAAAAATGTTCCATATATAATATGTGAAAAAATAATAATATCCAGCTACATTGATCATTTTAACGCTTTTGAAATTTTAAAAGATTCTCAAAATTATTATATTTATATTATTAATGAATTTGATGGGCCGCCTGTGTCTTTACTTTCAAACCCTAGTGGTAAAAATTTTATAATTTTAAAGTTTTTTTGAATAATGTGTTTATTTTTTATGTTATTCTTCAAGAACATTGTTAAAAAATTAACTCAAAGAAAAAAAAACAATAAAAAATAGTAAAATTAAATAAAAATCTACTTTTTATTTAAACTTTTTAGAGTTCACAGATTTTAAAGTAAGTATAAAAAACCAACCGAAGATAAAGCGTTGTCAAGCAACCACGGTTGTAGTGGGTGCACAACGAACGTAGTTAAAGAACAACGGAAACATTATAACTTGAGCATGAACATTGTCATTTTACAATGAAATAAGCGTTGTCAAGCAACCACAGTTGTAGTGGGTGTACAACGAACGTAGTTAAAGAACAACGGAAACATTATAACTTGAGCATGAACATTGTCATTTTACAATGAAATAAGCGTTGTCAAGCAACCACAGTTGTAGTGGGTGTACAACGAACGTAGTTAAAGAACAACGGAAACATTATAACTTGAGCATGAACATTGTCATTTTACAATGAAATAAGCGTTGTCAAGCAACCACAGTTGTAGTGGGTGTACAACGAACGTAGTTAAAGAACAACGGAAACATTATAACTTGAGCATGAACATTGTCATTTTACAATGAAATAAGCGTTGTCAAGCAATCACGGTTGTAGTGGGTGCACAACGAACGTAGTTAAAGAACAACGGAAACATTATAACTTGAGCATGAACATTGTCATTTTACAATGAAATAAGCGTTGTCAAGCAATCACAGTTGTAGTGGGTGTACAACGAACGTAGTTAAAGAACAACGGAAACATTATAATTTGAGCATGAACATTATCATTTGACTATGAACGTATTTCTAAATAAACATATTCATTCAACAATGTACATGGTTAAACTATCACAAGTGTTGTTGATTCATAACGTTTGTAATCAAAAAATAATTTTTAAGAGGTACAACAATCGTGATCGTTTGAGTATGAACATACTCAGTATAACACAAATATTGTCGAATAATAATTACGAGTGATATGTCAAACACGAAATCAACCCCGTTCGTTGTAAAGTTTTGATAAATGAATTGATCACGCGATCATAGTGAAATCAACAACGAAGCTTGATTGACGCCAAATTAACCAAGGATATTGATTGATATCACCAACGTTTTTTTTTCGGTGAAGAAAATCAACAAGTCGAGTTAAGAAAAATACCCTTAAGCAAAGAAAATTTGTATATGAATACCATGTTACAGTCGGTACAAATTCCCTACGAGCTTACAAAATTGCAATGTGTTCCTTATTTCAAATTGGAAAGAAAAAATTGGACATTTTCAAAGCAAAATGAACAGTTGTGAGTTCGCTCCACCTTTGGATAATAGATGTCAGCATTTTAACCGACCAAATAAAATATCCGATCATGTAATCGACTATATTTTGGAGCACATTAACGTATTTTCAGCCGAAGAATCGCACTACTCAAGGAACAAAAACCCAAATAAACTTTATCTCTCACCTTTGCTAAATATATCTAAATTATTTATATAGCCTTTACATTAAAAAATGCACCGAACAAGAAAAAAATGTCGACATTCGGATTCGGATTCCAAAATCAAAAAATTGACCGCGAAAAAGCTCGGTTCGATCCCAACGTCTTATATATTACTTTTGATCTCCAGAAAACCATGCCTTTACCAAAATTAACCACGTCTAAAGCATTTTATTATCTAGGAATCCATGTCATTACTTCCGTTGTGTCGTATATGTTAACCTAGACCGAAGATGTTGTAGACAGAGGAAGCACCGAGGTAATGAGTGTACTCTATACATTCTTCCAAGAATGTGAAATTGCAAAAAAGAGGAAACATCTGATGGCATGGACCGATTCTTGCCCTGGACAAAACAAAAACTTCTTTTTATTGTGCCTATACCAAGTCCTTATTTTGAAGGAATATTTTGAACTGATGGACCAGTAATTTCCTGAATTTGGCCATACTTATCTTGACAGCGACAGGGATTTTAGAAGAATCGAAAAAGAGTTACGAAAAAACGAAACTATTTACACTGCTGAGCAATACCGACAAATAATAAAAAGTGTCCGCAAAAAAAACACCGTTATAATTGACATGGAGAATCACTTTCGATCATTAGAAAATCTTCCAGTAAAATTAAACGTAAAAATTTTGCAAAAAACATATTAAATGAAAAAATCAATTTCCTTGATAGCGTTAAATGGCTTCGAATAAACAAATAAGGATCCTATTTTTATAAGGAATGCTACGAGGAAGATGCTTTGTTCAATGAAGCTGTTATAGCAAAAAACATCCGAATAGTTCCAGACAAAAACCAAGACTTTTTCGTCCGAGAAAAAAAGAAAGCAGCTTTCTGTTGAGAAAATAAAAAAATTAAAGGAACAAATGATGTTCATTCCAAGGGAACACTACTGGTTTTATGAAAAAGCTTTATCGGAACCATGCGAACAGAAAACAACTTTTCAAAATAAAAAGAAAAAAAATTAATTTTGTTACTTAACCCCTTTGTATTCTTAAAAATTCAAAAGACTAATAACCTTTTTGTGCAAGAAAGAGTTAACTGCTCTTTTTCTGAAAAATTTTGTTTTTTTAAATATGCCAAGCTACTGTAATGAAATAAAAGTAACATTGTTAAAAAGCTATTATTTTTCTTGTTTTATTAGTTTATCCAATTTTATTTAGATTGGAATACGAAAAAAGTTCTCAACAAAAAACTTTAAGTCCTTATATCTCGAAATGTTGCAAATGTCATTTACCCCCTTCTTCATCCAAACGCTTCAATTGTATTTACTTAAATTTTGAGCTTGTTTGGCATTGTGCCGGGCTGATCATAACGTTCATAACTATTTTTTTTCGTTATTTTGCTTACATGAATCGACATAAGTTCGTTTATTAACAAATAAAAGCTTATTTAGAAATATCAAATATAACATTGCAAAACGTCTTCACGTTACCTTCTATAGGAAAAAAAGAAGCACTCGATGGCTTACACGATCAAATGCTTTTGCAAAATCTGGGAATATTACAAATGTTTGTATATAACTTACATAACTTGTTAGTAATTTGGTTTGTCAGCAATGTAAGACTTGTTGTTGTTGAATTACCGGAAATAAACCCATATGTTGATACACAGATACTCGTATGTGGCATCTTAATTGGAAAGCTAATCTATTGTAAACAGTTTTTTCGAACAATTAAGGCATAGCTGAAATTTACTAATGGGCCGCTAATTAGTAATATCTTGCTTAGCTCCTGACTTAAAGACGGGGGTTGCAAACAAAAGCTTCCAACAGTCTAGAAATTTGGAAAGTGAAGCATTAAAAATTTTAGTAAGTTGTTCGGCTAATACCTTTGCGCATTTAAGAAGTAAAATAGGTGGAATACCATCAGGCCCTTCCTTTTTGTTAGAATTTAGTTTTAATAGTACAACTTCAAGCTCAAATACATCCAAAAACATAGTTCCTATATCAAAAACTCTATTAATTGCTGGTAATACTTGATTTGTAAGAGATTCCAAAGAGCACGCTGATTTAAAAAATCTACCAAATAGGTTGCATATTAAGTTTATATCGCTCCTTGTTATATTCAAATACTTTATGCAGCTTGAATATCCCGTCGTTCCGTTTGGAGTTAATAAAGTTCCAAAAACATTTACTATTGTTTTTCATAGGTATTAAACTCAATACAAAACATGTAGGATTGATATATAAATTTATTAAGCATATTAAATTCGTGTTGGATTACTTTATAATTGGTGTTTATATCAGAAAAATTGCGGTTATTTTTAAAAACTTTAAAAGGTTTATTCTTTCTTTTCTTAAGATTTACTTATCTCTTATTAAACCAGATTTTCGTTAGCGAGTTCCAATTAAACATCGATGTATCGTCCTACACTCGGCGTTGGTAAATTTCTATTATTTTTAACGTAAGAAAAATCAAATCGTTAAATTGACGATTTAGCTGCAGAAAGTTGGTTCTAAGAAGGAAAATAAGGCTTTGGTTTTTAAGTTGGGATATTTTTAGAAAAGTATAAACATCAAATAGTTACAAGTTTTAATAGAATTTCAAACAGATTATTAAAGCAAATTTTTGTCAAAATATACAATTTATTATAATTTTGACCAATCTACGGTAATTTTGGCATAGAAAATATATTTAAGTGTGGAGATAATCGGGTGAGAGATAATCTTTGGGGATTTCGTCATGTGTTTCCGTTCGTACGATTTATTGAAGAAAACTTGTTGCTAATTCTAGACCACATTTTGCTAGATGTGATACCGACTTCTTGCAAGAAGTGTAAAGCTTCGTGATAACTTGTCCTGCGATGAGCCCGAACATGAATTCCATCGAACACGTTTGGTATCTGCAAGGAAAAGTAATAAGGATGCGACTTAATCTTCCAGAGACACGCAAAGGGTTGAGATCTGCTCGCGGAATGGAATACTTCGGACGAAACCATCGTAACAAACCTTCTCCAATGTATGCTTAGACTAACTCAATCTTTGCTAGATGTTGAAGGAACCAGGACTCTCGTTGAAAAAAAAAAAAATTAAAAAAAGAGGCTGGGTGCGACCCACACTGATAACTTCCCATTTGTGGTCTTGAAAACTTATAATAATTACGAAGGTTGGTAGGTAATATTATATACTGAATTATAGATTTCCGTGTTTTTTAATATTATATTATAGAAATTACTTTATTATTTCGGTTCCAAACATTTTAATTGAAAAAAAATTAAAAACGAAATATTCAAATATAAAAGATATGGTTTGGTTATTGATGGAAGTGTACTTACGAAATATATCCGCTCTAAAACTAGATTTATGTCAAATATAAACCATTTGTTAGAAATTGTATTATGTATAAAATTAAATAATTGCAAAGTCAATATCATTGCTCGTTCTCAAGATATTCTAGTCGAAAAACAAATATTACCACTTTTTAGTGGATTTTTTTTTTATATTTTTGTTAAAACTGTCAATTCAATACTTGTCAAAATTTAACCATATGTTAATAATTGTATTATGTCGATACCTTCCCGTAAGAATGTACTAAGCGACACTTTTTTCAAAAATGGCTTTTTGACGAGGAAATATAATATATGTTAAGGGCCACGTTTTGGCCTGGGTTTCGCCAACGAACTTTCTTCTTTTTTTTCGTTTCCTGAACAATTTTAGAAATGTCGCTTAGTATACATTCTTACGGGAAGGTCTCGATGTATAAAAAACATACTTTAGAAGGCACTGTCGGAGTTTATTCCCAAGAAATTCGACTCGAAATACAACTAGTTTTCACTAGAATTTTTAATAGTTTTTTTATTTAAAAAAAAAACTGTTATTTCAATATTTGTCAACATTTTACCAATTGTACAAAATTATACTATGTATAAAATAAACTAAATTAGAAGTCAATATCACTACTAGTTCTCGAGAAATTTGAGTCGAAAAACAATTTTTACCAATTTTCAATAGAATTTTATATAGTTTTTTTATTTTTTGTAAAAAAACTGTAAACTGATTTTTTTTTGAAATTTTCACCAGTTGTCAAACACATTATTTTTCGTAAACTAAAATTATTTTGAGTTTCAAATTGTTTTCCGTTTTTAGAATATCTGGGTTATGAAAATTTTTTTTCAGTTTTTTTTATTTAAAAAAATAACGGTATGTTCATTTTTTTCCAAATTCATACCAAATCTGTATGACCTTATAATGATTACATTAAATTTTATTTGAAATCAATAGCATTATTTTTTCGTGAGATATTTGAAACTAACCAAAATTTTTACTTTTTTTTTAAACCGTTATAGTGAAAAAACTATTCACTGAATTTTAATAAACGCCCTTTCAGCCTCTTTCGAAGTTATTATCTATTAAACAAAACTTATTTGAAGTCGATATCTTTACTCGTTCTTGAGATATCGACGACGAAAAATGGTACGAGAACGTATGGACGTACGAACGTACGAATTACTTATTTTTATGTTAATAATAATAATTTATAGATACCTTTTTGATCTCACTTTGTTGTCATTTTTTTAAGTTAAAACATCAAGGAACGTTCAATAAATGCCCTTCTACATTGTCTCACTGATTACCTTCGTGGAGAAAGATATCTCGTATATTGGTTTAGTAACTTGTTCACAAACGTCAAAATGTTCACTTTGATGAAACTTAAGATTATTTTTACTATAGATAGGTACTATAGGGCAAGTTCTGCATTTGGAAAAAAAATCGAACTCGAGATTTTGATCAAAGTTGACATTACGATGATAACGAAGACGAAAAAAGTGGGTCCGGCAATTCCGTCTGTCTGTCTGTATGTCTGTATGTCTGTATGTCTGTACCTCGAACTACAGCCTAAACTACTAGAGGTATTTTCTTCAAACTCGGTACTTAAGGGTCTTCGGTGATTCCCTAGAGGAGAAATTGAAATTTTTGTTTTAGCTCCAAAACTAGGGGTAACCCCCATACACCCGTAATGCAAAATCTTATTTATCTCGAAAACGGCTCCAACGATTTTGATAACAAAAATTAGGTGTGATACTATGGACATGGACTACATTTTTGTCAAAAAAAAAAATTGGAGGGAAATGTTATTAGGGGTACCTGTCATAGAACCGTTTTTTTGATTTTCGATTTTCTCACCAACGGCTCTAACGATTTTTACCGAAATTTTTATGCAGGAGCTCCTTTGCATTTTAAAAAATATAAATTAAAAGTTTCTTCGACAAAGTAGTTTTTGGATTTTTAAGAAAATAATAAAATTTTTTTTTTTGAAAATTCGATATCTTGAAAACCGATACACGATTAAATTTTTAAATTACGTTTTAAAATGTATTTTATTTAATACTAACAATTTGCGTAACAATTTTTTTTATAAAAATTTTAAGGAAAATTTAGTACACAAAAAACATGTTTCAGTGTGTCTGTATGTCTGTACCTCTCACTACAGCCTAAGCCACTGGACCTAATTCTTTCAATCTCGGTATTTAAGGGTTTTTGGTGATTCTCTAGAGGAGAAATTGAAATTTTTTTTTTAGCTCCAAAACTAAGGGTACCCCCCATACACCCGTAATGCAAAATCTTATTTATCTCGAAAACGGCTCTAACGATTTTGATAAAAAAAATTAGATGTCATATTATAGACATGGACTACATTTTGGTCAAAAAATTTTTGGGGCAAAATGTTATTAACAGCACCTGTCAAAGAACCGTTTTTTTGATTTTCGACTTTCTCATTAACGGCTCTAAGAATTTTAACCAAAAATTTTCAGCAGGATTCCCCTTAAGTTTAAAATAATATTGTTTATAAAAATATTCGAAACAATATTTGTTGGGTTTTGTGAAAAAAAAAAAATTTTTTTGAAAAATCAATATCTTCAAAATCTATGAACAATTATTTTTTGAAATTATTTCCTAAAATCAATTTTATTAAATACTTAAAATTCCCATATTTTTTTCTCAAAAAATTTGAAAGAATTTTTTTATATAAAAAATGTATTTAATAATAAAACGAAAAGTTTCTTTGCATAAATTCATACTTTTCTAGAAATCAGACGGCAATTTTATGCATTTGAACATTACGAGTATTATCTCATTAAATCAATTTTTTATATTTATAAAATGTATCTTAAATTCCAAAGTACTTTTACATAAGAGCAAGTTCGTGCGATCTAGTCGTGCATTTTATTTCAAGCAAGTATTGGTATTGTGTGCGACGCATTAATGTTATAAAACCTTTTTTTTTCATTTGTCATGTTACTTCCGTTTGATTCAACAAAGCATTTGCTATCCTTTTGTCGTTAGGACTCCATTGAACTGAGTGAGGGCAATCCAGTTGAACCAAGACAATTTTAATTCAACGCAGAAGCGTTAACGAAATGGTTGAAACCTAGTATGTACATACATTCCCAAAATTCTTACCAATTATAGTCGTTTTTCTTTTTTACGAGTAGTTCGGAACAGAGCCTGAATTGTCAAAAAATCAATTGTGTTTTTTCTTAGTTCAGAGTGTTCAGAGTTTCGAAAATGTGTTTCTTTTTTCGTTCTTAGCATGTTCTGAGCGTGTTCAGAGTGCGTTCTATGAGGTCAGAATAAAATAACCGAGCAGACAGAGTAAAATGCTTTAAACAAGCATTTGACAGATGGAAATTAAAAAAAAATGGCGACAGCTAAGTGTTCAGGTGTGTTTCAAAAAAATACTCAGAGCGCTCAGAGCACGCTTGGTTCAGAGAATGTTCGGAACATACTCGACCGACATGCTTGACATGCTCGGACTCTGTTTGGAGCTCCATACTGAACTAAAAAAGAAAAACTTCCGATTGTTGTAGAACGATGAAAATTAGTACAGCGGTGGGGTTTCAAGTAGCTACATACAAAGCAAAAACTCGAAAATTTGATCATTTCCATTCAAGAAGCGTGGCACTTTCTCAAAGATTCTTATAAATTTTCGGATTGTTGTTGAATGATGAACTTTTGGAGAGCGGTGGAGTTGCTCATTGTGTTTTCTTATTATCGTCATACATACAAAAATTCCTTTAAAAAATTATCTTAATATGGGGTCCTTGTTCGTATTAAGAATTTCATACCTCTGGCTTCGTAATATCCACTTGTCAAAGTAAAATCTTTGCAAAAAGAATTAAAATCACTACAAGAATATCAAATGTTGTTTTTTTACTCACAATTTTAAAGGTTTTGAAAATTTGACAGAACTTACAAAATTAACCACATTATTTGTGTATTTCACGTTTGCCGTTTTATTACACGATACAATTAGGTATGTTCATGAAGTGTAGATAAGAAGCCTACTTCGAGAATAAGTATAGGTAGTAAAATAATTCCAAAGAATATATGTATGTATTTAAATTGTAAATTTGATGGTTGGTTACGAGGGCGGGTCAATAAGTCCGTGACTTTTGGAATAAAACACAGATTTTCTGATAAAAAAATAATTTTATTTTTCAACGTAGTCTCCCTTGAGCTCTATACACTTTGTCCAATTTTTTATCCCTGTCAAAAAAATGATTTGTCTAGGTCCTCAAAATAGGCCTTTGTTTGCGAGATGACTTCATCATTGGAGTCAAATCTTTTTCCACCAAGCCATTTCTTCAGGTTTGGGAACAAGAAGTAGTCGCTCGGAGCCAAATCTGGAGAATAGGGTGGATGAGGGAGCAATTCATAGCCCAATTCATGGATTTTTGCCATGGCAACTGCACATGTGTGCACCCTTGCATTGTCTTGGTGGAAAAGAACTTTTTTCTTGGCCAAATGAGGTCGGTTTTTTTTCAAATCGTCATTGAATCGGTCCAATAAGTTGGCATAATATTCCCCATTGATTGTTCTTCCCTTTTGAAGGTAGTCAATGTGGATTATCCCGCGTGCATCCCAAAAAACAGTCGCCATAACTTTATTGGCTGACAAACCCACCTTGGCCTTCTTTGGCGCCGATTCACCCTTAGAAACCCACTGTTTTGAGTGTTGTTTGGTCTCTGGTGTGTTGTGATGGATCCATGTTTCGTCCACGGTTACAAAACGGCGCAAAAACTCCTCCATATTGCGATTAAACAACGCCAAAGAAATAATGTTTAATAAGCACACGAAATTCACTTTTTTCCATTTTCTCCTCAAATTAGTGAGTAGTGTGATAAAAATAACTGTCAAACACAAACTAACTGACGCAGCAAGTTTAAATTTTGACAGGAGTCAACTGACAGATGCTTGTTGACAGGAGCAGTGTTGCTGTTTCAGTAAAGAGGTCAGAAATTCAAAAAGTCACGGACTTATTGACCCGCCCTCGTATTAGATTAATCAATTAATATATATTCTTCCTTTGTATTCCACTCGTGTCTTTTATTAAGATAAAGTTAAGCTATCGCGTACATTCTTTTCAACTGTAATTTATTCTGCCTTAGGAACGAAAGTTTGAACACTAACAATAAAGATAAAATATAAATATTTTCTTCAACAGCAAACTCATTTATACTCTGCGTTTGGGGCATATAAACTACAAAAAAATAAAATAAATTTCTTTTTAACAGTTAATTACTTGCAGTCAGTCTTTTGCAAAAGTCTTTTATAATATTGACCAAGGCTCCTTAAATCTGTTTGGCTTCTGTTTCAGCATCCGAAGTAGTTTATTTTTTATTTTGAACTTTTCCAAAGGGCGCATTTGATTGATGTACCATGACAAGCGATGATTTTTCACAAAAGTTCCGAACTTTTTCTCAAGATTCCTCCTAAATCTTACAGCCTCCCGCGCGCAACCATCGCATGGAAGACGAATAAAAAGATAGCTTGAGATTGAAAGCACTTTACAAACATGTTTACTCCCAGATATCGGATCCCAAAATGTACTTGCATTAGTTTTTATTCAACAATTTCGTTCTTGTTGACAGTTGTTGTTGCCAGAGATGAAATCCAGGGGATGGTGGATTAGTTGATGCAATGCAATGCAATGCAATGCGTCTTCGTGTAAATGAGTCAACACATCATGTACTCAGGGGATTACAAAGGTTTGATTTCATTCAACTTTGGACTTTCTAAAGTGCTTCGATGGACAGACTGGCCTGCAATCAAATAAAATTAAATGGATAACACCAAGTTGTATAAAATTACTCAAAATTTGAATTAAAGAAAATTAAAACTGAACTTTGTTTACTTCTTATGTATCATTTCAGATTTTCAATATTTAACCGCAAAACAAAAACATTTGCAGGTTTGACCAATTTGAAGTTTGGAAATATTGGCATATTTAGCGTATTTCTTCCTTCCTTCTGAAATGAGCGTGTTCCGAACGCTTAAGATTTAGCTTCATGCAATATTTTGATTTGTTCTGGTTATTTGTTCATCAGAGAGTTCTGATTTGTTGAAGAAACATAACTTAGCACTGATAGCTTCCAAGACTCGTCTGCTATTGCATTTGTTTTTCATGTCGCGTACTCAACTTTTACGCAGATTGCCCAGCTTGTAAGGTATGCTCTTCTAATCTTCTGGCCATGCTCCAAAAAAAAAAAAAAACGCAAATTTGAAGATCGGAGCAGTCTGCTTGCTTTTGAGAACTCGACTCTGCTAAAACCTAGAATCTCCATTTTTCATCACTATTATACATTATGTATTTCCGTGAGTTTCTTTATGGCAAGTTCCGGATGGGGCGTAGATACATAGATTTTTTGCGTAATGTCAGATTTTTTGTGACAGAATGACATTTATTTACATTTCTAACTAAATTTGCATTTGCAGGAATGTACAAACTATGCCCTGAATGTTTGTTGTTTTACCGCAGCGCTGGTTAAATTGTTGTCTGCCTTGATTTGATAAAACACTTCAAACAAAGTATGTATGTGTGTTGAATTGATGTTGAAGTCTCTTTCTGTCAAAATAAAGCAACCAAAAGAGGTTCTCCAGTTCTCTTAAGGGTTTTCCAATAGGATTTTCCGAACTTTGACATGTGATTGCGGCCATATTGTTGAAGCTACATCCCCCAAATTAGTCATTTATTAAGCCTATCTTGCCAAATTAACATGCGGAGAGTTGAAACGTTTAACATATGAGTAAAGGATTAAATTATTAAATTAAATTAAAGCAACATTTGGCACGGTTGGAAATTCATATTCAGCGACGAGGCCTAAGGATTGTAGCCATGGCTGAGCTTTGGCTAGTGTTGCGAGTTGGCATTTCTGTCTTCTTCAAATTCAATGAAAGCTTGAGTAAGTTTAAGCAATTCCAGGTGATGCCACCTAATTTTGCATTTGAGCCGATACGCCAATATTTAGTTCATTAGGAATGTTTTGCCTATTCCTCCTGTTGCCTCGAGAAAAAAGTTTTCAATTACCATTTGTTACATGTTGAATAATAATGTCGTAAGAATTTTTCTGATCAACAACCACCGTCTTTTTTTATTTTACACATATTTATAGAGCATATATGAGTTAATTTGAACATTACGTGATAATTTCATTAAAATCAGTGATGCCGTTTTGGACTCCATTGAAAAAATACGAGTGCACACATACACAAATGGATTTTTCTATATAAGAAATATCTACATGTGAAGTGTGAACTTATGATTTATGCGATGAAACTGGAATTACAGTAATTTTCATAGTATACATTTAGGCAGTCAAATTGAATTTTGCTTATGGATTTGTGTTTTTCATTTGATAAATTCCAGTTTTCGAGGTCAAATATTAAGGAATAATAGTGTCTGATTAACGAATTTGGTGCTGCGTTTTTAATGGCAATATTTGGCAAATTTTAATTAATTTTAATTAAAGTTAAATTTCTATATACCTATTCGATATAAAGAGCATTCTAGGTCGGTGCCGTGAATTAAAGTAGAGAGAAATAAGGTAGAATCGACTTTATTTCCATTTTATATTGGAAATAATGTCGAATTCTACCACCTTCCAGTTTGAGTCGTTCAATATTTTTACTAATTCATCCATTGAAAGAGAAGATTCATTCCAATGGTAACTCCCATTTATTGTAGAATTGGACATTTAGGAAATGGTAGACATCTATGTCTTCTCGTAAATTTCATTAGTAACAGAGTGTTAGTAAATCAGTTCTATATGATCTGAAAATAAGACGCAACGATTTTCCCCTAAACTTGAATACAGTGCTTATTTAAAACTAGTTCCGTTCTAATAGGCTATCGTTAATTTATTTATAAAGGGTGTCCCTTAATTCGTGCATAATATTTTAGGGTGTGATTTTTGGGTATATTTAAAACAAAAATCGTTCTTCAGTAAAGGCCTATCTTCAATTTTTATATCATATATCGGGGTTTTAAGAAAAGGCTTACTTTGGTCTACCCTCACCCATATTAACGATAATTACGCATTTAGTACTAACGATAGAAACATAATTTAGGCTTTTATGTTTAGAAGAAATACCAGCCTTCGTAATTGCGTTTGAAAAAATTGATATATTATCTCGGTCTTGAGATATATCCAGTTTCTAGAAAGTTCCGTTTTTCCTGCCTATACCTTGGGCTCAATTTTCTGCAGAAAATGCGAAATAAACACAACGTTTTATTATTAACTTCCCATAGGGAGTTATTGTAATCGGTCCGATTTGTCAAATTGGAATTTTTGACATTTCTCGACGTTTCAAGGTCCCTAGAGGCTATATCAATCATTTTTAGAGAGATGTCTGTGTGTGTGTGTGTACGTACGTTCGTACGTTCGTACGTTCGTACGTTCGTACGTTCGTACGTGCGTACGTTCGTACGTGCGTACGTTCGTACGTCCGTACGTTCTGGTACCATTTTTCGTCGTCGATATCTCAAGAACGAGTAAAGATATCGACTTCAAATAAATTTTGTTTAATAGATAATAACTTCGAAAGAGAATGAAAGGGCGTTTATTAAAATTCAGTGAGTAGTTTTTTCACTATAACGGTTTAAAAAAAAAAGTAAAAATTTTGGTTAGCTTCAAATATCTCACGAAAAAATAATGCTATTGATTTCAAATAAAATTTATTGTACTCATTATAAGGTCATACAGATTTGGTATGAATTTGGAAAAAAAATGAACATACCGTTATTTTTTTAAATACAAAAAACTGAAAAAAAAATTTCATAGCCCAGATATTCTAAGAACGGAAAACAATTTGAAACTCAAAATAATTTTATTTTACGAAAAATAATGTGTTTGACAACTGGTGAAAATTTCAAAAAAAATCAGTTAACAGTTTTTTTTACAAAAAATAAAAAACTATATAAAAGTCTATTGAAAATTGGTAAAAATTGTTTTTCAACTCAAATTTCTCAAGAACTAGTAGTGATATTGGCTTCTTATTTAGTTTATTTTATGCATAGTATAATTTTGTACAATTGGTAAAATGTTGACGAATATTGAATTAATAGTTTTTTTTTTAAATAAAAAAAATATTAAAAATTCTAGTGAAAACTAGTTAAAATTGTATTTCAAGTCGAATTTCTTGGGAATGAACACCGATAGTGCCTTTACCATAACCATATGTTAATAATTGTATTATGTCGATACCTTCCGGTAAGAATGTATACTAAGCGACATTTCTAAAATTGTTCAGGAAACGAAAAAAACCAAGGAAGTTCTAGTTGAATCATAGTGTGCTAAGAGACAATTTTGGTTAAACTAAGTGACATCTAACAAAATTTTTTGTTGCTCACGACAATGAGATCTTTATTAATGTCGCTTAGCATAATTTTTTTGGGGGATAATACAAATTTCAGGGGCATAATTATTTTAATGAGAAAACATGGCAGTTGATAAATTTTTTTATTTGTACTCTAGTTTCCTTTTCTTGCATAATAGGTTGGCGAAACCCAGGCCAAAACGTGGCCCTTAACATATAGTATATTTCCTCATCAAAAAGTCATTTTCGAAAAAAGTGTCGCTTAGTACATTCTTACGGGAATGTATCGACATAATACAATTATTAACATATGGTTAAATTTTGACAAGTATCGAATTGACAAATATAAAAAAAATCTACTAAAAAGTGGTAATATTTGTTTTTCGACTAGAATATCTTGAGAACGAGCAATGATATTGACTTTGCCATTATTTAATTTTATACATAATACAATTTCTAACAAATGGTTTATATTTGACATACTTATATCTAGTTTTAGAGCGGATATATTTTGTAAGTACCCTTCCATCAATAACCAAACCATATCTTTTATATTTGAATATTGCGTTTTTAAATTTTTTTTTCAATTAAAATGTTTGGAACCGAAATAATAAAGTAATTTCTATAACATATACATAATTTTATAATTTTATTATCAACTTAGTTTTTAGAAGAATGTATTTACTGAACATACGTATCTGAATAAGGTTGTTCAGTTGTACCCAAGTCCCACATATTCAAATTCCATTAATAGCTATGGTAAAATTGAAGAAAACGTCACAATATGTTTTTATCTTTTTGTCCATGAAAAAAATGTAAAATTCTACTCAAGGTTTTCTTAGGTGTAGGAACACAGATATATTAAAAAACACGGAAATCTATGATTCAGTTTATAATATGTACCTACCAACCTTCGTAATTATTACAAGAAATTTAACATTTTAAATAGAAAAGTTTAAAATTAGTTAAACACATTTTCTGTAAAAAAAACATAAAATGAGCGACTAAGTATCCTCATCATCAACAAAACAAAGCAAATTTCCTAATATCATAGTATGCCACAAGCATCATCGAGTTTTAAAACAGGAGTCATTGTATATCCAGTGCAGATCACAGCCTTTCAATCCGGAAAAATCGCAACAACAATAACACTATGAAACCATCTACTTCGATCTCAAATCTACTGCTCTATGATCGAAGTATGTATGTTAGAGTACTACTGATTTAAGAAGAAAGACAAAGTGTAACTTTGGCCTCACATTTAGGTAGTTCCCTTTTGAAAGATAATTTGGAACGATAAACAACAGTTTTGGCAGCACTCCTAATAACTGGAACGAAGGCGAAAAGAAAGAGGAACGATAAGAATCAGAAAACTGAGAAACATGTCTGTGCGTAGCTTTTGAAAGGAAAAGTTCATTTTTTGAATTCGGAGCCGCCGCGAATGCGCCACAGACTTGTAACAGTGTTCTAGTTCTTTTCTATTATCAGAAGTGGGATTAAGGATTTCAGGCCTACATATTTTTTTTGTTGTTCGTGCGTTTGTAAAATTTTTTTTTACAAAAAGAAAAACAAAGTAATTTCGGTTCAAAAAATAATAAAAAATTTGTTGTCCATGCGTATAGAAGCTGAACGACGCGTCGCGACAGTTCGTTACAAGTTTATCAAATTCGGTACCCAAATAGTCTCCACCAATACATTAATTGCGTGTATGTGAATACCTACAGTCTTGAAACTCGAGATGGAAAACAATGGTAAGAATAGTATTACTAATGAAGACTCTGATGAAAGAGGAATTGGTGGCCAACAACCAGTTGATGAGGCTGCGCAATCGCCCTTGCAATCGAATCACAATATTCCTGCAAAAAGTAGCACAGGTGAGCTTGTAGTAGCGTTGGATGCAATAGCTAAAATTTTACGAACTACTCAAAAACGTGAGGCTGATGGATCTATCGGTTTTCCCTGTTTTGACCCCGACCATTCACGGGTTGATGTTCGTCGTTGGTGTGCTGACGTTGATCTAAGGGTAGAACGGGACCAATAGCAAAATTTTGACATAATTCCTAGAGTTCAAGCTTCACTGTTAGGTAGGGCAAGACTGTGGTACGATAAATATGGATACCAGCATTATGGATGGACCGACTTACGTGCTTCCTTGGTCCATACGTTTTCAAGCGGTGCCGATATCGTTGAGCAACTTCGAACTGTTGCAAATGTTGAGAGCAATGAGTTTGCGTCTTACAGCGACTTTGTAATAGAAAAGGTTTCCCAAATTAATAGGTTGCCTTTCAATATACCAGAAGATAAAATTGTAAGAATCATCGTTGGTTGCATTTCTCAAATAAGTTTAAGAAACTCCCTGACATTTGTAATGCCGTCGTCCGTTCAAAGCTTAATTGATCATTTATCGTCTATTCGAGAGAGTCCTCATCGACGTCATAACATCAAAGAGTTACGAGGCGTTAGACCTCTTACACGTAAAAATAATGAAACTGATTTTGTGCCCAAACGTCCTCGAATGGACGAAGATCGACGTTGTTATGATTGCGGAAAACTGGGACATATAAGAGCCAAATGTCCTCAGAAGACACCACGAGATAATAAAATTGAATCTCAGCCCCTTAAACTTAAACCAACTAATAATAC
This sequence comes from Philhelius festivus, assembly GCA_963931855.1. Lineage (NCBI taxonomy): Eukaryota > Metazoa > Arthropoda > Insecta > Diptera > Syrphidae > Philhelius > Philhelius festivus. The sequence continues at coordinate 70,827,813 of OZ007555.1, forward strand.
TGACAAAAGCCACAAATGTTCATTTTGTTCGAAAATAGGTCATGAAGAAAGCGCATGTTGGGCTAAGCAACGAGCTGAGCGAAAAACGGTTAATCTTTGTCATGAAACAGTTAGCACAGAAATAACCACTCCAGTCATAATTAATCACCAGTTATATCATTGTCTGCTTGACACAGGGTCTGATTGTTCCTTAATTAGATCCGATATTGCTAATAAGATATCTTCAAAGAAAAGAACATCATTCCTTTCCGTACAAGGAATAGGAAAAGATCCTATCATTTTAACTGAACAAATGGATCTGCTAGTTGAGTTCGAGGAAGCTAAAGTTGAAATTGCTTTTCATGTTGTTGACAGAGAATATTTAAAAAACCAAATTATAATTGGAAGGGACGTATTGAAGGATCCATCCCTGATGATAATTGTTAGTAGCCATGGTTCAACATTGCGTCAAATTAAACCCGCTGATTGTATGAACACCCAGGCCGCTACTATTCCCAAAATATCGCTTTTAAATCGAAAAGACTTAAATTCCATTCTGGGCAAGTATTCAGAAAATATTATAACTGGGTTTCCAATAGCCAAAGTCAATACTGGATCCCTTTCCATTCGCTTATCGAAAGATGCTACTGTTCATTATCAAGCATATCGTATGTCTAATAGCGAACGTGAGATAACTTCTAAAATAATCAAGGATCTTAAGGCATGTAATATCATAAGAGATAGTGAGTCTCCTTTCGCTAGTCCGATGGTACTCGTAAAAAAGAAAAATGGGGAAAATAGACTATGTGTTGATTACAGAGCACTTAATAAAATTACCATTAGAGATCGGTACCCATTGCCACGGATTCAAGACCAGCTGGATAGACTTAAAGGCAACACATACTTTACTTCTTTAGATATGGCATCCGGCTTTCATCAAATCCCTATTTCTGATGAATCTATAGAAAAGACAGCTTTTGTTACACCGGATGGCCATTTTGAATACTTGCGTATGCCTTTCGGGCTTACTAACGCTCCAGCCGTTTTTCAAAGAGCAATAAACGCAGCATTAGGAGATCTTAAAAACACAGTAGCCCTTGTATATATCGATGATGTTCTTATTCCATCCACAACCGTCGAAGAGGGACTCAGAAAACTAGATCTTGTGTTGCACGCCCTGATATCTAGTGGATTCTCTCTTAACATAGACAAATGTAGATTTTTAGAAACAAAAATCGAATATTTAGGACGAGAAATCACTTTTGAAGGTATAATATTTGACCACGAACTTCCGACTGAACTACACACTGATGCTAGCTCAAAAGGATATGGTGCAGTTCTTTTCCAGCGAATTAAAGATCAGCTGCACGTCGTAGCATATTTTAGTCAAGCAACGAAGGCGTATGAATCCAATTATCACAGCTATGAGTTGGAGACTCTTGCCGTGGTAAATGCCATCAAACATTTTCGGACTTATCTTTTGGGAATCCACTTTCTCTTGGTCACGGACTGCAATGCCCTTAAGGCAACTAAACAGAAAAAAGATTTGCTGCCCCGCGTCGCTAGATGGTGGATATAGTTGCCTCCAAGATTTCGACTTCGATATCACCTATAGAAAAGGCCAAACTATGGTACATGCAGATTATCTTAGTCGCAACATACCCCAAAATAAATGTTATAATTTGAATAGTCTATCTAATACTTGGCTTCACATTGAACAAAGGCAGGATGCTTTCACCAGAGAAATCAAAGATAAAATCAAGGATGATGATACTGATACCAAATCACAATATTTAATTCGGAAAGGGCTGCTGTATAAGAAATTGCAGGATTGTGAAAAACTCTTCATACCTCAAAGATGTCGACTCTCACTAATACGAAGATTTCATGAAGACAACTGCCACATCGGATGGGAAAAAACCCTCGCCAAGATGAGAGAGCATTTTTGGATGCCGTCTATGACACGAAATGTAAGAAAGTTCGTCAATTCCTGTCTCATTTGTCTAGTTGCAAAAAGGCCCAGCGGAAAGAAACAAATGGAATTACACCCAATTGAAAAGAAGCCAATACCATTTCATACTATTCATATGGATTATATGGGACCATTCCATGTTATAAACTGGGAGGAAAATCGACATATCTTCATTATCGTTGATGCATTTACCAAGTTTGTCTTACTTTTTCCATGTAAGACTTTACAGGCGGCAGAAACAATTAAACATTTTCACAACTATGTAATGTTATTTGGTGCACCGTCAAAAATTATAAGTGACAGAGGGTCAAATTTCACAAGCGAGGAATTTCGAAAACTTTGTTCCTCTCTTGGTACGGTACAACATCTTATCGCACCAGGAGCTTGTAGAGCGAACGGACAAGTGGAAAGGTTCGTTGATAGAGTTGCCAACTTACTACGAACAAACTTGGATGTAAACCTTGAATGGACTACATACGTAAGCCGTGTGCAGCTAGCACTTAATACAACCACTAATAAAACAACAGGATTATCGCCTATGAAGGTACTCATCGGGATCAATGGACGTACTCCAGAAATTGGTGCTCTTTTATCTCACCTAGATATCGAACCCGAGTATGAAGATTTAGAAGCTATTCGAGCGCTAGCTGACGAAAGACTTCAAGAAAATAGACGTCTTATGAAAGTAAGGTTTGACAAGGATAAATGTAAACCAACTAAATTAGAGATCGGTGATAAAGTTGTTTACCATAGTAATCAAATTCGTAAATCCAAACTGAATGTTCATTTTCAAGGACCGTACGAAGTTGTTGGTGTTCTTCCTAATGATCGCTATAAGTTAAAAAAAGAGAGTTCAAAAACGGTCGTAATAGCAGCCAGAGAAGTTATTCGCCCAATATGTTTGAATGAAGATGAAGATAAACAAAATGCCGTTTTGTAAAAGGTAGTTATATTTCGATATTTGGTTGTATATCTTTTGTCAATATCGTTAGTGGACAAGCTTAATATTGCCTCTGAGCCCAATATTAGTTATACTGTAAGTGACATTATAAGGGACAAGCTGAAGATCGCCTCTGAGCCCAAGAAAGAAAAAAAAATGACGACCTTGTTCAAGGTCAAAAGTTTGGAGATCTGAGCCTCTAAGTTGGTTTTCTGAAATTGGAAACACAAGAAATAGATAAGCTTAAAATTGCCTCTAAGCTATTGCTTGTGTTGAAGCCTTAGAAGAACTTAACGAGCTAGGTCTGTCGAAACAATTGATTGTGTTTTGTATGTCTGATTGGTGGCTATAGACAAGCTTCATCAGGCCTCTGAGCTATGCCATTGTGATTGTTTAGAAAAAAATTTATTTTACAATTTTCTTTATTGGTAAAATAAAACTTCAAATGTTTTCTAACATTTCAGAACTGCCTATGAAGTTGTAATTCCTGGAGTAACAAGCGAATACAGATGTATTACAGACTGAAAATTTAAGGGATACAGCTGATTGCAAGACTTCAAAAAAAAAAATTTTAATTAAAAAATGAAATGAATAAATAAATAATTTTGAATTGAGTAATTTTGTTAAAAGAAAAGTTTTATTCCATCGAGAACGATGAAAACCGTAGGATGGCCGTGTTAGAGTACTACCGATTTAAGAAGAAAGACAAAGTGTAACTTTGGCCTCACATTTAGGTAGTTCCCTTTTGAAAGATAATTTGGAACGATAAACAACAGTTTTGGCAGCACTCCTAATAACTGGAACGAAGGCGAAAAGAAAGAGGAACGATAAGAATCAGAAAACTGAGAAACATGTCTGTGCGTAGCTTTTGAAAGGAAAAGTTCATTTTTTGAATTCGGAGCCGCCGCGAATGCGCCACAGACTTGTAACAGTGTTCTAGTTCTTTTCTATTATGTATACAAAATATATATAAAGTTTTCAAGACCACAAATGGGAAGTTATCAGTGTGGGTCGCACCCAGCCTCTTTTTTTTTTTAATGAACCTAACAATAATAAAAATAAAACTCAATAAAAAGTTTGCCGAAAAACCCATAAATTGTATGATACATTTGGGAGAACCTGAAACATGTGAACTTAAAAAAAAGGGTTATTTGCTTTTTTTTGGGAAAACCTGCAGCAGGTAAAATAAAATGCATGGCTCCTATCACTAGATGGAAATGTTAGGCACAAAAAGGACAAAATGTAAAAAAAAGTAATCACAACAAGAGGCTGTCCTCAGGGTGGTGTATTATCACCCTCGTTGAAGAGTCTTGTTGTGGATGAATTGTTCGAAAATCTTACCAACCAAGGTATATTTTCATTGGATTTGCTGATGATGTTGCTATCATAGCCGTAGGTAATCCAAAGAGGACTAACAATTACACGGAAATGGCGTCTATCTGTAGGATTATCAATAAACCCCTCCAAGACGACAATCATACCATACAGTGCAAAAGAATTCTGATGAGCTCCACTTTGGGAGCTGTTCTGTACACTATTAGGTCGACGGCATACACAATTGCCCGAGTTAGACTACCTATTAGATCGCTGGTGTAAATGCTGAATAGAATCAGCGAGTTAACCGCTCACAGCTGAAGAAACCATGTAAAAAAAACGCGCACTGCATTCTACCTGGAAGGTGGTGAGGAAACGAGTGCATCATCATAATAATGTTCGCTTTCTCAGCGCTCTACTCCGAAAACGGTTAATTTTACAGAAAAATCAGAAGACATTTTTTGTAGAAAATATCACGACAAACAATTTTTATAATGACCTTTATTGACCTCTGAGCAATAGATCGCAAGATATTTGCGAAAAACTGATTTTTGTGACCTTTTGACCCTTATAACTTTTTTAGCCGGCACGATATCAATGTCGATTTTTCAAATCTTCATTACAATGTCGTAATAAAGGTGTATACAAAAATTCAGCTCACTAGGAATTTTTCCGCAAATAAAACCTAAAATGACTGGACTACTAGTTCAATGAACTTTTCACAGTTAATCTGACGGTTGCTTGAACTTGAGCAGTTGACAAAACTCTCTCACCCCGTTTAAATAAAGAATGAAAAGGTCGAGTTGGATTAGCTTATGAGCTTCAAGGCTTTTCAATTTAAATAAAATATTTAATTTGTTTTTTATTACTCGTAATTTGGTGATTTTATTTTTGAATGTTTTAATTGAACTCATAGTCCAGTATATTTGTGATTTCTATGGGTATTAATTACGTAATTGGGGAATATGTTTTTTGTTTATCATTCTCAGAAAACCTAATAAAAAACTTAGTTTCGAGGTTTTGGCCATCAACCTCTAACGAGGCTTTCAATATCTTCATATAATAAACAGCAAACACAGTTTTCGCTAATTTCTAAACAGGTATAGAAATAGAATACGAATTTGTATTGTGGTGTTTCAGGAGATCCACCACAAATGACAGCCGCTGTCGTTCTGCAGCCAGTTGCAGAAATCTGACCCTGAAGCTCCCTAATGGATCGACGATACCAGCCCAAAGGAATGTTAAATATCTTGGAGTCTACTTCAATGAGCTGTCCAAATTCAACCCTCACTCAAGGCGGGTACTAAGGAAGGCCAACTTCGCGTTTCATCGCTTGCACCCAATGCTAACCAGAAGAACCGGACTAAGCCAGCCAGTGAAACTACTTATATGGGTGATTCTACAAACGATGGAATTTTCAGCGGCGTCAGAAATATTTTAAAATCCGTTGAATTATTAAACTGCATTTTATTATAAAATTAAAATTAAATTAAGTCAGCATACCACCGTGACTGAAAACACCTACCAACCAACCTTCAACAAACCCACCCACTGGACAACCGATTTTAAAATTTAAATTTTAAATATTTGCCATGCATATTATAAGTACCTATTGTAATTTTAGAAATAATGTCATTGTATAATTTAGGCCCCAAATTTGTATTCATTCATTTTATCCTTAAGTTTAAGTTTCCAAATTGTATGTATTATAGTTCAATACAAAAAAAGCCTTGAAACGTTGAATGATAGAATTTCTAAATTTACAAAATCTTAGAAAATTGTCGAAATTGTTAGAAAAGGGCAATAAATCACAATGATCTTGGAATTGAAAAAAATTGATATTTTTGGAAAGATAAAATACAAATATCTTACACAAAAATGTCTGATGAAGTTTTGATCTATGTGTTTTTTGGCATAGAACATTTTTGAAAAACAAAATAGGTCTAAGGAATGTTAGAAGTTATTCATTTGGATTTTGAATATGAAATTGTTTATCAGCAGCTTTCATTAATGTCAAAACTGGTTAAAATTATAGTTAAAATGTTATCTGTGACAAACGAACTCAAATTTAACTGAAGATAGAGACAGTATATATTTATAATATATAAAAAGTGAATGTGTTTTTATAGGTTTTCCTGTTTAACGAACTATTTTGAACTAAAATAAACGAACTAGTTCAGTAGGGTGATTTGGACTAAGTTGATGGATCATTTAAATGAATTAAATGATACAACTCTAGTACTGTCACACATTTTTTTCAAAATGTTAGAAAATACTTTGTTTAAAAAAAAAAAAAACTGTTCAACAGATTTAAAAAAATCATTTAGTAAATGCTTGATAATAGTTGAACAAAATTGAAAAAAATGTTTACGTCCCATTAAAAACATTTTTGGTTTCCGATTTTCTCAAAAATAGTTCAACGAATTTTGATAAATGTTATATTCTAAAGCGACTAAAAAGTTTTAATAGTATTTTGTGTTCAAATATTTTAAAAAGTATTGTTTTGGATATAAAAAAAACTAAAATTTATTTTCGAATTTTTGAATTTGTAAAACATTTCCAAAATGAATAGAAATATATAGAAGTAATTAATACAAAAATTAGAGCACTAGATGTTTGAAGAATTAAAATACAGTAAAACCCGCTTAAGAGAAAAGGCAAAATGTCACAGTCTATCTTTCACTTAAGCGGGTTTTTCACTTAAGCGCACCCCGCTTAAGTGAAAAATAATTTTACTTAAGCGGAGTTCGGATAAGTGAAAAAAAAATTTCACCTAAGCGGATTTAAAAATTACATTAAGCGAAGATTAAATGCTAGAAACAATATTGTTCTTATCTTTTGGACTTACCTTGAAAGAAGTTAAATAAAACAACGATTAAATAACACAAAAATAATTTATTGAAAAACTAAAACTAGCAAATTTTGGTTCCAATTTTTTTTTTCACTTAAGAGAGGTTTTTTTAATGAAAAAAATTAAAAATTAACTTAAAAATTTGTTTCAGTTATCCGGGTTTTTCACTTAAGCGAGTTTCATTTAAGCGGAGTGTTTTAAGGGAAATTGGTCGGAAAATAATTGGGGATGAAAAAAGTGTTGCAGGTAAGCGGGTTTTTCTCTTAAGCGGGCTTCTCTTAAGCGGGTGTTACTGTAATTTAAAAACTATAGTAAATATGAATTATGGGCACAATTAAGCCTGGTTAATAAAACATTTTTTTTGTATGCTGTTTAATGTTTGTTTATTGTTATTTAAAATTTATTTTACGTAATGTGGTAAAAATTTTCTTTTTTATTTTAATAAAACATTACTTTTTTTTAATATTATTCAATAAAAGTATTTATGTTGAAAAAAAAATCAAAAAATATTTTTTGTTTTATATGCATAGAAAATTGTCGCCTCTTTTATATATAAAACGGTTTTTTATGTTACCTCTTTAATTTTCAAATAATAGGGACTCAAAGATTTGCAGTATTTTTAAAACAAACAAAAAATGGAATTCTTACGCATTTTTGTAACTTGTTTTTCTCAGACCCTTTTTATATTTTCTTTTCGAAATAAATTTTGTAGGCATTAATTGGTTCAATTAAGCTTAACAATTAAAAAAATCCTTGAAACAAAGTTGTTTTAGCCTTAAGAAAACTCTTTTTGTGAGTATTTTTAAAAAATCCAAATTTCAGTTTTGAAGGTTTTTGGGAAGTCTTAAATGAATTACATATGTACTTATTTGGAGTCATATTTTCAAAATATTGAATCCGACCGCATCCGACCCCGCTCCCTGTAGGATTCTTAAAAATCTGCCCTAGAGCTGAGAACGCTTAAATAAAATAAGTTTGTTAACTGGAGAAGGGGGTAGGGGCATCTTTGCATTATAAATAATAATAAATAACATTAAGAAATCTAAAAGTATGAAACAGTGCATACATTGACATGAAAGAAAGAGGGAGGGGGTGGTGATTCTCCCTTTATCAATTAAATATTATTTGCTCTGGTTAAAGAGATTTTTTCTTTAGGTTATCATTATTTGTTATAGACTAAATGGCAAAACAAAGTATGGCTCTCATGCTAACGGTTATTTTTTCTCTCTGAATACATAAATAAAGATGATATGTTTTTAAAACCTTTCGAATTGGGCATAAACAAAAAACTTGCCACGTAAGCCCATCAAATTTTAGTCAGTAATCATAATAATAATAAAATTTCTCTATTACATTATATCTGTTTTAGTATTATTCTACTTCAAATATTCAGTATTAAACCTTCATGAAGTAAGAACTTGGCTTATACTTTTAGATTTCAGTACTTTTCACGGCTGACTTGTTACACAAAGGTTTTTGTATAGAAGAACTTGGCTCTTTTTTTAACATTTATGTTTTTGGTCTGATCTCACTTTTTGTAAAGATTTTAATATATTGCCATGTCAAAATCTCGAAAGATTCGGAAAGATAGAAGGACTCTACCTACTAAAATCAACTTAGTTTATAGCTTCCTATTTCTTTTGGTATATTTTCTTTTTTGTTTTTGTTTGTTTTGATTTGCGCATCAATTGTTTCTTCTTGTCCTGGCAAGCAGCCTAACACTATCACAGTTAAGAGTTATGTAAACTCATAATTTTGTCAGGTAGTATCAAATCGAGTTCTAAGAAAAATCATGAATTTTCAAGATGCATGTATAGTTTCAAGATGACAATAAAAAGACACTTCGAATGAAAAATCTTAGATTTTCTATTTTTTTCGCTTTGAATGTACATTAAGCTATACTGCTCTGCCAAATTTCACCATTCTACAGCAATCGGAAGTGCTCCATATAAATTAAACATGTTCTCAGAAAGTGGGCGGATACCACGCCCCTGAGTCAGTGGCGTAGCTTACCATCTCGGCGCCCGGGGCGGGAGACCCATTTTGCCGCCCCCATTAAATACTAAATTAAAATTAAATTTCGGGACATCATTTCACAGGCAATGAAGTATCTTTTATTGAAAGTAAAAAAGGATCAGCGGTTCCATAAACGGATTCTACGGGCCTTACGAATGAGGCTCGTGAGACAAAGCTGCATGTGCGGATTCATCGCCATGCATGCGTTTTTTCCTGCGAATTCTTCTCGTTTTGAGTTCGATTCCGAGTTTTTTCCAAAGAGTCGGTACGGAATGCACTCTTACGGCCCTACTCACCGTCTACGAATTCACGAAAATCAGCCGAGAGCGGTCAACGACGAACCACAGATAGGGTGTCAAATTTCAAATTTACATCATTGTTGTTTGTTGATTTGTCAAACGATCTTTCATGAAACATATGATTTCTACTCTACCCGCATCACTGGCCACATGACCCTAGGCCTGCCGCCTGGGGCGGACCGCCCCCACCGCCCCCCTACGCTACGCCACTGCCCTGAATAGAAAACCTCAATTTATATTTTTGGTCCCTTATATGCAATTTGAGCCTACCGTTCTACCAAATTTCATTGTTCTACTACAATCGGAAGTGTGCCATATAATTTACATCAGTTCTGAGGAAGTGGGCGAATACCACGCCCCTGAATAGAAAACTTCAAAATTTAGATTTTCTTCTTTTTATGCAATTTAAGTCCTACCACTTTACCAAATTTCATCGTTTTACAACAGTCGGAAGTGCTCCATTCAACCAACACCAATTCGGAGAAAGTGGGCGGATACCACGCCCCCTGAATGGAAAACCTTAAATTTTCGATTTTTTCCTCTACTTGCATGACAAGACCTACCGTTGTGCAAAATTACAAGATTCTACGATGTCGGGAAGTGCTCCATAATTTTGATGATCTGTCAGTCAGTTACGGTTTTTGTGATTTTTGAGGCCTTATACTCGTATCTCAGGAACCGCTTATGCTAGAAAATTGAAATTTGGTGAGGCGCCTATGCCTGACTAGCTTAGCAAATATTCGGAATTTTAAGTTTCTGACTTTATTGGTACTGAAGATAGGGAGGGGTCAAAAATCGCCTGAGTTTGTTCCTGTAGAAAGGGTGTAGTGCCAGAACTTGGCTTTGATCCATAAAATTAATTTTATTTGCCTAAAGCAAAACTTTGAAAAGATCTTAGTTTCAGAGGTTATGTTCAATATTTTTTTTTAAATTGCTTATTTTTTCAGATTATTTTGAAATAAAGTATGAAACTATAATTCAAGTACAAAATAGTGAAAACCGTTTCAAAATCCATACATTATTTCAAAAGTTACAGTCAGATGACCACTTTTTCATGTTTTCGTTCCACTGTGCGCCGTCGGAGCTATATTTCTAAAGCGTGCGACAGAAAGTATGCTGTCATCGCATACCATTCATCGCTCGCTTTATCACAGGGAACAGTCATATTGTTTTCTCATATTGTTTTGTTGTTCCAAAAATTTAATTTGTTTGCGTTTGAATTTTGCGTGCGAAGAAAGCTTTTGATTGAGATTTACGTTTATCTTTCAAGTTTAATAAATGTCTGATTTGAAATAATCCATAGAACTCATTTACATATATTCATTCCCAATTTGAAAGCCTGTGTAATCTGATCCATTAAAATTATTATTATTATAGTATATTACTAAAAAATATGCGATGAAATGCCCAGCCAAAAAATAATGTCAAATGGTCTGTCATTTATGTTGTCAGCTGTCAATTCACTGTCAGCTGTGCATTTGAAGCTTGAATTTTGAAATCAAACGCTCAGTTATTAATTTTTATTAAGCGTAATAAAAATAGCTGGTCGAAATCTACATAGTTATTGAGCTCAAAGTGGATTTACTGATTTAACAACCGTTTCAAGGCTTAATGCCCACAGGAGAAAAAAAAATTAAATTTACATTTCATACAATTATATTTGCAATTATATTGTACGAGTATCTTACATTAAATAATTTTCCAGAGAAATTTGTTTGCCAAGAATGCATAATAGGCTGTCCCGTCGTTGTATGAAGAAAAAAAAATTCTCGAATTTTTTATCGAAAGGGGTGTCAAAAGTTGCGTATTGACGAGTAGATTCTTAATATGTATTTACTTTTTGATTTGGACATAACTTTTAGGGCTCTACCGAGCAAAAAACTATATTTTTGCATTCTTTTTTTTTTTCTTTTAATTTATTGACTTGATTTATTAAATGAAAGTTAATATTAAGTACTAAATATTTTATTGTGCTTGAAAAATATAAAAAAAAAAGTTTATGAAAGGACTTAAAAAAATAAATAAATATATTTTCATAGCAAAAAAGGTTGAAAAAGTTAAAAAAAAAAAACGTAAAAAAAATTGACCTTTAAAATTAAAAGAGGGCATATTGCTTCGTGATTCTATTTTATTTCTTATAAGTCTTTCTCTTGACTTTGCTCCAATGACACATTGGCTTGCTTCGGTCACAGATTTGATGCATCTTTTGACACTTTTCGAGCAACAAGGAAATTCTGATATTTTCAGTTCTTTTCTTTGCACCAGCAATGAAAGTTCATTATCAGTCAATTCATCTAGGCAAGATGGTGGATGTCAAATTATACATTCCAAAAAATTATGTCTATTTGTCGTCCGCAGCGTTAAATTTAATGTTTGCGGCTTAAATATTTGGTTTGATCTATGGGTTTTCCTCGCTTTTAAAATTCGTTTTAGAGGAAGCTCTCTGACATAGACCCTTTCGTCGAAGAGCATTGCCACTAAAACGTTTTCAGGATGTGCGAAGAAATCATTTCTTTCAATTATAGGATCAACTATTGATTTGAGGTTGTCTGGCCGCCATCTTGAAAAAGATATGAGTTCAAAAACATGATGCGAGCCATCTATCAATAAGGGTTTGTTTCTTATCGAAAACCAGACTCTTGCAAACACATTCATGATATACTGCACAGAAATTTTAAGATTTTCAGATTAGTTACTTGAACTAATGTAAAGTCGAAGGATTCTGTTTGCTGTTGTGAGCCATCTTAAATGTGTCATTTTTCCAAGCTGTCGATTTGCTAGTGCGGGAGAACAGTAACCTGTTTTTATAGCTCCACACATTTCGAGAAGATATTTTTGTTCAGTTCTCAATTGATCAACGATTTCTTGCTCGATTTCAAGTACATTTCGGATCACAGGTGAAAATTGAGCAACATCAATAAGTTTGCAATCGGTTAATAACTTACCAATAGGGCCAGAATATTCACGAGGGCCTGAAGTAGGTCCATCTAGCTTCGTGAAGAGATGTCGTAGTGGCAATTCATTCGCATGAAGTAAGCATATAGACCAGTGTAATGGTGGACCTAATTTCATTTCTATATAGGGAATTATCCCCCCTTTCCAGCCAGTATTGGTTCAAGTGCCGTCACATCCACTGCAAAGAATTTTTTTCAAATATGTAGAACCTTTTTCTTTAAAAAATTGAGCATTGAGTTACTTATTTCCTTTCAAGTACCTTGTTTAGGAGTTTATGGCTAAAGAAAATGGATTCTGGTTCTGTAATAATGGAAATATGTTCTTGAAGAACCTCTTTTCGATAGTATCGTCCGTCTTTCTCTTCGGTAGTTAGAGTTTTATCTTTTCGGCCATCAAAATACGGCGAATTACCACATTATCGCACTGAATTGATAAGCTTTCTCTTAATTTTGACAAGGCTCTATGTATTTTATTTTTATCAATTACTAGAGTGGTATTACTGAAGCAACTGCTACAACAGATCGTATGGAAACCCATATCGATCAGAGACTCTTGCTACTAATGGTAGAGATGATCTTGACGTTGAGGGCTCAGATACTACTTTGCACTACTTCGATTGGATTGATTTGCTCTAAAGTTTCGTTTGAATCTACTGTATGAAAAAGTTGATACCGTAGTAGATTCAGCCCTTTGACTATCTTAAGCACTTTGCTTTTTATTTAGTGACTTTTGAATTTTTTGGGTTTCAACCTTGTCAATAGCACCGATCACCATTTTTCTGTCATTTCTCTGGTCCACTAAAAATGATCATTCACTAAAAGGCACTTTTTTATCCTTTACACAATGACAGTCATTAAAGGAATCACAATTACATGATGGAATGTCAAATAAAGTTTTTTTTGAAAGTGCAATAAAATCTTGCAATTAGTTGTCATAGCTTGTATTTTTTTTGAATTTGGGTATCTTTCAATATCATGTATTTATAAAAGTGTATTTTCTTCATTTTTACTATTCAACTATGACACACAATTGGAACCGATGCATTCTTTCATATCTTTTCGATTTCTGTACACGATGCTGAGTCGATTTCTAGCTAGGACAAACAAAAACTATTTTATGCTTGGGAAGGTAAAGAGATAAAAAAAAATAAGTTTTTCACGATTTTTTTAAGAAACTTAAGTGAAAAAATACCTTGTCAGTCAAGTAGGTACTTACAGAAATTGTTGATAGAATATCAACATTTTATTTATTTTTATAAATACATACCAACAAAACAAATCATTTACCTACATAATTAATTCTGAAAAAAAAAAATAAATGTTAAAAAAGAAGAAAAACTTGCGTTTTTTTAATAATTTCAGAGGTCGGTAGAGGCCTAAAAGTCCCATTCGATTACTTTTTGGTTTTTACCCCGTTATATGCTATTAAATACGCAAATATTCCGATGTCTTTCATTAAGATAATTTTAAAAAAAAAAACTTAAAAAAAATTAAATAAAAATAAGGAAAAATTGCCTTTTTTCAAGATTTCATGGGGCGGTAGAGGCCCAAAAGTGCCCTCCGATTTTTGTTTTGGTTTTTGTTCCATTATATGCTATTCAATACGCAACTTTTCCGGGGTCTTTCGTTAAGATACTCCGAAAAAAATTTTGACTGGACAGCCTAATGCATAATCAATGTTTTGGATAAAACACCCAGCGCGGGTTGTTCTTCTGGTCATGGATGTAAAATATTAGGCATGTAGGTATGTATGTAGTTATTTCAAATAAATTGGTGTAGTTAAAGATATAAAATGTAGTGTAGCTAATTCGGGCAATCCTGATCGTATTGGTTGCAACTGACTCCTTTCCTTGCGTGACGGTTTCTTTAATTTTAACCCTAGCAAGCCGCGTAATGGAACTTCGTTCCAAAAACAAGGTCGAAAGTCGAACTATTTAGTACGATCCTGAATTAACAGCATTTTACTATTAACTTTTAATAAAACATGATCATGGAAAAAATAGCTTGAATATGGCAGAAAGAATAGCATTTTTCTTACGAGTATTTTCTTTTCTAAATTGAAGGATCACATTTCTGAGTGTATTTTACATTTTAGATACTTATGACAGTGTCATGCTCGATTTGAATACGAAGATCAACTTTAAAAATAATTCTAACTCAAAACTTTTTTCTTTGTGGCCGCCAAGGACAACAGATGAAACCCCAAGTATCTAACTAAGCCCAGAGACATACTTTTCAACTTTTTGAATAAATTTTCACGTTGAATTGAAATACCGAAGTCGAAATTTTCCTCTAGTGCAATACTTGTCCTGCAAGAAAAAAAAAGTACCAACATACATAGGTATGTATAGATATACAGAAAGATGCCCACCTAAATTTACCCCCATCCACTCGCAGGGTACATTTGTCCAGTTTGAAATCTGAAAATACTCAGTGGTTTTCTTTTATTTTATTTCAGTTTTTCTGCATCTGTCTTGTCCCTCCTTTTTTTTTCCTTTAAACTGATGGAGATGTGAGTATTCTTTAGCTTCAATCTCTATATCGATGTGCCCGCACTCTGTTCTGTAGCTCGGTCAAATGGGATGAAGTCGCCTATTGAATGGAATCGTTTGTAAGCTTGAGCAGAGGCAACCACCGGACGATGACGACAACGTCATCGCCCACGACGACGACCAAGTTGGCGGCCAAGTGGTCTTTCATGAAAACATTGGATCCATCTATGCTCTTCTGCCAGATAGATGTGTTTGACTTTCCGTGGAAACCCAGTTTGTGACCAATCACTATGTACATCTGTAGTGGTAGAATGTTCGATTGTTCTGTCCGTCTGCCGGCCAGCTAGCACGGCGGCGGCGGTGGTGGCGGTAGTCCCGTCACCATCACCATTGCGTGGGTCGGTCGGTTAGTCGGTCCGGTCATGATGGTTCATGTGCTTCAGTGGAAATGGTCATGTGAATGGTCTTAATGTGTGCTTCAGTTCCCTTCACTCTGACCTCTAGTCTCAATCTCAGTCCACATTATGCATATAGATGTGTGGGCACCATGAGCTGGTGAAGCTGATTCGGAATCTCCTGTGATGATGGAAGCTCGGAATATCTTTGCAAATAAATGAAATAATTTCGGGTGAGTATCATGGTGTTGTTATGGCAAAAACAGAAAAAAATCAGCGTACCAGCTTTGTCGGAGGAGGAATAACATCTGTTTCGTGTAGCTTGAGTTGATACGTTGCAACATAAATACAAACGAGTTGGTGGAAGCTATTTAAGCAGCGTGTGCTGAATGATTAAAATGGTCTTTTAAACGCCGACAGTATTGTCAGACGGACCGGACAGACAGGCTCACAACTATTCTGATTCAGAGAAAAAAAAAAGAAAACAGTTAAGCAAAAGAATTAAATGTATATTTCTTTCTCATTTTGCCACTTTGATCCTGTTTAACATTCGAGCACCAGGCTAAAAGTCAGAATGTGTAGTTCCATTTAATTAAATATTTTCATTAAAGCCGTTCGTTCGTGGAAGAAGTCAAAGAGATATCAAGACTTTTAATTGTTCGTGAAATGTATGTATAATTAAGCTCATGGGTCATGGTTATGTACACTTTGGTCTGATGATAATTTTGTTGAATGTTTTCGTTGTATGTTGAAGGGTTTTTTTGGAATATCTCTGATCAAGTTGAATATGGATGCGGGCTGAAGGAAAAATAATGTTTTTATATGAGTGCACTCCACTCGCACAGGGATTTAAGATAACAGAGGAAAAGTTTGAAATTTCAGAAAAACCAATACGATTTGATTTGATTTTGACTAATAAAAAATGAACTATGAACTTAAGACTAGCATCCCTCCTTAAAATAATTCTGTACTTACTTGCTTAAGCTTGATATACTAATAAATCCTAAATAGGGGGGAGAGAATTATGCAAGAGACAACGATGTATATTATTTAATATATTATGTACTAAATGTCTGGATATTGAATTGGGAAGGAAAAATGTAGTTGAGTTTGGAATTCTAAATTCGTGTAGTATGGAAGGAATCTCTATACTTGCTGGTACTTCTAAAGTTAAACTGACGGGTATATTAATGAGCATTAGTGAGAGTGACAGGGTGGCTACCATCATCGGCTTTATAGCTATTAGCGAAACGCTATGCACCCTTCGCGTGCGAGGCAAATTTACGAACACGGACCTACGGAGGAGTCCTCAGACAAAGAAAAAGAGACTTACCACGAACAAGTCGAGAAGCTCTCAATGCCTGTCCAAGGTATGATGTTAAAATCATCCTTGGGGATTTTAACGCAAAAATAGGTCGGGAGCCGGTATTCAGGCACTACGCAGGCACCCATAGTTTGCATGAGAACACTAATGACAATGGACTTCGAGTCTAAGAATTGGCAGCATCGAAAAACTTGGTCGTTGCGAGTACCAGGTTCCCGCGTAAAGATATCTACAAAGCTACCTGGGTATCACCTGATGGAGTCACTCGTAACCAAATAGACCACGTGTTGATAGACTGTCGCCACTCCTCGAACTTGATGACGGTACGAACGTACCGAGGTGCCAATATCGACTCGGATCACTATCTTGTTGGTATGGTTTTCCGAAGGTGGACTGCCTTGCGAAGACGTATTGCATCCGCCGATCAGGTTCGAATCAACATGGCTGCCCTGCGCAATGAAAACACCAGTAACACCTTTGGTAATGCATTAGAAATCGCCCTAGAATCACTTGATTTAGGGAGAATAAGTCCTGGAGCCAGTATGCTGGGCATAAATAAGAAGTGGAATACTGAATACTGTCATTAGTACTGCCAACTCCATCTTAGGTAGCAGTCGTAAAAATCGGAAGGACTGGTTTGATGATGAATGCAAGCTAGAGACTGAACGTAAGAATGTTGGGTACCGAACAATGCAACAATCTCATAGAACGCGGGCACACGAAGAGGAATATAAAGAGATCAGAACAATAGAAAAACATCTTCACAGACAAAAAAAAAATCAGCCTGCGAGAAGAACCTAATCTGTGAAATAGAAAATAGCTGAGAGCGAGGTCCGCACCAGGCGCGGAAGTTCTACCAATCCCACCGAAGCATGACGCAGTACACACCACGCTGCCCATACTGCAATGACGGAGATGGAAATCTGATCACTGATCCTGAAAGCATACTGGAGCGATGGGAAGTATACTTTAATGAATTGCTAAATTGTCAGCTCAGTGCAGAAGTGGAGGCTTCATTACTTCAAGAAGAATACCCTATGTTGCCGCCATCAAGAATAGAAGAGTTTGAGAAGGCTATATCCCGGCTTAAGCAGAACAAAGCCACGGGAGCCGAAGGCATACCAGCCGAATTATTTGATCACGGCGGCGGGCCAGCCTATAGTGCACGTATGGGAGCAGGAAGAAATGCCATAAGACTGGCGAAAAGGTATAATATGCCCCATACATAAGAAGGGAGATGTCACAACGTGCAGCAAATATAGAGGTATCACGTTGTTGAGTACCGCTTATAAGATACTCTCCTCTATCCTACAAGACGGGATAACCCCATACGCTAACACCATCAGCGGACAATATCAGTGTGGTTTCATTCCAGGTAAATCAACAACTGATCAGATCTTTACCCTTAGGCAGGCGATGGAAAACTGTCTAGAATTTAACATCCCAACATACCATCTGTTTATAGACTTTAAGGCCGCCTATGATAGCATAGCCAGGGTAGAACTTTACAAAACCATGAGAGAATTCGGCATCCCAAATAAATTGACACGACTATGTAGGTTGACCACGACCAACGTAACAAGCCAAGTAAAAATAGCCGGATTGCTATCCAGACCAATCAACATCTTTAATGGACTCCGACAAGGGGACGGTTTGGCCTGCCTCCTCTTCAACCTGTCGTTGGAGAAAGCAATCCGTGACTCTGGCACGGCAACAACAGGGACCATCGTCAGCAGGTCCAGCCAGTTACTGGCTTATGCAGACGACATCGACATCATCGGAAGAACCAAACAAGCTGTACACGATTCCTTCCTCCAGATCGAGCAGGCGCACAGTGGTTTCATTTGTATGGGAAGGGCGGTCAAAACTCAAAATGCCATTTTAATTGGTAGAAACAAATAGTTAAAAAAGTGATTTATTTTAAATATTATTTAATTTTATTAAGAATTAAAGCAATAAATTCAAAATATCTTTAGACAATGTCGATTTTTGTGTTTTTTTCAAATTTCTTTCGTTAGAAAGTAAAGGGTCTGATGCTAGAAGTAATCTATTAAATAAATCGGTGTTTGTTGACAGCCTAGATATTTTTCGGGTGTTGTGTGATCGGAAAAATTTAACATCTTTGTTTTTTGCCTCTGCTGCCTCTTCAGTAAATTGGCCTATAGGCAATATGGCGTGTTTCACAATTTGTCCTCCGTGAATAAGAACTTTATGTACTGAAGCTGGCAATGGGTACCAAGGGTATTCTGCAACAATTTCCCGAGCTGTATCTTGCGCATATGTCTGAAAAGATTCTGCATTAATTGCAAAACAACTGGCCAAAGTTTTTAAAACCACAGCACATCTTTCAATAATGTATTTTTTAACGCCAGTTATCTGAGAAGACACAGAAGGGTTTGCGAAAATTCTACGAGCAGTATTCCCATCGTTTGAATTTCCACCACCTTGTTTTGGTTTGTCAATTTATCAATCCGATGCCGATGCCTCAAAACAGAAGCAATATCTTCATCGACTTCAACGATCTCAGCAATACGTCTCCTCTTAGTTCGAGACGAGCTTTCTAAAAATGATTTTTTTGGTCTCCCTTGACTATTTGTGGACTTTTGTTCTTCTGTCTGTTCTTGCGCAGAACTGAAGTCTTCGATAAAATCAAGCCAATCAGTATTTGTAGATAAAAATACGTTTTTTTTTACGTGAACAACCCTTCCACCTTCTGTGAAAGGATTTACATAGCGTATTTATCTTCTTCTTTGCCTCTAAACTTTCAATTTGGTAAGTTTCCTTAAAAATTGTCCAGAATTCATTAATTTTAGCAACACTGCGACCTTTCCTCAACGTATGCCAAATATTAAAAATGTCAATCCGCTTTATCATATTGCTAAAATCTAAAAAAAAGTTAAGAAAAGTGTTTTAATTCGGGTCAAAATTTTACAATTTGCGCAAATTTGCGCAAAAAAAATCGTATATGTTCTTAAAGAAGAAAGATAACCCTAAATTATTCTGTTTTAATTATTGTGGGATTTTATGGGAATTTGATGTTTCGGCTCTTCAGAAAAACACGAAATATGAAAAAAACACAAAATATGCACCATTTTCGAAAGAGGGCAAAATAAAAAATATATATATTTTTTTAAAGAAAATTATTCAAAAGCAATTGGTATACATTATTTTTTTACTCACATCAACTTTTTTTCAAAATTAACCTTACACAACAGAAAAAAAATGGTTAAACCGCAATGTCGAATTTCAGACTAACGTTTTTTATAAAATTGCGAAAAACACTCAACTTCGTCACGCGACTGACTGCCAACAACTAATTTTAGAAGAGAAACCTAACTGTCAATTTATTGTCCCGTTATCATAGATAATTATTGCATTAAAAAAAAATAAATTGTTTAACTTTGATATTTTGACTTTTGGCCTATGGGACAAACCACTGTGAGGCGGCACAAAATCTGGCTGCACATTAGTGAAGGTAAAACATAGTAAATGGTGGCGTCGAATGCGAGAGGAACAGCTGGTCAAACAATCAAGGAAGCGGAGCACGAATTTGAAGCGGTGCAATCCTTTAAATACAATGGATCAATAATAGCAGCCGATAACAATATAGAAGAAGAAATACACGGGCGGCTTCTTAAATCCAATAGAGCCTACTGTCTGTCAAAGCTCTTCACATCCAGAAATCTCACCATAACTTCAAAACTGCTGCTGTACAGGACCATGGTCCCGCCAGTACTCACATATGGTTCCGAGACCTGTATGCTTAGCAAAAGGCACTCTCACCTCTTAGCTCCGTTCGAGAGAAAAGTATTAAGGAGAATAGTTGGTCCCATATGTGAGGAAGGACGATTCTGGAGACGGTACAATAATGAATTGTACGCAATCTACCTTGAAGCAGATATCGTGACAAAAATTAAGCTCGGTAGACTCCGGTGGGCAGAGCACTTAGCTCGCATGAGCGAAGAGGAACCTGCTTGGAAAGTTCTTTGTGGTACATTCTATGCTAGACGACAGCGTGGTAGACCATGCTTGCGCTGGAGAGATGGCGTAGACCAGAACGCCCGAAGCCTTGGGGTGCACAACTGGATGGCGTCGGCTCCAGACCGGGATAGGTGGAGAGACTTGTTGAGAGAGGCCAGGACCGGAACCCGTTTGTCGAGCCGATGATGATGATTCTATGATGCTGTTCGGATCTGAATTTAATGAGCTCAACATATTCTGCCATTGCAGCTTTAGCTTAAAAAAATAGCGACTTGAATTTGGAAAGAAGGGAAGTCAAAGTAATTGGTCGGTAATTGAGGCTGAAGAAGAATCGCTATTTTAAGATTTTGTTGATAAAATTCTATCGGATTTGTGAATGTTGAGATCTTTTAATACTCAAGCGTTTATACGCCGCGCCGCCGCACTCCGTCAAAGATGCTGTGGGAAATATTTGTTGAAAATAGTGTCCTCTATGTTAAGATCGGCCGTGCGCACACTATCTATTTGCTTCTGTATGAGATCAAAGAAATCGCATTATAGTCAATTTCCTTGCCGAAAATCTGTTCTTATTTGGAATAGTTGTGGTATTTTCTAATTGCACATTGCAAGTCTACTTTCTAATGCTACGTGTAACAGGTGAATCACTTTTGCTGAGATCCTGAGAGTTCGAATCTTGCGATATAGAGTTCTAGATGAGTAAGCGGGGTAAGAGTTGATGAAAAGATAATGAGTCTCCAATTTTAATTCGTTGGGCTTTTTCGAGGATTTTCTTGAATGTGAATATTTGGTCTATAGTGCATCTATACTTGCCGATTGAAGTGGTACAGAACTAAGACTTAAGATACTTACAAACTAGTTTGAATAGATCTTATATTCGAAATTTATCAGGGATATACTGTGATGTACTTTTTGTCAAAGGCTGAGGTTTTGCTCGCCGGTTTACCGGGGTTCTATCTAAAGTAGTACTGACTCCAGATTTCAACGTCAATATTCCTTTATTTATAAAAATATCGAAAAGCAACTTAATTTAATTTTACATTTATTAATTTATATACAAATTCAATAATTAATGGTTTTCTGTGTTGGAATCCTTGGTTAGTTCTTCTTCGAATATCCGCCCTTATATATTCCTTTAGTATTTGTCTTATCACTGTATGCGGGTGGATTGTAGATAACCAAAGGCTGATACCTTTCACTGGACGCTGGCGATCTTCAGATGGATTCGGCAAATCAACAGACGAATCTGGCAATCAACGGACGAATCCGGCAAATCAACGGACGAATCCGGCAAATCAACAGACGAATCTGGCAAATCAACAGACGAATCTGGCAAATCAACGGACGAATCCGGCAAATCAACGGACGAATCCGGCAAATCAACGGACGAATCCGGCAAATCAACAGACGAATCTGGCAAATCAACAGACGAATCTGGCAAATCAACGGACGAATCCGGCAAATCAACGGACGAATCCGGCAAATCAACGGACGAATCCGGCAAATCAACAGACGAATCTGGCAAATCAACGGACGAATCCGGCAAATCAACGGACGAATCCGGCAAATCAACGGACGAATCCGGCAAATCAACAGACGAATCTGGCAAATCAACGGACGAATCCGGCAAATCAACGGACGAATCCGGCAAATCAACGGACGAATCCGGCAAATCAACAGATGAATCTGGCAAATCAACGGACGAATCCGGCAAATCAACAGACGAATCTGGCAAATCAACGGACGAATCCGGCAAATCAACAGACGAATCTGGCAAATCAACGGACGAATCCGGCAAATCAACGGACGAATCCGGCAAATCAACAGATGAATCTGGCAATAACTTATGTTAATTTGTTTGAGACCCCTTACCACTGGTGGGGGGAAGTCTTCAACTATTTCACTCTTTTACCTTCCTTGATCGATCGCGACTTTTTATTTCTTGAAAATCCGCCACACTTTATTTACCCGATGTTTCTCCCTCAATGGTCAAGCGCACTCTGTGTTTTTGTCGAACGTATTGCGGTCTTTTATTATACTTCTCAGCCAAACTATGCGTGAGCTGTAAAATTATGAAGTGCACATTTGCACACAATATGCCCTCTTTCGCGACGTCATCGCTATTTTCTATCAATAAACATTATTTTCCCCACTTAGATTTAATGGTGCGGGCGACGGGTGGCATCCTATTTAACTATACGTTATCTCTTACTGCGCTAACTCATAGTTGCAGGTGGGCGGTAAGAGGGTAGCCAGTTCTTGTATGAGCCTTAACTCACCATCGTGGTTCTAGGCCATAGCTGATAATACGACGGGGCGACCGGCGAGAGGATGAATGATCTCTCCTTTTATTGCTCGCAAACCCACCATCGAGGTTCTTGATCGTTGCCCAGTTGCTGCTTTCAGTAGAGTTTTTCCTTCTTCGTAGATAACCTCATGCTATCAATTCACCACTCCTAGTAGTTGTTGTTGGTATTGCATAGTTGGTGTGGTGTAATTGTGCTACTGATCTATTTCCACTGATAAGCTCCTTTGTAATGAGTTGCTGGCCATGGCTTGCAGTTGACACATGCAATGGGAGCATGTTGTCGCTTTGGTAAGTATTCTTTTTATGTTATTTTTCTCAGGTCCGTGGCATGGGGGGTGTTTTGGTTAGGTTAATATGGGCTTTGCTGGGTAGGGGGTTCGGGGTTGGAATAGGGTTTAGCTATGGTGAGGTACTGGAATTAACAATATGACAGGTCCGTAGGTAGGGGGGGTGGGGCGCAGAGTTGTAATGCTTCATTACAATACGTCTTACAGGACGTACGACAGTTTTTTTTTTTTTTGATGAGTGGAAATATTGAATTGATAGTCTAGTGTTTGAGCATACTTCCTTCCACCTTTATTTGGTTGATGATATAATTTTTTGACCACATTTAAACATTTGAAGATATTCGCTGATAATCTATTTGATCCGTCGGACCTTTTAAACTTTTTTTTAACTTCAAATGTGACGTGATTCTCATAAGGCATAAACTGTAAGCGGTGCTTGAGTACATCCGTTATTTTCATCGGTGACTGAGCTATTTTCACTGTTTCGAAGACCTTACGTTCAAGTCTCAAAATCAAATGTCAGGAACTTAGCTTTTTATAAAACCGTCGGGTATTGGTTCAGGAAAAAACCTTTTTAGTATTCTTGAGAAAGAAACTGTGCTTATCGTCTTCTTTCTACGTAGATTTTTCTTCTACTCCCTTTTCATAGGTCGAAAATACAGTGTTTTTCGCTGCAGCATTTATGCTGTTCATCTTTTTTCTGTGAATGAATGAATTATGTATTGGGGGATATTGTACTGCAACCTATGTAGAGATCTAATGTACCCCCACCTAGATCTAGATGACCTTACTTATCTTATAGTTCTACGCCTCCAAATCTATTGCTCTTAGGAATTTTGGAATTTTAAGGCTTCTTTTTCTAATTATATCATGCGTACATCTTATCTGCGTATATGTTTTCCCTTCCGCCTTTAGCATTGAATTGTCTGACTTCTTACCACAGAGAGGTTTCCCAGGCCTTTTTTCAGGATGTCATACAGTTATTTCTGCATATTATCTTGAGGAAGTAGGTGCAGTTCAACATAAGGTCTAAAAGTTGTTTTTTTTGCTTGCATGCCGATTCCCTATAACAAGTGCAATCTTTTATCGCACTTGTAATAAATGATGAATTTATCGCTTTCATTAGCATATCCCTGATATCTACTCGATCATACCGGTAACAACTGCTCCAAACTGACGTTGACGTCTCTTTCGTCGAATGATTTGATGCCAATAAATCACTACGGGGTTATGAGAACTATAATTGACCCATAATGTCTTCATGCGCTAAGACTTCTTCCTCATTACCATGTCCTTCGTTTCACCCCCAGCTATAAGCATGTCACAGTAAATCACATGAGTTCTCTGTATTCCACACTAATGACGAATTCAGAAAACCATTGATTCACTGTTGATTCATAAGTCAAACGAAATAAAATCTGTCTAAGGTCCCTAACACAAGCAACCAAATGGGCACAAAAATGTAATCATAGAAAATATATTCATAAAAGTTAATAACAAAATTTCCATCCTGTGGCCTCTCATCCCCCACGAAACAAGAAGTAGAAACTAAATTAACCATAAAATAACTTCAAATTACAAGTTTTGTGAGATAAAATGATAATTTGGACATCCCTGAATCATCAGAGTAGTGCTTAATTTCCTAAATGAAAAATATACAAGAAGAAAATTTCAGGTGTGTTTGCACAAAAAAGCTCTGCTATCTCCAATTTAACATCAAAATAAACGTAATTTCCGGCTAAGTTAGAGAACAAAAAAGAAAACATAAACAAGCATAAAATGTATTCCCATCAAAAGTCCTCAATTTTATGGCACTTCATCAAAATACTAAAAAGTAAGTAAATAGAATGTTATCCTAAGGACCAAGCTTCTTAAGTTTAGAGATTCCTCACACTTTGACAGAAAATTTATGCCCCGTAACTCGGTCATTAATCTCCATGAATCTCCGACAGCAATTCCCCCAACGCACAGCAGCACAAGGTCTCGTCTCCTCTGGCGGGCCGGGCGTATATGCGAAATATTCACAACAATTGAAACATTTAATTAATATCAACCCCAACGAGCTGGCGTCGATGGCTATAGCACCCACCTTCTCGCACCCTTCATCTACTGTTGTGCCTGCCTTGGTTACATCCAGTGCCGCCACCACTCACCGCGCCGCCGTCACAATAATAATCAAGAGAATAATGGCTTACCATGTAATTACTGTCTATCTGTAAAAATGAATAGAATGCTTAATCGCTTAGAAATCAGAGGACACCAATAATAAATTACTGGCTGCCATGCTGTTCCTGTGTATTTGTGCGACCCAAATTGGGTTCCAACCCGAAACCCATGTTCTATCCACCCAAAGGTAGAGGTAATCCTTTCCGGAGCAAACGTCTGTCCCGTCCATATATAACCTTAAGACGCTCGACCAGAGATTCAACTTTGAATCAACCTTAACGAAAGTGTTAATTAGACAATTCTTCGTTTGGGTTATCTGCTCAATCTGTTTTTCTGCAAAAGTTTTTCTCCTCTTCGACTCCGAAAAGTTACTCCTTTCTCGGTTAAGAAATGGCTTGGTGCCCGATGCCCCGTGTCATGCCGTAACTGTAGTCATAGCCGACGAATACCCGATCCAACACAACCACTCCCACTTCAAGCGTTGAAAGAAGCATCCTTTAAGGGTGAGTTTATATACCTCACCTGGAGATACTCGTACTTTTGCCAAAACTTTAAGATACTTCTTCGTTTTTATTTTTTTTTTTTCCTGTACTTCGTCCTTTTCGTTTTAATCGGACGGGAATGGAATGTGTCAAGCTGATCTCTTGTAGTAAATTCCTGGGAGCTAGCTAGCGGCAAGGTGTCTGGTGTCTTCTGCAAATGAGAAAAAAATCTCAAGAAAGAAAAAAATTAAGCTAAAAAAAAAAATAAAAATAACGAAGGTAGGTAATTCACTTGATAAGAACTTTTCATCCCTAGAGATTGTGGAAGCAAGCTGTAGTTGCTTTTTCCAAATAAAATATTCTTACAATCAATTGAATTGGAATTCCTTATCAATGATTTGCAAGACAGCATTGTAGAGTTGATATCGCCTTGGCCGTGTTTGTGCGCTATATCTACAACCGCACCTTCATGTGTGAGGGGGTTGAGTAACTCTTACTGCTTATTTGATGGTTATTTTCAGTTCTTTCTTATTTTACTTTCTATTTCCGTTTTGGTTGTTTATGGTGCCATTTTATTTTATGACTCTGTTTCCGATGAGGGACTACAGGGAATGGAAAAATCTCAAGTTAATTTTAGTACAAGTTGCAATTGTTTGAATTTTATGGAGAAATCGGGAACTAAGTTGACGCACAATTTGAATTCGAAAGCACTTTGACTTTGGTCGGAAGGAAATCTGGATGTTTAAGTTCTGAATTTCGCTTCCCAATGAGCAATAAAAATTATGTTGTCGAAAGGAAAACCATTTCCAATTCAGTTGAAAAATTAGCGAATTGCAGACATTCTTCCATTTATTGGTCATTTTTAGGGCAATTAGTTTTCATTAGAAGGGCAACAATCTAATCATTAATATCAAATCGTCTTTTGTTGCCTTAATCCCTGGCCCTCGTTTGTAATTTATTGATTTTTTTTTTCAGTTATGTAAAAGGGTTGACTTTTGAAGTTAAATTATGTAAAGTCGATTCCGTTTAACTGGAAAACAGCATAATTTTTGCAGAAAATTTGAGCGGAGTTCACAGTTGACCGAACTTTGAATGAGTGAAGTTATAGCGAATTTAAAAAACTGTTAGCCCAGTATAAATGGAATATCATAGTCTGAAATGCTCAAGAATTATTTTTTTTTTCTAATTTGTAAGTTTGATTGAAGTAGAATTGGTTGAAAAATCTCATCACATTTTTTACGTGACTTGTATAAAAAATAAAATGCACGACTGGTTAGCATGAACTTGTTCCTATGTAAACGACTAAGAATTTCAAAAATGAATGTTTTTAGAGAAAAACTGTTCATAAGCATAAAATTCATTTTTTAATAGACAACAACTCCTTAAGTAGTTGGAGCTAAAACCAGGATGCCATCTGATTCAAGCAAATATTAGCATATGCAAGAACAAAAATTATAAGTCTGTACTGGTTTCTTAAAAAAATAAGCTTTTATATACAATATTTTTAAACCGTTTATAAGAACAAATTTTGGTACCCCAAATTAAAGTTTTAATTATTTTTCAAATAAAAATCCAATTTAAAAACAAAAATATTGAGCCATTTCTGAGATATCGAATTTTCAAAAAAAAAAAAAAATAGATTTTTTTTTTCAAAAACTCAAAAATTATTTTCTTTTAAAGTTTTAAAATGCAAAGTTTTTTAAACTTTTTAGAAGCTTCTCTATAAAAAATTTCATTAAAATCCGTTTTGTAGATAATGAGAAATTTTAAATTTGAAAATATGGTTCTGTGGTATAGGTACAGTCAGTAATACGTGAAGGAAATTCCCATAAAAACACATAGTTTTTACGCATTTTTTGTTTGCTGTATGCAACTTAGCCAAACATTTTTATGAAATAAGAAAATGTACTCAAGCTTGTTAGTAAAAATAAAAATTTATTCACTTTTAACAAAATTAAATAAAAATTATTAACAAAAAATAAAAACTAACAAGAAAAAAGGGGGAAATTCCCATAAAAACACCTACGTTTTTATTAAAAATAACTGTGAATTAGTGATCAGAATATTGTTATTAATTAAATCAATATTTTGTAGAGCCACCAGTTGCTCTTACGACCGATATCATTCGCCTCGGCGGCGTTGATTCCACAAGGTTTTCCAGTTCCGCGGTTGTAATCGCGCCTTATTGTTCAATTATTGCGTCTCGAAGCTCTTGAACGTTGTTAAATTGGCGCCCGTTGACATAAAAACGCCTGGCTAATATTCCCCAGAGATTTTCTATGGGATTTAAATCGGGACTTCGAGACGGCCAATCGAGCAATGTTATTTGTTTCTCCTCAAACCAGTCTCCGATCCTTCGAGAGACGTGGATAGGAGCGTTATCCTGCTGGAATTTGAAGTCAGTTCCGCATAGCTCTTCAACTCTCTTAACCATAACTTCTTCTAACAACTCAGCATAACTTTCTGAGTTCATCCTTCCAGGCACAAATGCAATTTCCGTCTTTCCATTTGCAGAAAAACCTGCCCAAACCATTGCGCTGCCGCCACCGAAGTTTCGACTCATTCTCACTTCTGTTTGAAGACGTTTGTCATGCCAATATGACTGAAATCCATCTGGACCATCTAAATTGAATTTTTTTCATCACTAAACACAACTTTTCTCCACTCTTCGGTCCAGTTTATGTGACTTTCAGCAAAATGCACACTTGCTGACTTATGAGCTGTATCTAAAGGTGGCTTCTTGGATCTTTTTTTTGTAAGCAAGGTTGGAGTTGGCTTTTAAAATTTGTCTAACGCGTCGGGTTGAAACAGGCAGGTCAAGTTTCGCCTTAATTTGAGAAGCAAACAGCTTGTTTCTATATTGGGTTCACGCGATATCATTCGAACTTAACGTGTTGTAAGCTTTTTATTTTGCGCGTGGTTGGAAATTTTTCCATAACTTTCACCTAACCTTAAAAAGTTATGAATAACTGTATTGGATCTCCATATTTTTCTAACAATTTCACGATTAGAAAGGCCCCAAACTTTTTATGCAGTGATTTTTGACCTTTCCTCCGCACTTAAAATTCTTCCACTCGGCATGATGAGATTCTGTAAAAAAAATTCGGGTTTTGTGTCTGCTTTCCATAAGAAGTATTCGGTAGAAGCATCCGTCGTCAGACTTTTCTGGAATCTACTTAGTGACTCATTTTTAAACTCACAGATTCTTTTTTTTAATTCGTTGTTAAGACGGTTAAAAACTACCTTACCATCTGGGAATGTCGTGGTTTGCCATTTTCTTCTAGCTCTTCTTTTTTCCAATATCAACTCCTTTATTTCGATAGGATATTTTATACCTTTTTCTCTCGCGTTCGAAATAGTTGGAGTACTTTCTTCTGCAGCCTGCTGCACATCAGCAATAAATTTTTCTACTTCATGATCAATTTGTTCAATTGTTTGCATAGGGGATCTTAGGTTTATAAAACTTTCAAGTTTGTCTCTGAATTCGTTCCAGTTTGTTCCAGGCATGGAAAATTCGGTACAATTGTACCGAATTCGATACAATTGAGTTTGTAGAAGTACAAAAGTACAATTTGTCTCAATTCAGTACAATTTCAAAACTTCCATATTTTATGTATTTCACAAAAACACAAAACAAAAGCACATAAAAGGCAATTGAAAATTGGATACATCATCCTGACCTGAATGCATTAATTTACCAGAATAATAACTCTCAGCTGTAACTCTTAATTACAGTTTTAACTTCTAGATGGCGTCTTGCTTTTTTGTCTCTCTATCGATCAGCTTTTTTTCAGAGATGGCTTCGGTTTGGTTACTAAACACTGGCCGTGTTTTTTGTGTAAGTCCATATAAAATTGTAGAAAAAAACGACATCGGTAACTTCTTTCCAAAAAGATGGAAGCAACGTGCAGTGTGCATGCTATGGCATTTGTCGGCTGTATTGATGACTAGTATCAAATGGCATCCAAAAACGTCACTTTTGACTTCTCTGAACAAATAATCGATAACATATAGATAATAGATATTATTCTGCATCACAGTTTTTATCAGGACTTATGTTAAGTCTCGAAAATTATTTGGACTTAGCTAAGTCTTAAGACTTAAGTAGTTGTTGTATTTACATTTAAGCTACACCTACTAAACTGTAAGCTTGTGAATGTGATTTGTGATTGCGGTTCTTTGTCTGTGCATTTTTAAGATATTAAATATGTGAATTATAGTTTTATATTTCAGTTTTTTGTATGATTTTTTTTTTTTTAAATGAAGATAGTATTTTTTTTTTCTACGGAGATAATTATATTTATTTATATTTTGCATAAGAAGAAAAACTGATATTTTCTGCTTTGATTTTTTTTAATAAAATACTTTGGAAAACTTTTCAATAGTTAAATTATTGATTTTTACTTGCGACTTATAGGCAAGTTATGCATTTGTAAAAAAAATCGAACTCGAGATTTTGATCAAAGTTGACATTACGATGATAGCGAAGACCAAAAAAGTGGGTTTCGCAATTCTGTCTGTCTGTCTGCCTGTCTGTCTGTCTGCCTGTCTGTCTGTCTATCGGTTCGACTACAGCCTAAACGGCTCGGCCGATTTTCATCAAATTTGGTAGATATGGGTTTTAATTTTTCCCCCCCAGACGTTTTTTTCTTTTTTTTTTAAGACCAAAAATAACGGTACCTGCCATACGATTTTTTTTCGAAATTTTATAAATATTTTTTTTTTCTCTAAAACTGTCTAACAGAATTTAAAAAAAAAATTTAAAATTTGATTTAGTTAAAACTAGGTAATGGTTGAAAAAAATTTCCCAAAAATTGTTATTTTTGGTAGCCCCCCTGGATCCATTTTTTTTGTTTTTGATTTTCTCGGAAACGGTACAGCCGATTTAAATCATTTTTTATGCTCAAGCTCCTCCAAAGTTTGAAGATTTTTATGTATTCAAATTTTCAATTTTTTATTTTTTTGATTTTTAAAAAAATTTTCAAAATTTTTTTTTGGAAATTCAATATTTCGAAAACCCCATGTTCGATTTTTTTCAAACTCGCCAAATAAAAGTTTCTTAACATAATCTACAAGATTTGAGAAAAAAAATTTGTTTTATCTAAAACTAACGGTACCTTCCATACAAAAGTTAAAAAATGGTTTTCGAAAGTCGTATTTTTCTCGAAAACGGTTACTAGAATTTTACTAAAATTTTTTTTCTTTTGACTAATTCTTACGATCTATAATTTGAAAAAAAAAAAATTTGAAATCTAGATATTACTGACTGTAGGCTGTACCTACAATACAACGATTTTTTCGAATTTTGAATTTATAATTATCGGCATAACGGATTTTTATGAAATTTTTTATAAAGAAGCTCCTAAAAAGTTTAAAAAACTGCATTTCAAAACTTAAAAAAAAAATATTTTTTCAATTTTTGGAAAAAAAGTCATTTTTTTTGGAAAATTCGATATCTCAAGAACAGCTTAATATTTTTCTTGGAAATTTAACTCTCATTCGAACAATAATAAAAACTTAAGGTTGGTGTACCATTTTTTTTTTAAATGTTTTAAAAATTTTGTGCATAAAAGCTTATTTTTTTAAGGAACCACTACAATGGCTTATAATGTTTGTTCTTGCATAAATTCATATTTGCATAGCATTCTGTCTTTATCTCTTATGTACTACTAAAAGAATTTAAAAAATTCATTTTCGCCTTATGAACAGTTTTCTTTAATAACATTCGTTTTTAAGATTCCTAGTCTATTACATAGGAACACGTTCGTGCGACCCAGTCGTGCATTTTATTTCATACAAAATTTGTTTTCGGTACAATTGACATCATTTCAGTACAATTTTATTCCAGATTTCAGTACAATTGAAGAATTACATTTTCCATCCCTGGTTTGTTCTGTTATTCACGAGCTTGGGATTACTTTTTTCTATTATTTCTGCTTCGCTCAGTGATAAAATTACTGGAGTATGATCTGACGATAAATCGTAATTACCTTCGACACTTATATGATTTCGTTTAATACCTTTAACTACGAAAAAGTCTATAAGGTCTGGTATTTTGTTAGTATCAGATGGCCAATATGTTGGCGAACCAGAAGAATAAAATTCGCAGTTGTATTTTCGGCCTGCTTGGTATAGCCGTTTACCTTTTGTTGTTATGAGCCTAGATCCCCATTGGGTGTGT
Organism: Philhelius festivus; assembly: GCA_963931855.1. Lineage (NCBI taxonomy): Eukaryota > Metazoa > Arthropoda > Insecta > Diptera > Syrphidae > Philhelius > Philhelius festivus. The sequence goes on from OZ007555.1 coordinate 70,859,751, forward strand.
TTAGCATTGAAGTCGCCACGAACAAGGAAGTTATGTCCTTACAAATGTAGGAGTTCTGCATAGTCTTCTTCAGTTGGAGAGCGCTTCGGAGGGCAGTATATAGCTGCTATTTTAAATTCTTTCTTTTTTATACCAATACTAATTGTTGTTACTTGCATATTTTCATTAGTAAACTTTGGTTCTTCATAGTGTGTTAAGCACTTTTTAATAAGTATTGCTGATCCTCCCCTAGCTTTGTCAGCTGGGTGCGGAGCGTGATAACATGTATAGTTTGGTAATTTATTATCAAGACTTTGTTCAATAGCGAGGTGGGTTTCGGACACCAAACAAATGTCTATAATATGCTCTATGTCTAAAAAGATGTTTAGTTCTGATACATGCTGTAAAAGACCGTTTGCATTCCATGTTGCGATTTTAAGTATTCTGTCCATCATTGTTTTTTTAAGAGCGACTTCTTCGCTTAGCTGTTTTATGTTTATTTTTTAAATAAAAATCCAATTTACAAACAAAAATATTGAGCCATTAAATTATTTTTTTTTAAGTTTTAAAATGCAATGTTTTTTTAAACTTTTTAGAAGCTTCTCTATAAAATATAAAATTTCATTAAAATCCGTTTTGTATAGATAATGAGAAATTCTAAATTTGAAAATATGGTTCTGTGGTATAGGTACAGTCAGTAATATATTGATTTCTAATTTTTTTTATTTGATTTATAGATCGTAAAAATTAATCGAAAGAAAAAAAAAGTTTAGCAAAATTCTAGGAACCGTTTTCGAGAAAAATACGAAATATACAAAATGTGAATTGCAACAAAAATTTTAAAAATCGTTAGAGGCGTTTTATTAATAAATTGATTTTTTAAATGCGAAATTCTTTTGAAAATTTTTGAAGCGAATTTCAAATATCTAACAATATACAATCAATGAAATAATTTCAATGGATATCTCAAAAAAATGTAGAACTCTTTTTCAAGAATGCAAAACCGATATTCTTTCAAAAACTTTAAAATAGGTACAGTATTATTTTAAATTTTAAGAAGCTTCTGTACAAAAATTTTTATCAAAATTAGTTAAACCATTAATGAGAAAATCGAAAATCGAAAAAACCGTTCTATGACAGGTACCGCGAATACATTTTTTTTCTTTTTATCTCTTAACATTTTACTAAAGTTAAAATCACACAAACTGGCTACTTTAACTTTTAGTAACTTGCTTAAATCCATATGAAATCTGTCATTTTCCTCAAAAAAAATCTCTTGGCAATTTTATTTGAAAGAGTTTTACTGAGTTTTTTAATCATTAATTTAAAATAAAATACTATAAAAGCTTTGTGCAGTAAAGTTCGATACTTTAAGTCCCGAGCAAATCCTATTGAAGAGCTGGACGAGGAGAATTTTTCTTTACTCCAGGCATAGGTGGGACAAGATATAGCAGTACAGAAGCCTTGGGCTTCCGATTGCACCAGAATTTCAAGTACATATACTATTTACTTTATACTTCTTTGGGGAATTATCCATGAAGCTGATGCTTGTAAGTATACGTTCTAATGGAACACAAATGATACATCTATGTACACCAATTAATCTTATAGGAACATTACATGGAATGATCCAGTCCACAGTGAGGAACCTAATAAAAAACAGGGAGCGGGTTAAAATGCTGTATTTCAAAATACTGTATGATCAAAATTCTGTATGATTCTGTGTGGTTAATATTCTGTATTCAAAATACTGTATTTCAAAATACTGTATGTACAAAATACTGTATGATCAAAATACTGTATCTCATAATACTGTATCTCAAAATGCTGTGTGAGCATGAACACCTGAAAGTATTGACAGATCAATTAGTTTGGTGCAATTATTTATGCAATGTTTGATTATAATCAAAACAATTATTGTAAGAGAGAATCAACCTTGATAACTCTTTAACAAATATTTTATTGATTTTATGTTGGCTATTTTCCAGATTCTTTTAATGCTAAGGAAACTTTGCATACACCCAAACTCGCACCTACCCCTTACATACCTCACTGTTTATACGTCGTAATAAGAATAGGGATTATAAAAAATGGGATTATAAAAAAGGGATTTTTAAAAAGTGCGCACTTTTATACATTATCAAAACGATTTTTATTTTGCAGCCTATTTACAGATACAGTATTTTGAGATACAGTATTTTAAATACAGTACATATTATGATCCATACAGTATTTTGACGCCAATCCTAAAAAACATTTAGAAAAAGGTTGCCACAAATAAACAAACAGCAAAATAAATTGTAGGTTGTCCCTTTGACTTTTGAGTTTCCAATATTTCAAATTATTAGATCCGTTTATTTTTGTTTGTTTTGTTAATTATTTTCACGAACTGTCATGATTTAAACGTGTTCAGGTGCACCGTTTTTGATAAATTAGTATTTTTATAGTTAGTAAAACGAAAATAAGGTGTCAAATTTTCAAAGAGGTAGTAAATTACTTAAACTTTAACAAATTGCTTACTAGTAAACTAGCTAAGCTCTTATTGATAGATTACTTAAAATTATCATTTTAAATTTTTTTCCCCCACACGATTTTTCTTCTTTTTAAGACCAAAAATACCTGCTATACTTTTTTTAGAAATTTTATAAAATATTTTTTTGTCAAAAACTTTTCGACGAAAAAAATTCACAAAATTTAATTTATTTAAGACTATAGGTTGCATGAAACAAAATTTCCGAAAAATGGTTATTAATGATATCCCCTGGAAGCATTTTTTTGTTTTATTTTCTCAAAAACGATGAGACCGATTTGGATCAGATTTTGTATGCTAAAGCTCCCCAAGAGTTTGCATAGTATTGTGTATTCAAATTTTTAATTTTTTTTTTGGGTTCTTAATTTTTTTTTTCAAAATTCAATATTTCAAAAACCCCAGGTTCAATTTTCTTAAAAACTTGACAATCAAAAGTTTTTCAACACAATTGATAAGACAATATAACGGTACCTTTTTCAAGATTCTAGGCGCTATTTAAGAGAAAAAAAAAACGGTTTTCGAAAACCATTTTTTAATATTTGTATGGTGAGTACTGGTATTTTAAGATAAAATCTTCGTTAATAAAATCTATAGTACTATTATGAGACAGTGTCTTATACATTTATCGTCGTGGAGATGGATCTGGTGTCGTCAAATATATTAATGGACTTATGTTTGTCCTTAAGTGGGCTCAAGGTCAATTTTTATTATTTTTTCTTTATTTGTGACGTTTCGGATGTGATTACACTCTTCTCCAGACTTATTTATTATGAAATTTTAATTGAAAACATTATACATTATATACATCAAAATCTATCAGGTTGAGAGAAGTATGTTTCCGCTCTTACAAAGCCAACCCAACTGAGGAAAATCGGAAAAAGTTTAAACAAGTCAGAAACCAATACAACGCTGTTATAAAGAGAACTAAATTCTTACATGAACAGAAATTAAGGCAAAAAATCCTGCAATGTCCCAAAAGCAGTATAAATTTATGGTCATTTGTCAAGTACATAACAAAATTCAAATTCATCTTCGGTTCCAACGCTCATTTTGCTGCTAGCTCCTCGTTGCCTGTTAGCAACATTGCTCCTCCTGTACTTGAAAACGTAAACCATTCAAACGGACAAATATATTTCTGCACTCGTACAGTTGCAAGAGCCCTTCGAGATCTTGATATAAAAAAATCCGCTATACCCCCCGGTATACCCCCTCCTCTTCTGAAGAGGTGTTCTTCATCGCTGGCAAAACCATTGCGTAAGCTTTTCCATCGCTCCTACTGTTCTGGAATCTTGCCTAGAAGATGGAAAACAGCATTTGTCCAGCCTGTTCCTAAAAAAGGTGACACTTCCTCCCCTTCGTCCTATCGACCAATCGCACTTACGTCCCTTCTTTCCAAGGTCATGGAGTCGCTGATAAATCATATGCTCAAGAAATATCTCGAAGATCGAAAGCTTCTTAATGACCGGCAATACGGCTTTCGTAGCAATCGTTCCACTCACCGAAGAGTGGAACAGATCTTTACATTAATTTACAACAATTTTATACAACATTTAGAATTTAAAAGCTATGGCTATGCATTTGAGTTGAGTTTGGCATCAGGCTCTCTTATCGAAAATGCGTGCGTTTGGCATCAACGAAACTCTTATTCGTTGGATTAGAAATTACATTCTAGATCGTTCAATACATGTTGTATTGGACGGTTTTAAGTCTGATCTTCAAAAAATAAATGCTGGTGTTCCCCAGGGTCCCGTTTTGTCTCCGACTCTCTTCCTCATTTTTATAAATGATCTCTTGTCTGAAACTTCTAATCCACTTCATTGTTTTGCCGACGACTCTACTCTCAGCTTTTCGTACTCGTTCCCAAATTCACGTCCATCTCCTTCGGAAGTGGAATTGCAAGGATATCGTATGATAAGGGTAAAAAAAACCGTGTGGAGTATAATGCTTCGAAAACTCAATGTTGTCTATTGTCGTTGAAGCAAAATGTTCCCCTTATGCCATTGTCGCTGAATGGCACTTGCATCGAAGAAACCGAAAAGCTCTCAGTACTCGGTATGTGTGTTAACGACGATCTTCGTTGGAATGATCACATACTCGAGACCGCCAAGAATGCTGCTAAATGCTTAGGATTTCTATATCGATGTAAGAAATTTTTCACCCCTTCTGATCTGGCTACCATTTATAAGGCGTTTATACGTCCAAAACTCGAGTATAACTCACACCTTTGGGCAGGCGCTGCTCAATCTTCTCTACATTTATTGGATAGAATTCAGAACAGAGCGTCAGTTCACCCTTGAGCTTAACTCTGGTCGTACCGTTAAATATAGAGATTCGTTTTTTAGTCGCACCACACGACTATGGAATAACTTACCCGGCACAGTTTTCCCCGCCATTTCAATTTGCAAGCATTAAAAACCAATGTTCATTGTTACCTCCTCCCTCTCCCTTCCTAATTTTCCCAACGCCCGTGCTGTGTTTAACATTATAAGGGTCTATAAACATACCCTTGAACGCGAGTGAATTATAAAAAAAAAATACATTTGAAGTTGAAAAACAAGGAATGCTTCCATATCTTGATGTTAAAGTTATAAGAAAAAATAGATATCTAATTTTTGATTGGTACAAAAAACCAACATCTTCAGGCCGTTTGATAAATTTCATTTCAAAACAACCCAAACTAGTAATTCCTAATACAGCACAAAATTTCATAAATAGAGTTGTAGACAATAGTGATATTATATTTCGACAAAAAAATATTGGTATAATAATAGATACATTGTACTCTAATTCATTCCCATAAGAAATAACTAAATCACTTTTTAAAACTATTTTAATATTATCAGACGACCAAATCAAAATACAAATGAACCACAAATAATAATAGAAGTGCTTTATACGTTCCAAATTTTTCAAACCGTTTATTGAAAGCACCAATTAGAGATAAACAAAAACTAGAATAGGTTTTAAATCAGCAAATACTCTTAAAAATTCAGTTTTCTCAAAATTAAAAGATAAATTAGAAAACGAAGAAAAATCAAATATAGTTGTACAAGATTAAATATGTAGGTGATGGATCAACATCATGCCCATCAATCTATGTAGGAACTTAAATGCAAAAACTTCGAAATTGTATATCAGGTCATAAAAATCTGATATAAATAATGTTAGTACACAAAAGACTGCACTAGCTCTCCGTTGCATAGAAGAAAATCATCGCCCTGATTTCTAAAACATTACAATTTTACAATCAGAAAAGAATTACAATAAAAGAATGTTACATATTAGAAATACAGAAAATAGCATTAATAGACGTTCAGATTGTGATAGACTTAGTAGTACGAGTATTTACGGTCAATTTATTAATTATCAAAGAATATCTCTATAAACAAAATTCAACGATTGAATATATTATACATGGTAACATAAAAATTTTGAATTTTTTTTTCAAAATAAATTATTTGAATTTTAAAAATTCAAATTACAAAACTTCATTTTGTTTGAAATAAATTTTCAAACAAATTTAAAAACGAAAAAAATATAAAAATATATACTAAAAAATTTTTGAAACATCTTCTATAAAGATTTTTTAAAAAACCACGGATATAAAAAACAAACAACCAAATAAAAAATATTTGTACTTATTAAAGTTGTAAGTATATCCTTTTAAATTTTGATCAGACCAAAAACGTAAATGTTAAAAAAAGAGCCAAGTTCTACTATACAAAAACCTTTGTGTAACAAGTCAGCCGTGAAAAGAACTGAGATCTTAAAGTACGCCAAGTTCTTACTTCATTAGGGTTTAATACCGAATATTTAAAGAAGAATAATATGGAAACAGCTACAATGTAATAGAGAAATTTTATTATTTAATTATTACTGATTAAAGTTTGATGGGTTGTAAATACACAAAAAAATAACTAAATGAGACGCTTTTTTCGTTTCCTGAACAATTTTAAAAATGTCGCTTAATACATTCTTGCGGGAAGGTATCGATACAATGTTTTCAATTAAAATTTCATAATAAATAGGTCTGAAGAAGGGTGGTGTAATCACATCCGAAACGTCACAAATAAAGAAAAAATAATAATTTTATAAAAAGAAAAGGTCACGAACAAAGGAAACATTTATATTAATGGACGGTTAATGTGGAACGAATATTCAGAGTGAGATGGTTGTATTATATGGATTCTGATAACAATAAGGGGAGTAGGTGAGTTAACAAAATTAGAAATTTGCGTCAAAGCAACGACCAAAAACTACAGTATTTCCTAAAGGTAGGTACTAACATTTATACCTACTTTTTTATTATCCATTTTCGTAAGCGGATGAACTAATTTTACTCATTTTTTTAAGTTCTAACAAAATATAAAAAAAAAAATTTTGCTCAAAAATGGCTCCAAAGATATTAATAAAAAATCTAAAAAATGTCTTAAATCATCGCTAACTCCACAGAACCATTTTTTATTTTCGACATTTTTCGTAGACAGCTCAAGCAATTTTATTCAAATTTAATATTAAAATAAAGCATTTTTTTCTTCAGAACTTTATACATACATATGTTGAGAGTTTTAATTAAATAATTATCATTTAACGAGTCTGGTAAATAATAATTTTTAGAGAGGCATCTCGGAGAACTTAAATATTGCAAGTTTCAAATTCAATTTGAAAAGCATTAATATTTATAGTAAGATTTTAACTACTGGGCCTTTCTGAAGACCATAATTTCAGTTTTAACCGGTTTTGTAGTCCATGTCGTATTAAATCCAATTAAAACTATTTCCATTTTATAAGCGTATGTCTAAGGCTTCGGCCACGCACTGAGCGACGAGCGATTGAGCGCGAGTCGCTGAGCGACTCATCTGAGACTAGCGAACTTTGAAACCGTTCCCTTTCAATGTTGCAAACAATACAAATATTGAATGGCTTAGAATGGACAAAAACTCGACAATTTCTTAAAGGAAGTCTACAAATTTAGGATGCTCCTAATGAAGGAATATGTTTAATATAATTTGAATTAAAAAAAATCTAAATCTAAAAAATTGGAGTTGCAAGTCGAGCAAACATAAATAAAATATTGTTTTTAAAATTGGTAACAAATAAATTGCTTAGCTTCTTACTTAACAGATATAGATTCAGAGCAAGAATTAAAAATTAATTTAATTTGAATTTAAAAAAAAATATTGCTTGTAAAAATTTTCAAAAATTTGATTTTTGGGTTTTTGAATAAAAAAATTCAATTTTTTTTTAATTTCAAATCTGCAAAACGTGTGAACGATTATTTTTTTAAATTATTTCCTTAAATCTATATTGCCTTTGTATATATAACCTTATAGTATTATCATGGAGCGTGATTTTGTATTGCGAACTCTAGCCAGGTGGTGGCGCTGAAATTAGCGCTAGATTTAACAGTGGAGAGTAAGGCTAAGATACAAAACAAGTAGTAAAAAGGAGAAAGATGTCGCCACAATCTTTCATCTTCTTAATACAACTATACATTTTATATACAAAGATATTACTATTTAAAACTTAAAATTGGCATCCCAAATTTATCTTGAAAAAATTTAAAGAAATTTATTATACATACAAAATTAATTTAATAATAAAACGATTTTTAAACATCGTTTATCTGAATTGAAATCAAACAGCAATTGCATTTGAACATTTTTATCTCAATAGATCTGTGTTTAATATTCATTTATAAACAATTTTTAAAATCCAAAGTACTTTTATATAAGAGCAAGTAGCTACGTGCGATCCAGTCGTGCATTTTATCGCTTCTATTTTTCACTTAAACGCCTTTAGCTGTCTGCAAGAATTCTAGTTTCTTAAAAATCGAAGCTTTAAAAAAGGTTACTTAAATCTTTATGAGTAAAATGGGTTTAGTTCACAGCTTAGAGTTTTCGATTCGTGGAGATCTTAAAAGGCGGTTAAAAACATGATTTCTTAATATTAACATTTAGAGATCCCACAGAGAAGTGCTTCTTATATTTTCCTTTAACTGTAGGTGCAAAAATGACAAAAATTTGAAATTTAAAAAAAACACTAACAGTTTATCTTAGGTAAAATATGTAAGCCCAAGAAACCAACTACACAGTAGTTATGGCTGACCGCGATAAGATAGGTTTTAATTTTTGAATGAATTTTTGAATTACGATTTCTAAATACATATTTGCATTTTTAGTTGTAAGAAAATTTTGCAAAAATTTGTATTGAAGACATTTTGGAAATTTGAATAATAGTGCCCAAAAATGACGGTTTTCTGGGATTTGTGTGATTGTTGCAAGTCTTGGAAAATCGTAAAGGGTAATCGGGTAAGAGAGGTAATTGTATTTATATTTTGAATTCAGAACTTCTATGGTTAACTAAGTAGTTAGACGCCTGCCAATTCGTGGTTGCTAGCTGTATAGGAACTGGGATTCGGATCAAAATAAATTCTGTATAGGTATTTCACCCCCTAAATAGAAGTAACCACTGAATGGATTTCATTAATGAATAAACATTATCATCAATCGAATGTATGAAAAAAAACCTAATTCTGACGTGGGGATATTCAGGACTATATGTTTCCTTCTAGATAATAAATGATGATGATAATAAACCTCCTATTTAACAATTAAAGAGAACAAAAACCCACTTTGCCATTTATCTTCTATACATAATTAGCTTTTCAAAACATCCAACCAAAAATCTCAACCATAAAATCGCCTTTTCCTTTCAAAATATTGCAACATTATGACTGGTTTCCTTTTCTCATAAAAAATTCGGAGATGATTCTTCAAAACGTGTTAGATGTCAAAGAATTGACCAAATCATTATAACCCTCCCTATCCCTAGAGACAGGTACCCTAAATACAAAACAAAAACAACAAAGCACACACCCTGTCACAACTTTTTCTTATACTCATACCGAAAACAATTACAAAAACTCCCAAGCACGACCTCTTATATACAGAGCCCCCAAAAGTCAACAACAATCACCTCCATAACCACCCTCATAAAACCACCTTTACCAACATCGCCCGCAAAAAAAACATTCAAAGACGAAAATTCTCAGCTGGCCAATTTACAGCCAAAAATAATATCAAAACAAAGCATCTAAATTGACGTTAAATTCTGGGTGGCGCCCAACGCGGTCACTTCTTGTTGCTACCTTCGATGATACCAGTTCAGCGCCAAAGGTTCGACTGTCATGAGGCATCAGGAAAAAACTGCCAGAGGAAAAATAAGTTAAAAGCCCGCTGAAAGAAGCTTTGCTATAAAAAGAGAAAGAGAGAAAATCTGAAGAAGGTCTCCTGCGCATGAACCTATTTTGCCAACATGTTTTTTGCAACATGCTGCTTTGACTAGGTATCGAGATAGATTCTCAAGATTGGTCACTATTATCTCGATTATCGTTTGTGGCATCAGGATTTGGGTGAATGTTGCTTTTAGGAGAGGAGAGATATAAAAAAAATAAGCCATCTGCGGATGTGGCCCGCAACGTACGTAACCACGAACGAACCATTGCCAGAAACTACTGCCCATTGCTGCATCATCCATACATTTCTCAGTGCCAGACTTCCCTCCCGAATTCCCATGTCTGTTGGCATTTGTACCGTTAAGTCGTACTCCTCTCCAGCTGTCAGTTCGTAATTGGCTTTCAGTGCGTTCGGTTCGTTTCGCGTCGGTCCGGATTGTACAAATCTGGGAATGACATACCAAATATACGAAGGATTTGACTTCGCTGCTTAAGCTTATTCTTATAATTAAACTCGGGATTTCTACCAGCTATCCTGATAGTAGTGTCACAGGATCACATCCTCTTTTTGTTCTTGAATTTTTTTTCTTCTGTCAGGTTTGTTTTTGGTTTGCAAGGACAGCGGCAATGATGTGTCACTAACGCTGCAAGGGGTGATGCTCTAGAGATGATAATTGAACGTGTATGACACTTGTTCGCTTTGATTACTGTTACGCTCTGCGCTGTTTACTAGTTCGTTTATTTTTACCGTTCGTCCTTAGTGTCTGTGCGTGGACATGGCTTAAAGTGCCGACCCCTCTATACATATAAATGACTATCCTGATTTCGTATCCTTTGATTTGCATATCTGCACCAGAGTGGACACCACTAATGGATACCTGGAAAGTTGCACAGGTGGGCAAACACGTTTAATAATTAAAAATGAGTTTTCGAATTGACAATTGACGGGATTGTCTGGTTTTTGCGGAATTGGATAGTTTTTTTTTGTTGGTCGGTTGAGTCCTTGTATCCCCTGTGATTTAATTCGTACTTCGTATCAGGAGACTATATAAATACAAATCCTGGGTGGAGCATTGGTATTTTTCTCGAGAGATTCATACGGGTTTGTGGTTCAATCGGATCGGGATCGAATTTAAAAAAATATGAGTCCAATTGAATTTATTTTAAAAGCTTTTATTCTCTAATTAAGTTGTGTCCCTTAAGTGCAGTGATTAGACAAGTTAAGCCCCTTCCACGGTGTCTATATAATAATGAGCAATAATATTATTATTTAGAAATATACATAATTCAAGTGCGGAGATTACGTCTTAACTCGGAGAAAAAAAAAAAAAAAAACAAATTGGCCTACTCATAGTTGATTATGTTCACATCCTTAAATTAGTTCCACAAGGATAATACAGAATACAGCAAGCATTCCATCGCCAAGCAAACGGAAGAACCATTGTGTTTTTGTGTGTGTGTGATTGTGAATCGCAAGGATTAATTTCTATCATCAATTATAAAGGACTTTGGAAGCTGTCTTTACTGCATAATACAGTGTAATTGTGGGTAAGTGTGTCCTTAGGTTGAAAATCTAACGGACAGTATAGTTATATAAGACAGCACACGAGAGGGTCTTTTCTTAATCTTGATTTGATAAAATATCTGTGCTGCACACAGGCTTTCTCACAATTTATATAACAACATGTATATTTTGGGGTATTCTACTCGGGACTTGAAGGACGAATGGAATCCATTTAGTGCAAAGATGCCCCCATTCGCATGAATATTAAAGGAGATTTACTCTACGTTAACACATGTTCCTTGTGATGGATTTAAGTTTACATATACATATGTACGAGTATTTTATATTTTATTTTTATTGGATTTTGGTCTGTTTCGAATGCTTGTGGGCATCTCTGTCCTAACAAAATTTTCTTGGGATGTGAAATTAAAATTCCATTGTGAATAAGAAGAAATGCCATTTATTTGTATTTTGTTGTTGCATTTTTTGTTCGCATTCTGTTGTGATAGGTTAGGTATTTGTGTGTCTTATAACTGTCACATCAAAGAATCCTCATTCATCATTAGCAATAGTGTGGTTGGATCTTAAGAGTGACCATGGCCATATCTTTGTCTTGTGTGGTACGATAAGTTTTATTATGATTGGGTTTTGGTTAATGGGCATTGCATACATATTATTGATGGAAGGTTTCATTTCGGAAAATAACTTAAATTACATACCTATAGATACATTTGAAGACTTTTCCATATACTAAAAATAAAAATTGACGTAAAATTAAGGTCAATTACTGAATAAATTGAAATTTTTCCTTAAAATTTGCAAAATTAATAAAAATTAAAAAGAATTAGCAAAAATATATTTCAAAGTCTTTTCCCAGACGTTTACTTCAACAACACTTTTCACTGGTTTTATTTTTTTTTCGGTTAATGCTGTTGCCATTTTGAAATATTATTGATCATTTAGTTGAAATTTAGTTGCTAGCAATTCATTTGCTCATGAAATTAAAAAAAAAAAAAAAAATTACAAAAAATGAGTAGTGTCTTTAATAATGTGTCTTTAATGTATCTGCTATACTATAATAATTTAAAACGATTCTAGACTGTTTGTTTAAGGTACTAGTACGGTCTAGAATGCCAAAAAACGCACGATTTTTAGGAATTATTTTTTCGGAAACTTTATTAGGTAATAACATTATTTTTTTTTTAAATAATGAATACTTGCGTCAAGAGTAAAAAATAATTTCCTGCCTAATCCGAACGAATTAGATGAGGCGCAAATTTCCATGACAATAAGTAGATACTATTGGAGAATTTGTCAAAGTTAAGAAATATTTTATATTCTTTAGTCCTTAAGAATTGCGCCTCATCTAATTCGTTCGGATTAGGCAGGAAATTGTTTCTGCAGACAATACGCTAACAAGGTTTGAAAGTTGTTAGGAACTTGGCAATGGTTTTTCACGAGCATGTTTATCCTTAATATCCAGAGATGATCTCTTTTTTGATGTCATATTCCGAATGGACTTTATCATTAGTTCAAATTGCAAATTAAGTTTACATATATGTATTGTCACTCACTCTTAAATGACTAAAAAATTATGGGTTTTGCTGTTTTTCATATGTTTTACTTGATACTAGCCGACCCAGCTCTCGAAATTCGAGTGCCAATTTATTTATTATTTATATTATTGGCAGTGTTTTCAAGCAAATTTATTAAATTAAATTTTATTTTATGTAATATGCAAAGTGTCCGACAGTGCAAAAACAAAAATGACCCACAGTGTGTAAATGCGTGTCTCAAGTATATTCTGCACATCTCCGTAACTGTGGCTTTCCAACCATATAAAATTTATCGAAATCGGTTAAATACTTTTGGAGAAAAGTGTACCACAAAAAACATGTTTGCCGTTTTATTATATGATTTCATGATCATTTTTTGGAGCCTTTTTTGAATGTTTACAAAGTCAATCATGATTCTTAAATTAAATAGAAATCCCAGAAAATTTTTGAAAGTTTTGAAAGTTCTTTAAAATTTAAACATTTTGATTAGAATCTTAAATTTGTGCAACATTTGGTCTTAAATAGTTAGAAATTGTCAACTTTTCGAAAACATATATGTATACATATATCAATGCTGTCAATAAAATGGTATGTCTGATTATGGTACAAATTAATTTATCTATGAATTTAAAAAAAAGAGTGTGTGTACTGACGTACTCGCGCTAGAAGTAAAACTTCTTTTGCCTCAAGCAAAGCCTCTGTAAGATTCTAACCTATAAACGTACAAACATTTTGTAGATTTAGATTACATTATATTAGATTTTTATTCAACAGCAAAATCAATTTTATATTTTCTTGTTCAAAATTTACAATTTGAATAGTTAAAGACTTGGCATCTTATGCCGTCAGCCTGAGTGACATTCAATATTAAAGCTAATTTTACTTGAAATACATTTCTTTTATAAAAAAAAGGTATAGAATTTAAAAAAATTTAAAATTAAATTATTTGAAGTGAGGTAAATTAAATTTATGCAAATTTATTATTTACAAATATATATATATCTACTAGCTTTTACCTGCGGCTTCGCCCGCATTTAAGTCATTGAATAAGTATCAGACATCATCACAATAGAAATTAATCAATATGATACGTGTATTTTATTGCTTAGATGGGATTATCAGTTTTAAAAAATTACTACATACAATGAAGTCTAAAAAACTTAAAATATGCTTTTTTGAATTGCAACAACAATGTTAAAATATATGTCACTGTAACAAAAATAAATAATTTCGAAGTCTAACAATTCAAAAAGATAAAATGCAGCGTATTAATCTAGGATATTTTTATAGACTATATTATAAGTTTTTCCGTCTGGTGCAAATATGTGTAAATTCCGGGAATTAGACACTCGCGAACAGGCTACATTATAGTTGGCCATGAGAAAAGCATGGCTTTTCTAAATGCACTCCCGTTACTTGTAATGTCTGCCCTTGTGTTTTGTTTATAGTAACAGCAAAGCTAAGCTTAAAGGGAAACTGAACCCTTTTGAATTGGAATGGAAGGTCAGTGGGAATAATTGGAATCAGATGTATGATAACACTTTTTCCCTTACCGACACCTGTTAAAATAGTAGCACCTAGTATATTCTGCCCCAATTTCGTTATCCGAAGCCTAGTTCCATTACATAGCAGAGGTGCATTTAGATTTCTCATAAGCATTACTGGTACTTTTAGTTTCAATTGAAGTTTATGTGACGGTACACCCGACAGTTCAAGTGAATTTAAAAACTCCACAGGATATGACGTACTTAGTTCCGTATCCATAATTGTATCAATTGATAAATATTCCTTCATTTCTCCTTGTACCTCTTTTAAAATGTCGGTGTTGATCCTATAAACTACTTCATTTTTTGGTGCTAATATTGCTCTTGCACACAACCACTCATCACAACTCAAATTTTGTTGCAATTCCGGAAAAACATGAGCAATGAGATCCACATCATTTCCTACTAAATTACAAAATTCTCTGCCATTAAATTCAGACCAATCCTTACGCATGAAATTTCGACGGCGCGTGGTCTGCATTTCTGCATTATAAGTTCTTCACGCTTGTGATTGTTCTGGCGTTTCTATCGCTCTTCTAATTGCCTGCAGCGCAGCTTGTCTTTCTGAACGAACTCGTGCCTGAAGAGGCGTTTCAGCTGCTCTCAAAACCCTTTGCCGTTGTGCTTGCTGTTGTCTTCTCAGCTCTGTGTAAACAGAAGATTCTTGATTTCGTGCAACTTTTGCTGCACGGGCCCGCGACGAATTTTTGGATAGACCAGATTTCCGCTTCCGAGGCATTTTTAAAGAAGAAAAAAATGACACCTAACCTATTCAAATACCCGGGTAGAAAATTATCTAGGAAACACTATCGAATAGCGTGGCCCTAGCTAGATTGGCCATTATATAGTAAATCCTATGCTGGGCCTAGACAGATGCAAGCCTGGCGGATCTTGACTAATTTATGCTTATCCTGGCTTTATATTGAACCTGGCTAGAACTGCCTATTTATTGGCTTTTCCAGGAGTATCTTAGACTGGGCCTAGATATTTTTAACTTGATGTAGCCTAGATATGAAACTTTTTCTTGGCGATACCTGGGCTATAGATAGTATCGCCTCTTTATTGGCACTGTAACAAATAAACTACAAGGGACCTGGATAGTTTTTACTTGGTGTAGCCTGGATAAGGAATTGTATCTGGGCGTTATATTGGCCTTAGCTAGGGTCGCCTCTTTAGGCGTTCTCAGATTTTACTTATACTGGGGCAAGATAGTTTTTACTTGATGTATCCTAGATATGAAACTTTTCGTTGGCGATATATTGGCCGTAGATAGTATCGCCTCTTTATTGGCATTGTAACATATAAACTGCAAGGGACCTGGATAGTTTTTACTTGATGTAGCCTGGATAAGGAATTGTATCTGGGCGTTATATTGACCTTAGCTAGTCTCGCCTCTTTATAGGCATTCTCAGATGTTACTTATACTGGGGCTATATAGTTTTTACTTGATGTATCCTAGATGTGCCTATACATATGTCTCTATAAAAGGCTATCCATTATCCTTCTAAAAACATAACTTTTTTGTTTTGGTCCTAAATCGGTATTTTTCAGATTCTTTAATACGTATTTAAGTCTTTTAAACAGTATAATTAAAAGAGAGTTATTTGAGTAGAGCTTTGAGACACGATATTTTATATATCACAGTGGCGCAATAGGTTGAGTTTCTTATTTCGAATTTTGGTAATTTTGTGCCATAGTCATGTTTTCGTTTTCTTCATTCGAATGTCTGAGTTAGGCCTATTTTAGCTTGTGTTGTTTTTGGTTGCGAATGACGTGTTGCAGCAAGCCTTGTGTTGAGTTGCTTATTTTGAATTTTCTTAATTTTATGATGTGGTCATGTTTTCATTTTTTTCGTCCGAATGCATGTGTTATGCCTGTTTTAGAATGTATTATTTCTGGTTGAGAATGACGTGTTGTAGTGAGCCGTGTGTTAAGTTGCTTATTTCGAATTTTGGTAATTTTGTGTCATAGTCATGTTTTCGTTTTCTTCGTTCGAATGCCTGAGTTAAGCCTGTTTTAGATTGTGTTGTTTTTGGTTGTGAATGACGTGTTTCATCAAGCCTTGTGTTGAGTTGCTTATTTCGAATTTTGTTAATTTTGTGTTTTAGTCATGTTTTCGTTTTCTTCGTCTGAATGCCTGAGTTAGGTCTGTTTTTGATTTTGTTGTTTTTGGTTGCGAATGACATATTGCAGCAAGTCTTATGCTGAGTTCTTAAAGGTGAGAGGATAAATATAATTGATCTAAGTACAAGAACTTGCACCCATAAAAGGTTTGTCTATGCAACTAATTTTTTATCACTAGAAGTATATATACAACATATTACTCTGTTTCATTAGAAATTGTTGGTTTTGCAGGTTTGAAATGGATCTAATTTCATGTGTGCATGTCATTGTTGTTCTCCAAATACCAAACCTTGACCTTTATGACTACTGTTCTTCATAATACCAGAAAGAAATGATGCTTTCAGCTTATAAAGAAACTGCATATCCTATTGAAAACAAAGACATATGAGAAGTACATGCAAATGTCAAATCAGTGATAATATACCCTATAGAAGGAAGAATTAGAGTTGGGAGACCAAAAAAATGAAGATTTAAAGTTGTTTAGGAGAGCAATGCAAAGATATTCAAACTATCCAAATGTGGAGAATGCAATCAAAGTGGAAATAACAGAAGGACTTGTAGAAACCAAATGAACAGTAATTAGACGTTTATAATCACTCCATTTGTAGAAACCTTACTGAAATCTGCATATGGAGG